>CM066049.1:26667364-26702364 GCA_033557465.1 Ichthyophis bannanicus | reverse complement strand
CGAGGACAATCTCCTGAGGAAGGGGTCGAGGGAAAATACATACAGCAGGGGGCTCAACGGGCACCCCTGCCGCACCCCCGAGGCGACGCGAAAGGGCCGTCCGAGCCACCCGTTGATAAACGGGAAGCTCACCCCCCCTCGGTACAGCACCTGCAGAACGAAAAGGAAACCTGCGGGGAGGCCGAAATGCCGGAGCACCACCCACAGGTACCGGTGACTGACCCGATCGAAGGCCTTGGACTGGTCCAAGGAGACCAACCAGTGGTCCCGTTGGGCCGACCGCCCTCGCTCCACCATCTCCCGGACAGTGGCGACAGCATCCAGAAACCCTCTCCCCTGAACGGAACAATACTGGGACGGCGCCAACAAAGCACCCGACACCGCCACCAGTCGGTTGGCCAAACATTTGGCCAGGATCTTCCGGTCCGCGTTCAGAAGAGAGAGCGGCCGCCAGAAGTCCAAGGAGCTATCGTCCTTCCCCTTCGAAAGCAGGAGCAGGACAGACTCGCGAAATGACCGCGGGAGAAACCCCGTGTCCATGATCTCCTGAAAGAGGGAGGTCAGGAAGGGTGGCCAGCTGGGCGATGAAAGTGCGATAGAACCCCACCGGGAGCCCGTCTCGCCCGGGCACCTTCCCCAACGGCATGGCACGAATTGCCCTCTCCACCTCCGCCTGCTGAATAGGAGCAGCAAGCGCATCGACCTGCGCCTGAACCGCAGCCGAGTGCACCGGGGGAAGGCCCAAGTACTCTCGGATCCGTGTGAGGTCTACAGGCCGGTCCCCAAACAGGTCCGAGAAGTAGTCCCCGACCATCCTCAACAGGTCCTCCTGAGAGGTGTGAAGAGTGCCGTCCTCGCCCCGCAGGGCCACCACCTCCCGACGCTGAACCCGCTCCTTACAAGTGAGGAAGGGGTCTGGGGAGACGACCCTACCGGCCGCCCCCTCGAAGCAAAGGGAGGCGTGGCGATCATAAAGCAGGCCACGAAGCTGAACGCGCACCTCCTCCATCTCCTCCCGCGCTGCCCCTCGGGACACCAAACGGTCCAGCGACCTCCGGAGGACAGTGTAAGTGAGGTAGCGGGACCGAGCGATGGAGGCGCCCCGGAAGCGGAAGAGTTCGCGGGCACGAGTCTTCACCGTGTCCCACCAAGCGCCACGGGAAGGAAAGATGCCCAACAGGGTCTCCTGGTCTGCGAAAAAGGCCAAGAACTCCTGGACCACCTCCGATGCGGCCAACTGGATGGCCGCCAGATGCCAGGACCCCTGCTGAGCTCCTCGTGGGCCGGGAAGGACACAGAGAGGACGCAGTGATCCGAGAAGTCGACCGCCTGCAGCAGCGGCGGGGAACACTTCACCCGGGCACTCACGTAAATCCGGTCGATCCGACTCCTGCAGGCCCCACGGTGGTAGGTGAAGCCCGGCGACCGTGGAAAGGCCTGGTGGTAAATGTCCACCAGGTAGGCTGTCCGGATCATTTCTGCCAAAAAGAGGCCATCGTAGCTGGGTGGGCAACGCACCCCCCTCGGTCCTGTGCAAGAGTGGTGGTGTTAAAATCCCCTGCCAGGACCACCAAACGTGAGGTGTGTAAGTAGGGACGGATGACCCTAAAGAGGGCCTTCCGTGCCAACTTAGACTGGGAGCCATAGACCACCATGAAACGAAACCGATGAGGCCCGCAGCAGCCGTCTAAAAGCAGACACCGGCCCTGCTCCAGCTCCCACACGTACTGCACCCAGAATAGACTGGACGGGAATAACACAGCCACACCTGCGTAGGGCTCGGCCGCAAGAGACCAGAAAGAAGGACCCCACCTCCACTCCCGCTTCGCCCGGTGAAGGCGAGCGAGCGAGGTGAGCCTGGTCTCCTGCACAAAGATGACATTGAGCCTGCTCGTGGAAAGAAAATCGTAGGCCGCAGCTCGCGCCTGGTCGGTGAAAATGCTGGCCACGTTGATGGTGGCGCACGAGAACGCAGGTGTGCACGCCATGTCTATTCCTTGTGTAGTGACCCTTTCCTTCTCACCCAACCCAGGATCCCCCGAGTCCCGCTTGTAGGACAAGCCCGCAAGCTGGAGCAACTCCTCAGGGTCCACGTCGACCACCTCGAGGATCTCGGCCTCCTCCTCCACCCTGTCACACCAGGGGGGACACTGGTGCCCTCGGGACCACCAGGCAAAGCTGTCGCGAGGGCTAACTCAGCTTCCCCGGGATGAGGGGGCCGGGGCAAGTCGGGGCTCGGAGGAATGATCTCCGTGGGGTCCACCTCAAGTGCCTCCCCATCCCCAGACTCAGACAGGACAACAGTGTCCGCCCCCTCGGGGGAGGCCGGGACGGCTGGGTCAGCAGGGGGCTCCTGCTGGGGCTCAGCACCCAACGACGGAGACAAGGGTCCATCTTCTCCCACCAGCCCCGGCAGCCTCTCCAGGACTACCACAGGGAGCCAGGCGCCAGAATCCCTGCTCGAAGGAGGAGGACCCTGGCTGCGGCTCGCCCTCGTGAGAGGCGGCCGCTGAGGAAGAGGCCCCGACTCCGCCAAAAACTGCATCGGGCGCCGCACAGGGGGCCCTGCCTCCAACGGCAGTCCCTCGTCAGCCTCAGCCGCATCCTCTGCCAGGAAGAGGAAATGGTTCACGTCCAACACGGGCTCTGAATCCATCAATGGGGATTTCGCCCGTCTCCTCCTCCTGGACCTCTTGCCTTGCTTAGGAGGGACCGTAATCCACTCCCGAGGCGGCACCACCTGCAACCCACTAGCCTGACGTGCAACATCCACCACCACCACATCAACCCCCTCCACCGGCCTACCCTGCTCCCCACCCCCGGGTGCCTCCCCCGGCTCAATGGCCTCCTCCACCATGGGGCCCCCGGACTCCTCCTGGGGGAGAGGGACCTCCACAGCCTCTTCCTCCACCAGAGGAGACCGAGGTGGGGCGACGGCATCCCCCCCCGGTCCATTGTGTGACGCGGAGGGGCAGCGGGCGAAGGGGTGGCCCAACTCCCCACAAAGGTTGCACCGGATGAGCGCACACCCGGCCAAGGCGTGACCCCGTCCAGCACAACGGGTGCAGACCTCGGGACAGCTCATGCTCAGATGACAAAACGAGCCACAGCGGTGACACGGAGCTGTCCGGGGTAGTAGCACAGGATGCGATCCCGACCGATGAAACCGGCCGAGGGCACGTGCTGTACGACGTTCCCCACCTCTCGCAAACGGATCCGACCTTTCCACGACCCGTCCCACACCCCCAGGGGCCCAGCGTCCTTGGCCAGGGGTGCAAGAAGCACTGCGTGGTGCGATAACCAATACTGGATGTCCTGCCCTGAGAGCGACTCATTCCTGGAAAGGATGGTCACAGTTACTGCCCCCTGGCGAGAGACAGGCACAACGCGAAAGTTGGCCCACCCCCCCGCCCCCTCTGCTGCTCGTATCTGTCCCAGAAGACCTCCAGCCCCCGTCACAACATGAAGCTCACATCGTATTCGATTGTGTTGCTCATGTGGATGAAGGCGTACAAGTCCCCTGGGAGAAACCCCAGCCCAAGGACCATCCTAAGGACCTCTTCCCTGGCCGGAGGGGGCCCCTCCCCGGCCCACTGTATCTGCGCCACGTTGCGGCGCCGGACCTCACCCCCCGCTCCATGAGCTCCCCCCCACCCCCCTCCCCAACAGTAGACCACCTCCTCGGGGGAACCCCCTTACCCCCCAGCAGGCCAGAAGGCCCTGCAGGCCACCCAGACCCCCACAACGCCTCTGCAAAGGTGCGCGTGGGCCCGGGCTGGCAGATCATTATGCTGCTTTCCACCCGCCTGATCCCCCCCGGAGTCCCCGCAGCCGGCCCCTGCGATGGCCCACAGCCCCCAGCCGCCACCAACTGGGAGTCCGTGGGACTGCGGACCACCACCCGGGCCAGCAGGGAGTCCGGGATGCTCCCAGGACCCACCCCCTGCGACCCCTCCTGTGACCCCCCCCTGTGACCCCCTCCCCCCTTCCCTCAACGACCGCTGTCGAGACTCCAGCACTTGTTCAATCTGGAGCGCCCTAGCCGCTCCCCCCTGGTCCTCCGGGCTGCCCAGAGCCAGCAGTAGGGCGGTCTGGAGCTCCTCGCTGAGGCCCTGAAGGCCCCCAACCCTCCGTTCGCTCCCCTCCCCCCCTCCGGGCCCAAAGCCACTGATGGGGTCTCGGCCACCAGGACCGGAGAAACCTCCGCCCCTCCTCCTTGCCTTTGTCCCTCCCCTTGCCCTCTGTCAGGATGGGCCCCAGCCTCCGAAGGCCCACCAGACCCATCCCCCTCCTCTGCCACCACTAGGCCCTGGGATTGGGCCATCTGGTCCCCAACCCCCACTCCAGCCACTGGGCCCACCTGCAGCTGACCACTTCCTCCTCCATATCCAGGCCTTCCTGTACCAAACTACCCTCCACCAGCCCCCCCGGGGCCCCCGGTAGTGAGGCAGGGCCTCCCGACCCCCCTCCCTGCTCCCCCCACCTTCCCCAAGGCCTACCTCACCACCGGTGCCATCTGGAATCCCGGTCTGCTGCTCCTGCTGCTGGGGTCGTTGCTCTTCAGCCCTGGCTCCAGCGGGGACAACCTTCCCGCGAGCCAGGCCCCACACCATCTCCCCCTCCCCCCCAGGATGCGGCCCGACTAGCCTGCCCCCACTGCAGACAGGCCGCATCCCGGGGTGGAAACAGACACAGCCGGAACAGTGGCCGCAGAAACAGTCACGCTCCGGACCCCCGGCAGGGCCGCAGGCACAGACACACTGCTCCGCTGCTCCCCTGCCGTCTTCCTGGCCGACTTCCGGGTGTTCGCACCCCACCGGACATGACGTCAGACGCCAGCCGGCGGCCATCTTGGAGGGAGCTCCCCGATGCAGTCCGCTGTACCAGGGCACCAAAGACCGGCGAAACTGGGTAAAAAGAGGCCCTCTCACCCCCCCCCCCCCGTGGCAGGGGCTGTCCATCCAAAGCAGTAGAAAACAAAACCGCAGCTCCACCGACACCAGAAACCACGCTGCCAGCATCGGATCTCCATTTCCGGTTTGCCCCGGAAGTCCCGTCCTGGACGCCATCTTGGGCAGCAGGAACACTCAGGGAAGGACATCCAGGCTCCGCCTGCTGCAGGGAAGCCCTCCTCCGATTCGCTGAGGGCTGCAGGGCTTCCCCGGCGATGACGTCAGCAGACGCGTCACTCCGGTGGCCATCTTTGGGAATCCCGAGGGGAGGAATTGATGTCGGGAAGCACTCCAACAGCGGCGAAAATTGAAAAGAAGCACTGCGTTCAACTCCCCTTTGCCCCTGCTTTCGATCCATGCCACTTTGGGGAGGTTTCATAGACTTTGACGAAACCGCCATTGCTGATGCACGGGAGGAACCGGAAACAGCTGGGCGGCCTGGAGCCCCGCCCCCAAACGCTGAGGCACCATCTTGAACTCGCTGCTGCCTCGGAGGGAAACCAGCACTCCCAGCTCTCGGGATCTCAGCCACCTTCCAGCTCTGAACAGCTACACCTTCCTGGACCCCGGGCCTCAGCAAAGCACTGCGGTGAGTACCCACGAATAAAGGCTTTTCCATAACTTGTGTCTTGTGCCTTTCTGTTGCCTGAAACACCAAGGGCTCCTTAAACCGGGACATCACAGGCCTTCCCACCCCCGAGGGCTCCCCCCCGGATCGCAGCAGCAATCCCGGCCCACCGGTCTTGATGCCGGTAGACCTCCGTGAGGGACCCACATCCCTGCTCACGGAGGTAAGCAATCCAGCGTTGCTTGACCTTCAGGGCCCGCTTCACTTCTTTTACTTGCACCCGGTATTCCACCCAGTCCTCCGGTGGGACGGTGGCCTGCAAACTCTGCAGGTGGGAGAACCAGGCCTGCAGCAGGGTCGCCTCCTCCTGGAGGCCCCTTAACATACGAACAGCGGCCACCACTTCTTCCGGGGCCCTTGCAGGCTCCAGGAAAGGTGGTGGGCCCATCCCTCCGTCGTCCTCCTCACTGGAGGAGTCCTCCAACTCCTCCAGGACCCAAGGCAGAGGGGGAACCCCACCATCTCCAACACTGCCCCGGTGGCTCGCTGCCGAGCTGCAGGGCCTCTGGAGGGCCTCCCCCTGCCACCACCCGGCCTCCACACCCTTCTCAAACCGGGGAAGCGGGCCCTCTCCGGGGGGGCAGCTGGCCTAACCCCCCGGGCGTGTGGGTCCCTCCCCACCGACCCTGCTCAGTCCTACCTTGCGGTAGCAGGGGAGCCCCTGTCCTGGGCACCTTCTCCAAGCCAGGTCCTGGCTCCATGTCCAGCAGGTGAGGCCTACCAGACGTGGTAGGCCCCTTGGCCTGGGCCTCTCTCAGCGGAGGCGGCCCAGGGCCAGACATCCAAAAGGGGACTCAGAAGCAAGCACAGACTGGATCCAAGAGCAATGCAGCAGAGCTCCTTCCTCTAGGACAGCCAAACAGCAAGTGAGCTGGAGATTGTTTATTAATGAACATGCAACAAGAAAGAATACAAGAGAAAACAAAACACACGAATCCCCCAACTAAGACCCACACCCCCCCAAGAACCCCCACCCACCCCAACATCACAGACCCCAAAACAGGAAACCCCCCACTACACACCCCCAACCAACCACCATACCCAGAAAACAGCAAACCCCCGTTACCCAACACCCCACCCAGCAACAACACAACAGTGTCCAAGAAAGTCCAAGTCCATGTGGGGAGCAGAAAATGTTGCCCCACCCCCCTACCCACCGGCAAAAACCCCCTAACACTCACCCCCCCCCCCAACAAACAATCCCCACAGAACAAAGCAATACACCCACCCACCCATCCCCAAAACAAAACGTCAAAAGGGCTCCACTTGGCCCGTCCCCCCCCCAACACATTCCCATGACACACAACACCCCATCATGAACAACAAACCCGCACAAAGCAGGACCTATAACCCTGTCGGAGCCACAAGAGGGGACACAGTGGAGCGGAGGCTCACCCCACCCCACCCCACCCAAAAGGAGGTAGGCTGGAGAGAAACAGATGACCCCGCGGACCGTCGCCCAGAGCACAGGCGAGGAGATGATGGTTCCTGAAAGAGGAGAGGGGGAGAGGGAAAAGATAAGCCCCCCTCAAACCCTACCTCCCACCCCCACCCCTCCCCCAAAGGCAGCCACCACCCCATCCCCAAACACCGATGACAGCCCTATTGGAACCCTACCCAGGAAACCCCTAAAGTGACCCCCCCTTGAACTCACGGGGGCCGGAGGGTGAGGTGACGCCACAGACGCTCCCAACGATGAGCCGTACCCACCCCTCTCTCACGTTGAGCCATGCCGGACACTTCCTCCAGAATGTCCCGCACCACCTCGTCGAGGGGCAGCACTAACCCCTGGGCAGAGACATGACAGCGTGCCATCCACAGGTGGTAGCGGACCACAGCCGTGACTAAGTAGAGGGTCCCAGGGTCCTGCCTTGGAGGAAAGGACCAGGCCCCGTACACCCACTCCGCATACGAGAGGCGAGAAAGGTCGCACAGGCGGAGGGCAGCGGAGACCAACCGGCAGGCCGCCATGTTAAAGGGGCACAGCCGGAGGAAATGGTCCATGGTCTCCGTCTGCCCCTCGCACCCTGCCCGTGGACAGTCCCGATCGGCCTGTGACCTGTACTTGAGGTTGTCCCTCACGTACAAACGCCCGTGGAAAGACAACCAGGCCACGTCCCGAACCTTCTTCAGCAGCCGAGGGGAGTTCAACTGCCGAAGGCCCCGCTGCATCGTTGCCGCTGGACAGTCCCGCAGGGCCCACCGTGGTTGATAGTGGGAGGCGAGCACCATCCGGTACAAACCCTTCCGCCCCAAAGACAGGGCGAGCGGGTCGGTCACCCCCCACCGCCGGACCAACCCCACCATCGTAATAACGAAAGATGGGGCCTGCTCCCTGCTCCAACGCACACGAGGGACCGAGGACGCCCCCTCCCACTGCTCCCAAAAGCGAGAAAACCATGCCCGGTAGGAGGCAACCCACCAGACCCCACCCCCCTCCCGCATCCGCCCCAGGTGAAACGCCATCGACAGGACGGACAGAAAGACAAGGGGGTGTAACATACCAAGACCGCCCTGCGCCCGGCTCAGGCAAACGATGTTGAGCTGGACCGGGTTCAGGCGGTTGCCCCACAGGAAACTGAAGAAGACAGCACAAACTGACGCCTGACAGGACAACGGCAAGACAAAGATAGTGGCAACATGCAGAAAGAGAGGAAGCAGCAACGTACCGAGGAGCTTGATCTTCTCCTCGAACATGCACCTCCACCCCCTCCACCGCTGCACCCGACACCGTGCGCCCTCGAGACAACGGGTCCAATTGGCCACTGCGCAGTCCTCCGAGCCAAAGACGAGGCCCAAAACGTGAATCTCCCCCACAGGAGGAGGAAAGGGGGCGCAGGACGGCGGGGAAGCCTCGGCAGGCCCCAACCACAGCGTCTGGCACTTGCCGTGGTTGACAACAGAATGGGTCACTGCCGAGAACTCCTCCACGGCCTCCCGCAGGGCCTCCACCCCCTCGGCGCCGTCTACAAAAACCGAGATGTCGTCGGCATAGGCCACCGCAGACACCGGAGGCACACCGGGCGCCTCCAGACCCCGCAGCCCGCCCGAGGACAATCTCCTGAGGAAGGGGTCGAGGGAGAAAACGTACAGCAGGGGGCTCAACGGGCACCCCTGCCGCACCCCCGAGGCGACCTGAAAAGGGCGTCCGAGCCACCCGTTAATAAACGGGAAGCTCACCCCCCCTCGGTACAGCACCTGCAGGAGGAAGAGGAAACCCGCAGGGAGGCCGAAATGCCGGAGCACCACCCACAGGTACCGGTGACTAACCCTGTCGAAGGCCTTGGACTGGTCCAAAGAGACCAACCAGTGGTCCCGTTGGGCCAACCGCCCTCGCTCCACCATCTCTTGGACAGTGGCGGCAGCGTCCAGAACCCCTCTCCCCTGAACGGAACAATACTGGGAGGGCGCCAGCAAAGCGCCAGACACCGCCACCAGTCGGCTGGCCAAACACTTGGCCAGGATCTTCCGGTCTGCGTTCAGCAGAGAGAGCGGCCGCCAGAAGTCCAAAGAGGCATCGTCCTTCCCCTTGGAGAGCAGCAGGAGGACGGACTCGCGAAATGGCCGCGGGAGAAACCCCGTATCCATGATCTCCTGAAAAAGGGAGGTCAGGAAGGGGGCCAGCTGGGCGATGAAAGTGCGATAGAACTCCACCGGGAGTCCATCGGGCCCAGGCACCTTCCCCAACGGCATGGCGCGAATCGCCCCCTCCACCTCCACCTGCTGAATAGGAGCAGCAAGTGCATCGACCTGCGCCTGGACCGCAGCCGAGTACACTGGGGGAAGGCCCAAGTACTCCCGGATACACGTGAGATCCACGGGCCGGTCCCCAAACAGGTCCGAGAAGTAATCCCCGACCATCCTCAACAGGTCCTCCTTGAAGGTGTGAAGGGCGCCGTCCGCGCCCCGCAGGGCCACCACCTCCCTACGCTGGACCCGCTCCCTACAAGTGAGGAAGGGGTCTGGGGAGGCGACCCTACCGGCCGCCCCCTCAAAGCAAAGGGAGGCGTGGCGATCATAAAGCAGGCCGCGGAGCTGGACACGCACCCCCTCCACCTCCTCCCGCGCTGCCCCTCGGGATACCAAACGGTCCAGCGACCTCCGGAGGACAGAGTATGTGAGGTAGCGGGACCGAGCGATGGAGATACCCCGGGAGCGGAAGAGTTCGCGGGCACGGGTCTTCACCGCGTCCCACCATGCGCCACTGGATGGAAAGATACCCAACAGGGTCTCCTGGTCGGCGAGAAAGGCCAGGAACTCCTGGGCCACCTCTGAAGTAGCCAACAGGGCCACATTCAGCCGCCAGAGCCCAGGACCCCTACTGAGCTCCTCGCGAGCGGGGAGAGACACAGAGAGGACGCAGTGGTCCGAGAAGTCCACCGCCTGCAGCTGCGGCGGGGAACACTTCACCCGAGCACTCACGTATATGCGGTCGATCCGACTCCTGCAGGCCCCACGATGGTGGGTGAAGCCCGGCGACCGTGGAAAGGCCCGGTGGTACACGTCCACCAGGTCGGCCGTCTGGGTCATCTCGGCCAAAAAGAGGCCATCGTAACTCGATGGGTACCGGTCCCCCCCTCGGTCCTGCTTGAGGGTGGTGGTGTTAAAATCCCCCGCCAGGACCACCAACCGGGAGGTGTGTAAGTAGGGGCGGATGACCCTAAAAAGGGCCTTCCGCGCCAACTTAGACTGGGGGCCGTAGACCACCACGAAACGAAACCTGTGAGGCCCGCAGCAGCCGTCTAAGAGCAGACACCGGCCCTGCTCCAACTCCCACACGTACTGCACCCGGAATAGACTGGACGTAAACAAAACAGCCACACCTGCGTAGGGCTCGGCCGCAAGAGACCAGAAGGAAGGACCCCACCTCCACTCCCGCTTGGCCCGGTGAAGGCCAGCGAGCGAGGTGAGCCTGGTCTCCTGCACGAAAATGACATCGAGCCCGCTCGCGGAAAGAATTGTGTAGGCCGCAGCCCGAGCCTGGTCTGTGAAAATGCTAGCCACGTTGATGGTAGCGCACGAGAACGCAGGTGTGCACGCCATGTCTATGCCGTGTGCAGTGACCTTTTCCTCCTCTTTTCACCTACCCCGTGATCCCCTGAATCCCGTTTGAAGGACACACCAGCGATCTTCAGGAGCTCCTCGGGATCCACGTCGATCACCTCGAGGATTTCCCCATCCTCCCGCTCCACCCGGTCACCCCAGGAGGTGCCGGCGTCCCCGGGACCACCAGGCAAAGCTGTCGCGAGGGCCAACTCGGCCCCTCCTAGGGGAGCGGGCACAGACAGGTCGGGGCTCGGAAGAATGATCTCCTCAATGCTGGACTCCACCACAAGTGCCCCCCCCTCCCCAGACAATGACTCGGACGACACAACAGTGCCCACCCCCGTGGGGGAGGCCGGGACAACCGGGTCAACAGGGGGCTCCTGCCGAGGCTCCGTGCCAGACGGCGGCGATAACAGCCCGTCCTCCCTCACCCGCCCCGGCAGTTTCTTAATGAGCACCACCGGGAGCTGGGCGCCAGGCTCCACGTGCTTGGGAGGGCCCCGGGTGCGGCGCGCCTTCCTTGTTTTGCTGGCTGGCGGTCGCTGAGGTAAGGGGACCGACCCCGCCGAAAACTGCACCGGACCCTTAACAGGAGGCCCTGCCTCCGGCGGCAATCCCTCGTCAGCCTCAGCCACATCGGTGGCCAAGAAGACGAAGCGGTTGACGTCCAACTGGGGCTCTGTATCCGGCAATGGGGATATCACCCGCTTCTTCTTCCCGGTCTTCTTACCACGCCAAGGAGAGACCGTGGTCCACTCCTCAGGCGGTACCACCCGCGGCCCACTAACCTGCTGTGGAACAGACACCTCCACCACATCCACCCTCTCCTCCCCCGGCCTATCCTGCTCCCCACCCTCAAGCGCCTCCCCCGGCTCAATGGCCTCCTCTACCATGGGGCCCTCAGACTCCTCCTGAGGAGGAAGGACCTCTACGACCTCCTCTCTCACAGGAGCCCGAGGTGGGGTGAAAGCAACCCCCCCCCGGCCCATTGTGTGACGCGGAAGGGCAGTGGACAAAGGGGTGACCCAACTCCCCGCAAATATTGCACCGAATGAGTAGACACCCGGCCGAGGCGTGACCCCGTCCACCACAACGGGTGCAGACCTGCTCGGGGCAGCTCATGCTCAGATGTCGGAACAAGCCACAGCGGTGACACTCGCGAGGATGCCCGGGATAGTAGCACAGGAGGAGGCGATCCCGACCAATGAAACCGGCCGAGGGCACGTGCTGTACCACATTTCCCACCTCTCGCAGGCGGACTCTACTCTTCCACAACCCGTCCCACACCCCTAGGGGCCCAGCGCCCTTGACCAGGGGTGTGAGAAGCTCTGCGTAGCGCGATAACCAGAACTGGATATCTTGCCCTGGAAGCGACTCATTCCTAACTAGGATGGTCACAGGAACTGTCCCCTGGCGAGAGACAGGCACAACGCGAAAGTCGGCCCACCCCCCCTGCCCCCTCTGCTGCTGGTATCTGTCCCAAAAGACCTCCAGCCCCCGTCTCATCATGAAGCTGACATCGTACTCGACGGAGTTGCTCATGTGGATAAAGGCATAGAGGTCCCCTGGGAGAAACCCCAGCCCAAGGACCATCCTGAGGACATGCTCCCTGGCCGGAGGGGGCCCCTCCCCAGCCCAGCGGATCTGCGCCACGTTGCGGCGCCTGACCTCACCCCCCGCCCCACGGAATCCCCCCCACCCCCATCCCCGGCAGTGGACGCCCTCCTAGGGGGAATCCCCCCTCTACCCGCCCCACCCGAAGGCCCCCCGGACCCCCTCAATGCATCAGCAAATGACCGGGAGGGTCCGGGCAGAACACCATCAGAACCCCCCCTTCCTACCTGTATCCCTGGGGCCTGAGAGGCCAGGCTCTGTGAAGGCCCAGAGCCCACAGCCCCCAGCAACTGAGAGTCAGAGGGACTGGGGACCACCAACTGGGCCAACACAGAGTCCGGGACGCTCCCCGGTCCAACCTGCTGTGCCTCCCCCTGTGACCCCCTCCCCCCCTCCGCCATGGCCCTCTGTCTAGAGTCCAGCAACTGCCCTATCTGTCGGGCCCGGGAAGCCCCCTCCCATCCATTCGGACTGCCCAGGGCCACCAGCAGGGCAGTCTGCAACTCCTCCTCCGTTAGTCCCTGTAGGCCCATAAGCCCCTTTTCTCTACTCCCCAGCTCCCCCTCCAGGCCCGAGGCCTCAGGCTGGGTGGGAAACAGCACCTCAGAGGATGCTGTGGTCTCCCCCTCCGCCCCCCGTCCCTGCAACACAACATCCCCCTCCACAGAGGAGGTCGCGGCCTCCTGGGGCCCACCCAGCTCCCCTACCTCAGTCAAGGAGCTATCGGCCCCCACAGGTTGGTCAAGCATCACCACCCCCCTTCCATCTCCAACCCCCAGAGGTTGGGCCATCTGGTCCCTCACCCCCTCTCCAGTAGGGTGAGAACCCTGGCTCGAAGGCTTCAACATACCCCCACCCCCCTTACTGGCACGGCCCTGAGCCCCCTTCCCGGCCTTCGGCTCCCCCAGGGACACCGGTGGCAAGGCAAGGCCTTCCAACCCTCCTCCCCGCTCCCCCCCCTTTCCCCAAGTCCTACCTCGATACCGGCGTCCCAGGAGGTCCCAGACCTGCGGCGCCTCCCGCAACGGTCCTCCTTCGGGGCCCTGGCTCCAGCGGAGGATCCCTCCCCGCGAGCCGGGCCCCCCGCAACCCCAGCTCCACCTCGAGATGCGGTCCAACCCGCCTGCCCCAACCGCGGGGGCCGCTTGGTGGTCGGGCCGCATCCCGATCGTGCATCCTCCCGTGAAAGCAGAACAGGCATCTGAACAACAGAGGGCAGATTCAAAGCTTCTGAGGTGGCACGGGCCAGTGACAAACAGTTCTGAGGACGTTGCATACTCTCCTGAGCTGGCAGCCGGGCCCCAGCCCCGACTTCCACGAACGCCGAGGGGCCATCTTGCCGGTGCACCACAGACGAGACTGAGGGGATGTCCCAGGGAAAGGCTTCCCCCGCCGCTGCTGATCTCAGCCGCGAAGCACTCCCGGAACTGACCTCGAATTTTTGGCGGCCATCTTGGCTGTAGTCCTGTGGGGCCCGCCGAGATCCAAGGCTTCCAAGGACCGACGAATGGGCAAAAGAGCTGTTAAAGCCGCCTCTCCCCTTCTGAGGCAGCTCCTCCTCAATAGCATCCGTGAGCTTCGGTCCCTGAAATGCTCCCATAACCGCAGAATCGGATTCCATTCTCCACTTCTGGGTTGACCCGGAAGTACCGCCCCGGATGTCATCGTTCTTGTGGAACTGCCACATAGAGGAGCCAGGAAGAGCCTCCCTCTGCAGGGATTCCCCCGATGGTAAGGCCGCAGGCCGCCGGACATCCCCCGAACCAGCATCACTGATGACATCATGAGCCGCGTCACTCCGGCGGCCATCTTGGGGAATCCCGCCTGGCAAACTTGATGTCGGCAGACCCCTAGGAAGCGGCGAAACTGGTTGAAAAATAGCGGGATCAACTCGGGAGCCCTCCTGCTCCCGATCCATGTGGGTATTTACAAGTTTCGCCGCCACTCGCGGGGCCGCCGCGGCAGGCACCCGGAAGTCCCCGGAAGCAGCTGGGAGGGCCGGAGCTCCGCCTCCAGACTCTGAGGCGCCATCTTTATCCTCCGAACCAGCCATGGCACAGACATCTCCTGCTACCTGCACCTCACCCGATCCAACCATCAAAGAACCCGTGGTCTTCGGAGCTTGCAACGAACTCACAAGGTAAGGAACAGACAATAAAGAATGTCTTGACTCTATGTATTGTTTTGTAGACCCACTGATAAAGTCTAATGGAGGGTACCGGGACGACCTTGTAGCCACCCCTGGGGGCCCCCCCTGACTGCATGAGCAATTTGGGCCCAACGGTCCCGGTTGAGGTACACCTCCCCGAGGGACCCACATCCCTGGGCCTTGAGGTAGGTGATCCATTTCACCTTACCCTTAAGAGCCCGCCTCACGTACTTCACCTGCCTGCTGTACTCAGGCCTGTCCTCTGCAGGGACCAGGGCCTGCAGGCTCTCCAGGTGGGAGGACTGGGCCCGTAGCAGGGTCGCCTCCTCCTGGAGGCCCTTAAGCAACCGAACAGCGGCCACCACTTCATCCGGAGCCCTTGCAGGCCCCGGGAAAGGTGGTGGGCCCATCCCCCCATCCTCCTCCCCACTGGAGGAGGTAGAGGCCTCCTCCAGGATCCAAGAAGGGGGGACCATCCCACCACCACCGATACCTTCCCGGTGGCTCGCCGTGGAGCTCCAGGGCCTCCCCCTGCCACCTCCCAGCCTCCACACCTTCCACCGACCGAGACAGCGGGCCTTCTCCGGGGGGCACCAGGCCTAACCCCCCGGGCGTGTGGGTCCCTCCAGCCCATCCCAATGCAGTCTTACCGGGTCCGGCGGGGGGGCCCCCCTCCTGGGGATCCATCCGCACTTGAGGTCCTTGCTCCATATTCTCCTGAGGCCTACCAGGCCCGGTAGGCCCCTGGGCCTGGGCCTCTCCCGGCAGAGGCGGCCCAGGACCCAACATCCACAGCAGGCAGCAGATAGAAGTAAGAGTCCCAGACAGCAGCAATACCTCCGAGCTCCTTCTCCTTGGGCAGCCAGGCAGCCACTGGAATTACCGCGGCTGCTGGCACCAGACTTGCCCTCCAATGGATCCTCGTTAAAGGATTTAAAGTGTACTCATTCCAATTACAGGGCCTCGAAAGAGTCCTGTATTGTTATTTTTCGTCACTACCTCGCCGAGTCGGGAGTGGGTAATTTGTGCGCCTGCTGCCTTCCTTGGATGTGGTAGCCATTTCTCAGGCTCCCTCTCCGGAATCGAACCCTGATTCCCCGTTACCCGTGGTCACCATGGTAGGCGCGGAAAGTACCATCGAAAGTTGATAGGGCAGACATCCGAATGTATCGTCGCCGTCACGCGGATGTGCGATCGGCCCGAGGTTATCTAGAGTCACCAAAGCGGCCGGGCGAGCCCGTATTGGTTTTGGTCTGATAAATGCACGCATCCCGGGGGGTCAGCACTCGTTGGCATGTATTAGCTCTAGAATTACCACAGTTATCCAAGTAACGGATGGAGCAATCAAAGGAACCATAACTGATTTAATGAGCCATTCGCAGTTTCACTGTACCGGCCGTGTGTACTTACACGTGCATGGCTTAATCTTTGAGACAAGCATATGCTACTGGCAGGATCAACCAGATAGCCGCGCCGAACGACGGTGGGTGGTGCGGGGGTCGGAGAGAGACGCGGCAGCGACGACACCACGGCCCAACTTCCGCTCTGCATGGCGGCACGGGCCTCGGCACAGCCAGGGGGAGAGGAGGCGATGTGTTCTCGGATGCTGGAGGAACGCAGGCGCCTCGTAGGGCGGGAGCACCGAAAACCCACGCCCCGGACGAGGGGGTGGGGGAGACGCTCGCACGCCCCTGCACGACGTGGGCGGCTGGGAGAGCTGAGGGACGACTCGGACTCGCACAGAACGGGGACGTGGGCGGGTGCCGCAAGCGTAGCCCGCGTGGAGCAGTGCGAGGTCCCGAAAGAGCAGGGAGGAAACACCTTGCCTGAACGCCGGACGTGCCGGTCCGCAAGGGCACTCCCTCTTCGGGACTGACTTGCCAAATCGATCGCGTGGGAGCCGGAGAGACGCGGCTCCGAAGGAGGCCGTTCCTACCGCCGGGGGCAGGGCACGGACGTGGGGGAGAGGGGGGTGGGGGGCGCGGAGGCGTGAGCTGGGCACGACATACGGAATGGGGGAGACCGTGGGACGACCTACGTAGAGCGGGTCCCCCTCCGCCGTGTCCACCTCTGCAAAGCGGGACACCGCCGGCACCGGGAGAAGCGTGCCTCGAATGCACGGGCCCTGAAACTCCCGCTGGGGTGCGGCCGGCCGACACGACCTCATCGGGACTTCCGAAGGCGATCGGCGGCGCCGCCGACATGTACAGAGAGCGGAACCCCTCCGCGCCGTCCACCTCTGTAAATCGGGACACCGCCGGCACAGGGAAAAGCGCGCCGCCCGAGCCCGGGCCCTGGAACTCCGGCTCGGGCGAGGAACGCCGACACGACCTCATCGAGACCTCCGAAGCGCTTGTCGCCCGCACGTACAGAGAGCGTAACCCCTCTGCGCCGTCCACCTCTGTAAATCGGGACGCCGCCAGCACCGGGGGAAGCGCGCCTCCTGTGCCCGGGCCCTGGAACTCCCGCTGGGGCGCGGCCGGCCGACACGACCTCATCGGGACTTCCGAAGGAGAACGGTGGCGGCGCCGACGTGTATAGAGAGTGGAACCCCTCCGTGCATGGAACTACAGCTGGTGGGCGGGCGGGCGGCCGGCTCGACCTCATCGGGACCTCTGAAGCACTAGTCACCCATGTGTACAGAGAGCGGAACCCCTCCGTGCCGTCCACACCTCTGTAAATCGGGACGCCGCCGGCACCGGGAGAAGCACGCCACCCGGGCCCTGGAACACCGGCTCGGGTGAGGGCCGCCGACACGACCTCATCGAGACTTCCGATGAGCACGTTGCCCTCATGTACAGAGAGCGGAACCCCTCCGCGCCGTCCACACCTCTGTAAATCGGGACGCCGCCAGCACCGGGAGAAGCGCGCCGCCCGTGTCCGGGCCCTGGGGCTCGGGCTCGGGCCGCCAACACGACCTCATCGAGACTTCCGAAGCACTCGTCGCCCGCATGTACAGAGAGCAGAACCCCTCTGCCCTGTCCACCTCTGTAAATCGGGATGCCGCTGGCACCGGGAGAAGCGCACACACCCTGCCCGGTCCCTGGAGCTCGGGCGAGGGCCTCCGACACGACCTCATCGAGACTTCCGAAGCGCTCGTCGCCCGCATGTACAGAGAGCGGAACCCCTCCTCCCTGTCCACCCTCTGTAAATCGGGACGCCGCCAGCACCGGGAGAAGCGCACTGCCCGTGCCCGGGCCCTGGAACTCCGGCTCGGGCGAGGGCCGCCGACACGACCTCATCGAGACTTCCGAAGCGCTCGTCGCCCGCATGTACAGAGTGTGGAACCCCTCTGCCCTGTCCACCCTCTGTAAATCGGGATGCCGCCGGCACCGGGAGAAGCACGCATGCCCTGCCCGGTCCCTGGAATTCAGGCTCGGGCGAGGGCCGCTGACACGACCTCATCGAGACTTCCGAAGCGCTCGTCGCCCGCATGTACAGAGAGTGGAACCCCTCCGCGCTGTCCACCTCTTTAAATAGGGACGCCGCCGGCACCGGAAGAAGCGCGAAGCCCCTGCCCGGGTCCTGGAACTCTGGTTCAGGCGAGAGCCGCCGACACCACCTCATCGGGCCTTCCATGAGTGGCCTAAAAGCGCTTGGCGACGCCGCGCGGATGTGCCTTTGGTGCGCTCCCGTAGGGGTTCCCGCGGGCATGCTGACCACCACGTTTGGGGCGAAAAAACCTTTCGGGACGCCCTTGGCGGCCCCCCGAGTGCACCGGTAGGAGGCGCTCGTCCTATCCATGCGCGAAGAGGGGGTAGGCGGATACCATGGCTGGCAGGTTCCGGTTGGAGCTCCGGAGGGGGGGGGACCCCCTTCCGCGGCACCAAGCTCCGTGCCTGCGTGTCCTACCGGGACGGGTCCGAGCTCTTAGCGAAGCCCTCGGTCCGGGCTTCCCGCCCAACGAGCCCCATCCTCCCCGGACATTCCGTACGCTTTCAGGAACCGCCGACATTCACCGGGTCGTGGCGCTCGATGCGTACGACCTCCCGGCCGGCCTCGATCCCGGCTAGGTCCCAGTCGGTGCTCCGGAGGGGGGGAACCCCCTTCCGTGGCACCTAGCTCCGCGCCTGTTTGGCCTACCGGGACTGGTCCAGGCTCTTAGCGAAGCCCTCGGTCCGGGCTTCCATCCCACCGAGCCCCGTCCTCCCTGGACCTTCCGTCTGCTTCCAGGAACCTCCGACGTTCACCGGGTCGAGGCGCTCGAAGCTTCCGACCTCCTGGAACTCCCGGCCGGCCTCGATCCCGGCTATGTCCCGGTCAGAGCTCCGGAGGGGGGACCCCCTTCCGCGCCACCTACCTCCGCACCTGCGTGGCCTACCGGGACGGGTCTGGGCTCGTAGCGAAGCCCTCGGTACGGGCCTCCCGCCCACCGAGCCCCGTCCTCCCGGGACATCCCATCTGCCTCCAGGAACCACCGACGTTCAGCGGGTCGAGGCTCTCGAAGCGTCCAACATCCTGGAACTCACGGCCGGCCTCGATCCCGGCTAGGTCCCGGTCGGAGCTACGGAGGGTGGGGGGACCTCCTACTGCGGCATATAGCTCTTCGCCTGCGTAGGCTACGTGGCCGTTCTCGCGGAGGAGCCCTCGGTATGGGCTTCCCGCCCGCCGAGCACCGTCCCTCCAGGACCTTCCGTCCCCCATCGGGAAACGCCGACGTCGACCGGGTCGAGGCGCTCGGGGCGTCCGACCTCCTGGAACTCCCGGCCGGCCTCGATCCCGGCTAGGCCCCGGTCGGAGCTCCGGAGGGTGGGGGGGAACCACCGCCGGATCGCTAGTCGGCATCGTTTATGGTCGGAACTACATCGGTATCTGATCGTCTTCAAACCTCCGACTTTCGTTCTTGATTAATGAAAACATTCTTGGCAAATGCTTTCGCTTTGGTTCGTCTTGCGCCGGTCCAAGAATTTCACCTATAGCGGCACAATACGAATGCCCCCGGCCGTCCCTCTTAATCATGGCCCCAGTTCTGAAAACCAACAAAATAGAACTTGAGTCCTATTCCATTATTCCTAGCTGAAGTATTCAGGTGACCGGCCTGCTTTGAACACTCTAATTTTTTCAAAGTAAACACTTCGGGCCCCCGGGACACTCAGTCAAGAGCATCAGGGAGGCGCCGAGAGGCAGGGGCTGGGACAGGCGGTAGCTCGCTTCGCAGCGGACCGCCAGCTCGATCCCAAGATCCAACTACGAGCTTTTTAACTGCAGCAACTTTAATATACGCTATTGGAGCTGGAAATCTTTATTGTATAACAAGCAACAAAGACAAAAACAAAAGCAAAACACAGCAAACCAAACATGTCCCATACCCCCCCAAACCCCCACCCACCCCGACAGAGCAGACAAGGGACCCCCCTCCCCCCCGTGACCCACCCCAACCCACCACCACACACCCCAAACCAACCCTCCGTGCCCCACCACCCACCCAGCAACAGCGTAGCTTGGCAGTCCAAACAATGTCCATGGCCCAAACGTCCCAGCTGTTGCGTGAGCCCCAACCCACCCCCTCCCCTCCAACACATGAAACCCAACAACCCCATAACACCAACATTGCAGATAACCCCCCACCCCCCCAGAACCCCATCCCCCAAAAGCAAACAGAAAACCCCGCACCCCCCACCCCCGCCCAACAATCCCCTATCTACAAGCCCAGAACAAAACCCCATAGTACAAACATTACACAGAACCCCCCCCACCCCCGCCCACCAAACCCAGCAGAACAAAACCCCATTGCAAATACCTCCCACCCCCCGCAAACGAAAAGAAAAGCATGCCAATCCATGGCTCACCCCTCCCCCCAACATAGTCCCCTCCCCAACAAAGCCCCCCCCCAACACAGTCCCACAACCGCAAATGAAGGGAACAAAACAAAGGCCCTGATGACACAGGCCAACATTCGGAGCAGAATGCACGGTTCTTGGAGCAGCCCACACCCATTGCCGCAGCCGCGGAGGACATCGGAATGGGGAAGTGCATCCCCAAAACTATGGGACAAGAGCCAGAAATAGCGGCCCCGAGAGGAGAGAGAGGAAGAGAGCAGAAGGCCTAAAAAAAAAAAAAAATACTGGACCCTACCACCCACCACCCGTGGACCCCCCAACCCTGCCCCTCCCCCCCCATCCCCACCCCAACCTAGAAGAAGAGAACCAACCCCTCACCCCCAAGAAAGCCCAGCACACCCATCACCCTCCCCCCCCGAATTCACGGGGGGCGAAGGGTGAGGTGGCGCCACAGACGCTCCCAACGGTGATCCTCCACCACCCTCCTCTCGCGTTGCGCCATGCTGGCCACTTCCTCCAGAATGTCCCGCACTACCTCCCCGAGGGGCAGGACCAACCCCCGGGCCGAGACATGACAGCGCGCCTGCCACAGGTGGTAACGAACTACGGCCGTGACCAGGTAGAGGGTCTCGGGGTCCTGCCTTTGGGGAAAGGACCAGGCCCCGTATGCCCACTCCGCGTACGAGAGGCGGGAAAGGTCGCGTAGGCGGAGGGCAGCGGACACCAACCGGCAGGCCTCCACATTAAAGGGGCACTGCCGGAGGAAATGCTCCATGGTCTCCATCTGCCCCTCGCACCCCGCCCTCGGACAGTCCCGATCGGCCTGTGACCTGTACTTGAGGTTGTCCCTCACGTACAAACGCCCGTGGAAGGCCAACCAGGCTACATCCCGAACCTTCTTCGGCAGCCGAGGGGAGTTCAGCAACCGAAGGCCCCGCTGCATCGTGGCCGCCGGACAGTCCCGCAGGTTCCACCGTGGTTGAAAGTGGGAGGCGAGTACCATCTGGTACAATCCCTTCCGCCCCAAGGACAGGGCGAGCGGGTCGGTCACCCCCCACCGCCAGACCAACCCCACCATCATAAACACGTACGATGGGGCCTGTTCCCCGCTCCGACGCACACGTGGGACCGAGGACGCCCCCTCCCACTGCTCCCAGAAGCGGGAGAACCATGACCAGTAGGAGGCCACCCACCAAACGCCACCCCCCTCCCGCAACCTGCCCAGGTGGAACGCCATCGACAAGACGGACAAAAAGACAAGGGGGTGCAACATACCCAGACCGCCCTGTGCCCAACTCAGGCAAACGATGTTGTGCTGAACCGGGTTCAGGCGGTTGCCCCACAGAAAATGAAAGAAAACAGCACATACTGACGCCTGACAAGACAACGGAAGGACGAAGACAGTGGCCACGTGCAGAAAGAGGGGAAGCAGCAACGACCCGAGGAGCTTGACCTTCTCGAACGTGCACCTCCATCCCCTCCACCGCAGCACCCGACACCGTGCAGACTCGACACAACGGGTCCAATTGGCCACCGCGCAGTCCTCCGAGCCGAAGACGAGGCCCAAAACGCGGACCTCCTCCCCGGGAGGAGGAAAGGGGGCACAGGAAGGCGGGGAGGACTCGGTGGGCCCCAACCACAGTGTCTGGCACTTGCTGTGGTTGACAACGGAGGGGGCCACCGCCGAATACTCCTCCACGGCCTCCCGCAGGGCCTCCACCCCCTCGATGCCGTCCACGAAAACCGAGACGTCGTCGGCGTAGGCCACCGCAGACACCGGGGACGCCCCAGGCGCCTCCAGGCCCCGCAGCCCACCCGAGGACAATCTCCTGAGGAATTGGTCGAGGGAGAAAACATACAGCAGGGGGCTCAACGGGCACCCCTGCCGCACCCCCGAGGCGACGCGAAAAGGCTGTCCGAGCCACCCGTTAATAAACGGGAAGCTCACCCCACCTCGGTACAGCACCTGCAGGACGAAAAGGAAACCTGCGGGGAGGCCAAAATGCCGGAGTACCACCCACAGGTACCGGTGACTGACCCGATCGAAGGCCTTGGACTGGTCCAAGGAGACCAACCAGTGGTCCCGTTGGGCCGACCGCCCTCACTCCACCATCTCCCGGACAGTGGCGACAGCGTCCAGAACCCTTCTCCCCTGAACAGAACAATACTGGGACAGCGCCAGCAAAGCGCCCAACACCGCCACCAGTCGGTTGGCCAAACATTTGGCCAGGATCTTCCGGTCCGCGTTCAGAAGAGAGAGCTGCCGCCAGAAGTCCAAGGAGCTATCGTCCTTCCCCTTCGAAAGCAGGAGCAGGACCGACCCGCGAAATGACCGCGGGAGAAACCCCGTATCCATGATCTCCTGAAAGAGGGAGGTCAGGAAGGGGGCCAGCTGGGCGATGAAAGTGCGATAGAACTCCACCGGGAGCCCGTCGCGCCCAGGCACCTTCCCCAACGGCATGGCACGAATCGCCCTCTCCACCTCCGCCTGCTGGATAGGAGCAGCGAGCGCATCGACCTGCGCCTGAACCGCAGCCGAGTGCACCGGGGGAAGGCCCAAGTACTCCCGGATACGCGTGAGGTCTACAGGCCGGTCCCCAAACATCCTCAACAGGTCCTCCTGAGAGGTGTGAAGAGTGCCGTCCTCGCCCCGCAGGGCCACCACCTCCCTGCGCTGAACCCGCTCCTTAGAAGTGAGGAAGGGGTCTGGGGAGACGACCTTACCGGCCGCCCCCTCGAAGCAAAGAGAGGCATGGCGGTCGTAAAGTAGGCCGCGGAGCTGGACATGCACCTCCTCCACCTCCCGCGCTGCCCCTCGGGACACCAAATGGTCCAGCGACTTCCGGAGGACAGTGTAAGTGAGGTAGCGGGACCGAGCGATGGAGGCGCCCCGGAGCGGAAGAGTTCGCGGGCACAAGTCTTCACCGCGTCCCACCAAGCGCCACGGGAAGGAAAGATGCCCAACAGGGTCTCCTGGTCCGCGAAAAAGGCCAAGAACTCCTGGACCACCTCCGATGCGGCCAACAGGGCCACATTCAGCCGCCAGATACCAGGACCCCTGCTGAGCTCCTCGTGGGCCGGGAAGGACACGGAGAGGATGCAGTGGTTTGAGAAGTCGACCGCCTGCAGCCGCGGCGGGGAACACTTCACCCGAGCACTCACGTATATCCGGTCGATCCGACTCCTGCAGGCCCCACGGTGGTAGGTGAAGCCCGGTGAGCGTGGAAAGGCCTGGTGGTAAACGTCCACCAGGTTAGCCGTCCGGGTCATCTCCGCCAAAAAGAGGCCATCGTAGCTTGGGTGGGCAACGCACCCCCCCTCGGTCCTGTGCAAGAGTGGTGGTGTTAAAATCCCCTGCCAGGACCACCAAACGGGAGGTGTGTAAGTAGGGGCGGATGACCCTAAAGAGGGCCTTCCGTGCCAACTTAGACTGGGGGCCGTAGACCACCACGAAACGAAACCGATGAGGCCCGCAGCAGCCGTCTAAAAGCAGACACCGGCCCTGCTCCAGCTCCCACATGTACTGCACCCGGAATAGACCTGAGGTGAACAATACAGCCACGCCTGCGTAGGGCTCGGCCGCAAGAGACCAGAAGGAAGGACCCCACCTCCACTCCCGCTTCGCCCGGTGAAGGCGAGCGAGCGAGGTGAGCCTGGTCTCCTGCACAAAGATGACATCGAGCCCGCTCATGGAAAGAAAATCGTAGGCCGCGGCCCGCGCCTCGCGCCTGATCGGTGAAAATGCTAGCCACTTTGATGGTGGTGCACGAGAACACAGGTGTGCACGCCATGTCTATTGTGATAAAGAAGCTTATCATAGCTCAGGAAGGAGCTATAGAAAAGGTGAAGTGACTCTGAACAAGCAACCTGTCAGTTCTGGTAGAAATAAGAAAACAGAATTTTGCCATAAAAGACTACCAGTCCCAGAATGCACCAGGTTTCCAACAGCCATTAGAGGAGCTGAAGTGAGGAAACGTGTGTTCAATCAGGATGGCTATGAGGTAATCCCTAAGCACTCATCTCAAAGGGCAGGGCCTGATTCAGCACAGCTGCGCTGTGTTAGGGAGTATCACTCATCTAAGCAGAATAAGAGTAGAGTTTATTCTACAGATGACCATCTTCATGATCACCTTGGATATCCAGAGAATTGTCCTCAGTATCCTGAGAATCAGCTTGAGTTTGATCATCAGTTTCATCTGAAGGATCATCAGAAGCAGAAGCCAAACCGGACGGACAGAGAGGGAAAGAGACCCTTTGGAAGAAGGAAGAGAAAAGCATTTGAGAGGTCTAGAAGAGTCCAGAGCAGTACGTATATTGGGAGGTATTCCAAGGGCCAGCATACACCATTGGACTGGGGAAAGCCAGAGGAATGGTGCTGCAGAGCTAGGAATCACCAGAGGCTACCTGTGAGGGAGACGGCTGCACGTGGAAGGGACCCTAAGACCTGTGCCAGAAGGTATGTGAAGAGAGATCCAGTGTCCAGGGATCTGGATTGGAAGGCTGGACATAAGAACTGGACTACATACTGGCCAGGCTATATAGAGAGGAACTCTAGCAGCAATGGAAGCTCAGGTATGAACACTGATCTATGCCCTAGCTATAACCTTGAAAGACAGCAGGGAAACAAGTATTCTCCTGAAAATGCTCCATTGAGAGATTCATCTGTGCCAATCCATGATATTGAACCCATGCTTGTTGAACAAGGGGGAATAATAGCAGATGAGGATCCTGTTTATATGGACTGCTCTCTATCTAAACTCCGTTGGTAACTTTCTGTTGTAAAGTACAGCAACCATCACAAAGAAATACAAATTTGTTCTTTAATCTACTCAGAAAAGCTCCTGAAGCAGGATTTGACCCACACAGTGGAAGGCAAGCCAGCTAAGGGGTTTCAGCTGGTAACTGCTAGCAATTAAGCCTTACCTAATTGCTTGTGAGCTAGGAGAGAATCACTTCTGTATCTATGTGGGAAGTAATCAGAAGTTAACCTGAAAAGAACAGTTTGTTTCTTGCTTTGTGGCTTTTCATTTGTTGTTTTCCTGATTTTGACTTTGTTTTTCCAAGTTAACACTGAAAGCAAGTAACCTAATTTATATGCTACCAAGCATATCTGTGTTGGGAGAAATAACCCCATAAATAAATATCTTATTGGCTTTACCCAAGAGCACAACTAAATTATTGTCAGCAGCTGTGTCTAGTGTGAATGAACTACATTGCCCACAATACCTTGCAAATCATATAGAAATATGCACTTGCCAAGAGTGTGAAGATTCTCACCCAGGCAGCCGTCTGACACTGTTCCTGGTGTAGTGACCCTTTCCTCCTCTTCTCCCCCACGCCAGGATCCCCAGAGTCCCGCTTGTAGGACATGCCCGCAAGCTGGAGCATCTCGTTGGGGTCCGCTTCGACCATCTCGAGGATCTCGGCCTCCTCCTGCTCCACCCTGTCACCCCAGGGGACAACCAGTACTGGATGTCGGACCCTGGGAGCGACTCATTCCTGGAGAGGATGGTCACAGATACCGCCCTCTGGCGAGAGATAGGCACAACGCGAAAGTTGGCCCACCCCCCCTGCCCCCTCTGCTGCTGGTATCTGTCCCAGAAGACCTCCAGCCCCCGTCGCAGCATGAAGCTCACATCGTATTCGATGGTGTTGCTCATGTGGATGAAGGCGTACAAGTCTCCTGGGAGAAAGCCCAGCCCAAGGACCATCCTTAGGACCTCTTCCCTGGCCAGAGGGGGCACCTCCCCGGCCCACCGGATCTGCGCCACGTTGCGGCGCCAAGCCTCACCCCCACCCCAGGCAAACCACCCCACCCCCTCCACTACCAGTGGGACCCCTCCCTGGGGGGACCCCCGTCCCTGCAGCCCTCGCACCTGCAGAAGGCCCCCCAGACCCCCGCTGCACAGCATCCGCAAAAGAGCGGGAGGGCCCAGGCCGGCAAAACGCAATACTCCCCTCCACCTGCTGTCTGGCAGACCCCGGTGTCCCCGAGGCCGGCCCCTGTGATGGCCCGCAGTCCCCGGCCACCAACTGGGAGTCGGTGGGACTGCGGACCACCACCTGGGCCAGCAGGGAGTCCGGGATGCTGCCCAAGGCCGCCCCCCCCCCTCCTGCCCACTCTCACGTTCTTTTCCCAAAGCCCTCTGCTGAAGGGCCAAGGCCCGAGTGACCTTGTAGAGGGCCCCGGACCTCCCCTCCTGCTCCTCGGGGCTGTCGAGAGCCAACAGGAGGGCCGTGTGAAGCTCCTCCTCGGTCAGGCTCCGCAGCCCTTCAATTTCCTCCTCCACCGGATCCCTCCCCTCAGGGCCCAAAACCCCCACAGGGGTCTCGGCCACCACCACCGGGGAGATTTCGGACCCTCCCACCTCCCCCTGAACCACCCCCTGCCCAGTGTCCTCCACCCCCGAGTGGGCCTCAGCCCCCACAGGCCCCTCATGCCTGTCAGCAAGGCCCTCCTCCCCAGGCCCTCCTCCCCAGGCCCTGTCCTTCAAGCCCACAAAACTGAGGGGGAGATCCCAAAGAAAAAATGAAAAGCAGTACTAGTTCGGAAAAGCCAAGAATAAAGCCATCCTGTAACTCAAGGATTTTCATGGGGGACTATTGGCCGAGAGAATTAATATAGGAAACAAACTGAGCCAGCTCAAAGAAAATATAACAGACTGATGCTTAATTAAGCATTTACAGGGAAATTTAAAAAAATAAGAGCTGCCAACTGCACAACTCCAGGTCTAGGTAATAGGAACTCCCTTCTTTGCGTTTCCCTCAATTAGATCCGGAAATACACGAACAAAAAGACTTTTAAAGGACACCATCCTCTTCTTGAAGTACATTTTGAGAAGCCACTCACAATCTGATGTTAAAGCTACTGTTCTGGATGTGGATGGGTTGTTTGTTTTGGAATCTACTAATGAAGTATTCCATAAGGACATAGCATTGCTGAAAGCTAAGAATAAATCTTTGGAGAACTATGCCCAGTCTTCTAATTTACATGTGATTAATTTACCCAAATCCCCACTGGTTTGCGAGAGAAATGTTTAAAAAATATATGATTGAAGCTTTGGAGATTCCGGTTGAATCGCATCCACCTGTGTCTCGTTTATACTTTTTCTCTAATGCTAAGAGAGATTAGAAACATAGAAACGTGGCGACAGAGAAAGACCACATGACCGATCTAATCTGTCCTTCCATATCAATCACTACAACAATCCCTTTTTTTCCTTTAGAGATCCTCTGTGTTTGTCCCATGCTGCTTTGAATTTAGATACTGTCCTCATCTCTTCCACATCCACTGGGAGATTATTCCACGGATCCACCACTTTTTTCGTAAAGAAATATCACTCATGAAGCTACCCCCTTTCACCCTCATCCCATATCCCCTCATAGCAGAGCTTGCTTTCAGTCGAAAGAGGCTCTCCTCCTGTGCCATGGAGGTATTTAGGTAAATCATTTTTATTGGCATATTTCAACAGCAACAAGAACAGGAACAAAAGCAAAGCCAGAACAAAAGTACCAGTAACACAGTAATGCAGCACATGAATATCCCCTCCCCCCCCCCCTCAATAGCCCCAACACTGCCCCCGGGGGGGAACTGCCAGTCAAGCATCACATATATACATATACAAGGCGGCCATCCCAACAACAAAAACCAAGGAACCCACCGACTTGGCCCCCCTCCCCTCCCTACCAGTCCCCCTGCCCAACCCCCCCCCCGAATCCCCCCTCCCTCCCCATAGCTCCCAACCAAGCAAACCCTCCTAGCAATCCTCACCCACTACTTCCCGTAACCGAGGGGGTTGGATTGCCCAGGGGTCTCCACACCGAAGTGAACCGCTCCCACGCCCCTCCAGCCAGCAGCCGAGCTTTCTCCCACTCCCCCACCACAGGCGCAACTTCCTTCAGCCAACCCCGCAGTATACATAGCTTAACAACAATGAAGCCCTTTGCACACAGCCGCCGCCCACTGTCCCCAAGGGGTTGCACTCCTTCACAAGATCCAAAAAGACACCATTCGGGGGTTAAATCCACTTTAGTGTGCAGCCACCTCCCCAACAGACGGCCCACCGCCAACCAAAATCTCTGAATATGGATACAAAACCAAAATCGATGAGCGAAACCCCCTTTTTCTACCTGGCAAAGGCTACAGAGGTCCGACGACGACAGACCCGCTTTCGCCGCCCACACATAATGGACATACACTCTCCACAGGAACTTAAACTGAATTTCTTGCAATTGCACAGTTTCCGAGAGTGCGTTAATACCCGCAAACGCGCCTCGCAGGCGGTCATCAGTAGCCTGCGGGATCCCATCCTTCCGCCACTTCTCCAAACCCGCCAAGCACACGTCACGTCCCGCAGGATACAACGACCTGGTCAGGGTACCGACGGTAATCTTCCCGTCCAGAGTGTTAAACAGCGCCAACATCCCGCCCCTGGTGAGCACCTCTGCGGATTTTCGCCTTAGCGCTGCAATATAGTGACGGGCCTGCAGAAAGAAATATAAATCCCGTGGCTCTAGATGATAACGCCCCCGGAGCGAAGAGAGAGTCCATCTCCGCCACCGCCTCCATCCGGAGATGACCCACAAAACGTACCCCCTTAGACGCCCACTCAGTCACCACCCCAGCCCCAAGTCCAGGCGAAAAGGCCGGATTCCCACTAAGCGGCAAACAATCCGTCACCCTGCTACAGCTACCCCGGTGGTGGCACAGCGTCGCCCACGCTGCGCGCAGGGCCTTCCAAAACACCGAATGTTGACAGCTCACAGGGAGTTGCCCCTGCCCGACATGCACTAAGACCATGCGATGCCACGGGGCTGCCATCTCGTCCAACAGGGCCAGAGGCACTACCTCGGAGGCATCCCCCAGAAGGTCCCGGATGATCCGCGTCCAACACACTAAGTTGTACCACCGAAGCGAGAGCAACCCCGCTCCACCATTCTCCCTGTCTTGCAACAAAGTGTTCAGCGCGATGCGGGCCCGCCGGCCCCTCCACAGGAACCGCGAGAGACAGCTGCCCAGCTGCCGCAGGTCACGGCGGGACAGCCACACGGGAACATGACGTAGCACATACGCCCAGCGGGGGAACTCTACCATATTAAAGAGCGCAATTCGGCCCCGCAACGACAGTGGCAGGTCCTGCCAGGCCCGCAGTCTGCGAGCCGTTCCCTCCAGCAGCATTGATATATTCACGTGGTACAGCTGATCTAGCCGCTCGGGAATCTGAATACCCAAGTAGCGTATTTGCCCCTGTGCCCAAACCAGGGAAAAAGGGCCACGCCACGTCCGCCGACAGCTACCCCCCACATCTAGCCCTAAGGATTTAGTCATGTTAATTTTCAAACCCCAAAACGTCCCAAAACCTTCAATGATCCGCAACGCCCACTCCAGGGAGACCTGCGGATTCGTTAGGCAAAGCAGGATATCGTCCGCAAAGGCACTCAGCTTGAACTCACCTGCTGCCCAAGCGACTCCCGCCACCTCTCCTTGGCCCATCAACTTCACCAACAGGGGCTCCAAATGCAGGATAAAGAGGAGAAGCAACAGGGGGCACCACTGGCGAGTCCCTCTGTGCAAAACGAACAGCTCCGACCATTCCCTGCCTACCATGAGAAAGGCCCGCGGCCCAGTATACAGGGCCCGAATCCACTCCACATAAGGACCCGCAAAACCAAACCGAGACAGAGTCTCAAACATATAGGCCCAAGAGACCCGGTCAAAGGCCTTCTCAGCGTCGAGACTAGCTAACAATAAAGGACAATTGGCCTGGATGCACCGCTCCATACTCAGAAGGACTTGTACGATATTTCAAGCAGCCACTCTGCCACGCACAAAACCCGCCTGATATGGCCCGATAATACGGGAGAGGACCTCCTGTGCCCGCAGAGCTAACACCGAGGCAAGGATCTTCATATCCACATTAATAAGTGAAATAGGCATCCGCAAAAGAGCGGGAGGGCCCAGGCCGGCAAAACGCAATACTCCCCTCCACCTGCTGTCTGGCAGACCCCGAGGCCGGACCCTGTGATGGCCTGCAGTCCCCGGCCACCAACTGGGAGTCGCTGGGTCTGCTGACCACCACCTGGGCCAGCAGGGAGTCCGGGATGCTGCCCAAGGCCGCCCCCCCCTCCTGCCCACTCCCATGGTCCTTACCCAATGCCCGCTGTTGAAGGGCCAAGGCCCGAGTGACCTTGTACAAGGCCCCGGACCTCCCCTCCTGCTCCTCGGGGCTATCGAGAGCCAAGAGGAGGGCCGTGTGAAGCTCCTCCTCTATAAGGCCCTGCAGAACGGAAATTTCCTCTTCCACCGAATCCCTCCCCTCAGGGCCCAAAGCCCCCACAGGGGTCTCGGCCACCACCACCGGGGAGATTTCGGACCCTCCCCCTGAACCACCCCCTGCCCAGTGTCAGCAAGGCCCTCCTCCCCAGGCCCCTGTTCTAGGGCCATCTGGTCCCCACCCCCCCTCCTTTCCTCAAAGGGCCCTCCTGCACCAAGTCAGGAGCAGCAGCCCTCTCAATGACCAAAGCTCCGGCCTCCCCCCCCCCACCACCGGCCCCCCCAGGGCCACCGGCAGCAGGGCAAGACTACCCAAGCCCCCTCCCCCTTCCCCTCCCCAGGCCTTACCTGAATGCCGGTGTCCCCGGGAGCCTCCGTCTGCGGCTCTTCGGGCCCGGCTCCAGCGGGGATCTCCCCCTCGCGAGCCAGGGCCCCCACTGCCCCGCGGGATGCGGCCCGAGCAGCCAGACCCGACCACGGGGGCTGCTTGGCGTTCAGGCCGCATCCCGCGGCGCTCTGTGCACCCTGCTCACCACCATCACGAAAATCCAATACAGGAAAATCAGGCCCGGCACCGGAAGCAGGCCCAGTCAATCGCGAGGCGCTCCGCGATGGCTCCGCCCACTTCCGGGCCTACTTCCGCGTCTTCCGGCCAGCCCCAGCAAACGCCGAGGGGCCATCTTGAATGACACGACGCTCAGACAGGGACTCGCTGCAGGAGAAGACATCCAGAAAACGAACAACAGACGTTGAAAGAGACGTCCCGATGCCACCGGCAGTGACGTCGGGACGGCGGCCATCTTGGATTCCCTCCAAAGACCTCCGTCGCTGAAACAAATCGGAACCAGATGAAAAAGCACCAAAAGCAGATGAAAGGCATCCTCCCTGCTGGGGCAACACACCCGCAGCAGTCCCATCCAAAAACAAAGCTTTTCCCGACTTTCCTGCATCATTTTCGGCGGTGGTTGCCCACTTCCGGGTCAGAGAGGAAGTCCCGCCCCGGCGGCCATCTTGCTCTGGGTAGTCCCATATTGAAGGGCCAAACTGCTGTAAATCAAGGAGGGCTTCCCCGGAATTCACTGTCCGTGGCTGCAGGCCACCGCCCCCCCCCCCCCCCCGATGACGTTGATGGCCGCGTCATTCCGGTGGCCATCTTGGGGAATCCCGAGGGGAGATTTTAACGTCGGGAAGGCACTTAGCAGCAACGAAAATGCATCTGAAGCACGGGAATCAACTCCCCCGCTCTCCTGCACTCGAACCACACTGGAAACGGCAGATTTTGCAAAAGCCCGCGGGGCCGCCATTGAGAGTGCTGGGGAGCCACCGGAAACGGCCGACCGGCCGGAAGTCCCTCCCGAGGACGCCGAGGCGCCATCTTTAATCAGATTCTTTTGTGGATTAACAGCACCAGCATCCATCTGCCCTCCTGGAGCTGTCTCCCCCCAGAAACCAGCAGAAGTGGTAAGCTGCCTTCTCTGCACCTCAGCCTGGTAAGTCCTCACAAAGCCTTCTGTGTCTCCGACTGTGTTTTCTTTCTGCCATATTTTCTCTCAACGGCAGCACAGGGCACGGAGAGATCCCGGGACGGCCTAGCCACCCCCGAGGGCCCCCCCCCCCCAGACTGCAGAGACCATGTCAGCCCAGCGGTCTCTATTGGCGAACACCTCGCTGAGGGACCCACATCCCTGGGCCTTGAGGTAAGAGACCCATTGACTCTTTACCCGAAGGGCCCGCCTCACCTCCCTGACCTGTTGGCGATAGGCCACCCACTCCTCTCCAGGAATGGTGGCCCACAGGCCCTCGAGGTGGGAGAGCCGGGCCTGCAGCAGGGTCGCCGCCTCCTGGAGGCCCTTCAACAACCTCACAGCGGCCACCACCTCATCCGGGGCCCTTGCAGGCTCCGGGAAGGCTGGTGGGCCCATCCCTCCATCCTCCTCCTCACTGGAGGAGTCCTCCAACTCCTCCAGGACCCGAGGCGGAGGGCGAAGCCCACCACCTCCAGCACTGCCCTGGTGGCTCGCTGCATAGCTGCAGGGCCTCTCCAGGGCCTCCCCCTGCCACCTCCTGGCCTCCACACCCCAGGCAGGCCTGTAAGGCGGGCCCTCTCCGGGGGGCAGCTGGCCTAACCCCCCGGGCGTTTGGGTCCCTCCCCAATCCGCAGGAAACTCCCCGGCTCCAACTCAGCAGGTGGAGGCCTACCAGGCCTGGTAGGCTCCGGGCCTGGGCCTCTCCCGGCAGAGGCGGCCCAGAGCCCGACACCAAAAATGGGACCCAGCAGCAAGCAGAGGTCCCAGCACAGAGCACTCCAGCAGAGCTCCTTCCTCCTGGCCAGCCAGGCAGCAACTGGAATTACCGCGGCTGCTGGCACCAGACTTGCCCTCCAATGGATCCTCGTTAAAGGATTTAAAGTGTACTCATTCCAATTACAGGGCCTCGAAAGAGTCCTGTATTGTTATTTTTCGTCACTACCTCCCCGAGTCGGGAGTGGGTAATTTGCGCACCTGCTGCCTTCCTTGGATGTGGTAGCCGTTTCTCAGGCTCCCTCTCCGGAATCGAACCCTGATTCCCCGTTACCCGTGGTCACCATGGTAGGCGTGGAAAGTACCATCGAAAGTTGATAGGGCAGACATCCGAATGTATAGTCGCCGTCACGCGGACGTGCGATCGGCTCGAGGTTATCTAGAAGTCACCAAAGCGGCCGGGCGAGCCCGGATTGGTTTTGATCTGATAAATGCACGCATCCCGGGGGGTCAGCGCTCGTCGGCATGTATTAGCTCTAGAATTACCACAGTTATCCAAGTAACGGATGGAGCGATCAAAGGAACCATAACTGATTTAATGAGCCATTCGCAGTTTCACTGTACCGGCCGTGTGTACTTAAACGTGCATGGCTTAATCTTTGAGACAAGCATATGCTACTGGCAGGATCAACCAGGAAGCCGCGCCGAACGACGGTGGAGGCGGGTGGTGCGCTCTCGGGGATGGAGACGCAGCGGCAGAGATGACACCACCACGGCCCAACTTCTGCTCTGCACGGCGGCACGGACCTCGGCACAGCCAGGGGAGAGGAGGCGATGTGTTCTCGGAGGAGCGGATGCCGGAGGAACGCAGGCGCCTCGGAGGGGGGCGGCAGCACCGAACCCACGCCCCGGACGCGGGGCGGGGGAGATGCTCGCGCGCCCCTTCACGACGCGGGCGGTTGGGAGAGCTGAGGGACGACTCGGACTCGCACGGAATGGAAGGGGAGCGGGCAGGCGGCGGAGAGCGCCGCAGGCCTAGCCTGCGTGGGGCAGCGCGAGGTCCCAAAAGAGCAGGGAGGAAACACCTTGCCTGAACGCCCCACCGCGCTGTCCACCTCTGTAAATCGGGACGCCGCCGGCACCGGGAGAGGCGCGCCGCCCGTGCCCGGGCCCTGGAACTCCGGCTCGGGCGAGGGCCGCCGACACGACCTCATCGGGACCTCCGAAGCGCTCGTCGCCCGCATGTATACAGAGAGCGGAACCCCTCCGCGCTGTCCACCTCTGTAAACCGGGACGCCGCCGGCACCGGGAGAGGCGCGCCGCCCGTGCCCGGGCCCTGGAACTCCGGCTCGGGCGAGGGCCGCCGACACGACCTCATCGGGACCTCCGAAGCGCTCGTCGCCCGCATGTACAGAGAGCGGAACCCCTTCGCGCTGTCCACCTCTGTAAATCGGGATGCCGCTGGCACTGGGAGAAGCGCTCCGCCCGGGCCCTGGAACTCCGGCTCAGGCGAGGGCCGCAGACACGACCTCATCGGGACTTCCGAAGGGTTTTGGCGCCCGCATGTACATGGAGCGGAACCCCTCCAACCTGTCCCCCTCATTAAATAGGGACGCCGCCGGCACCGGGAGAAGCTGGCAGCCCCTGCCTGGGCCCTGGAACTCCGGCTCGGGCGAGCGCCTCCGACACGACCTCATCGGGACTTCTGTGAGCGGCGTAAACGCGCTCCGCGACGCCGCGGGGATTCGCCTTTCGCGCGGTCCCGTAGGGGATCCCACGGGCATGCCGACCACCGCTTTTGGGGCGAGAAAAACTTTCAGGATGCCCTCGGTGGCCCCCCGAGTGCACCGGGAGGAGGTACTCGGCCTATCCATGCGCGAAGAGGGGGTAGGCGGATACCGCGGCTGGCAGGTCCCGGTCGGAGCTCCGGAGGGGGGGGACCTCTTTCTGCGGCGCATAGCTCCGCGTCCGAGTGGGCTACGCGGACGGGTCTGGGCTCTTAGCGAAGCCCTCGGTACGTGCTTCCCGCCCACCGAGCGCCGTCCTCCCGGGGCCTTCCATCCACTTCCCGAAACCGACGACATTCACCGGGTCGAGGCGCTCGACGCGTCCGACCTCCTGGAACTCCCGGCCGGCCTCTATCGCGGCTAGGTCCCGGTCGGAGCTCTGGAGGGGGGGGACCTCTTTCCGCGGCACTTAGCTCCGCACCCGCATGTGCTACAGGGACGGGTCCAGGCTCGTAGCGTAGCTCTCGGTGCGGGCTTCCCGCCCGCCGAGCACCGTCCTCCCCGGACCTTCCGTCCGCTTCTGGGAACTGC
>CM066049.1:26632364-26657364 GCA_033557465.1 Ichthyophis bannanicus | reverse complement strand
CCACAGACACAGACTCAGACAAAATAACAGTGTCCGCCCCCCAGGGGAGGCCGGGATGACCTCGTCAGCAGGGGGCTCCTGCTGGGGCCCAGCACCCGACGGCGGAGACAAAAGCCCGTCCTCTCTCACCCGCCCCGGCAGCCTCTCCAGAAGCACCACCGGGAGCCGGGCACCAGAATCCTCGCTCAGAGGGGGAGGACCCTGGCGGCGACGCGCCTTTCTCGTGAAAGGCGTCCGCTGTTGAAGAGGCCCTGACTCTACCATGAACTGCGCCGGGCGCCGCACAGGGGGCCCTGCCTCAAACGGCAGTCCCTCGTTAGCCTCAGCCGCATCATCCGCCAAGAAGGAGAAACGATTGAAGTCCAACACGGGCTCTGCATCCAACAATGGGGATGTCGCACGTCTCTTCTTCTTGGACTTGTACTTGGACTTGCCGCGCTTAGGAGAGACCGTAGTCCACTCCTGAGGCGGCACCACCCCCACCCCGCTAATCTGTCGTGAACCCTCCTCCGCCACCACATCAACCCCCTCCTCCCCCGGCCTACCCTGCTCCCCAAACCCGGGTGCCTCCCCCGGCTCAATGGCCTCCTCCACCATGGGGCCCCCGGACTCCTCCTGAGGGAGAGGGTCCTCGACCTCCTCCTCCCTCACAGGAGCCCGGGGTGGGGCGACGACACCCCCCCCGGTCCATTGTGTGTCACGGAGGGGCAGCGAGCGAAGAGGTGGCCCAACTCCCCGCAAAGGTTACACCGGATGAGCGCACACCAGGCCGAGGCGTGACCTCGTCCACCGCAACGGGTACAGACCTGCACGGGACAGCACATGCTCAGATGTCGAAACGAGCCGCAGCGGTGACACTCGCGGGGTTGTCCGGGGTAGTAGCACAGGATGCGATCCCGACCGATGAAACCGGCCGAGGGCACGTGCTGCACGACGTTGCCCACCTCCCGCAAACGGATCTGACCTTTCCACGACCCGTCCCACACCCCCAGGGGCCCCAGCGCCCTTGGCCAGGGGTGCGAGAAGCACTGCGTGGCGCGATAACCAGTACTGGATGTCGGACCCTGGGAGCGAATCATTCCTGGAGAGGATGGTCACAGATACCGCCCCCTGGCGAGAGACAGGCACAACGCGAAAGTTGGCCCACCCCCCCTGCCCCCTCTGCTGCTGGTATCTGTCCCAGAAGACCTCCAGCCCCCGTCGCAGCATGAAGCTCACATCGTATTCCACGGTGTTGCTCATGTGGATGAAGGCGTAAAGGTCCCCTGGGAGAAAGCCCAGCCCAAGGACCATCCTTAGGACCTCTTCCCTGGCTGGAGGGGGTCCCTCTCCGACCCACTGGATCTGCGCCACGTTGCGGCGCTGGGCCTCCCCCCCGCCCCACGCAAACCACCCCCACCCCCACCAGCGGGACCCCTCCCCGGGGGAACCCCCGTCCCTCCAGCCCTTGCGCCTGTAGAAGGCCCCGCAGCCCCCCCAGACCCCCGCAAAGCATCCGCTAAAGAGCGGGAGGGCCCAGGCTGGCAGATCATTATGCTCCCCTCCACCCACCTAAACCCCCGCTGAGTCCCCGAGGCCGGCCCCTGTGACCACCACCTGGGCCAGCAGGGAGTCTGGGATGCTCCCCAAGACCTCCCCCCCCATCCTGCCCACTCCTACGTTCCCCCAATGCCCTCTGTTGAAGGCCCAAGGCCCGAGAGGGCAGTGTGAAGCTCCTCCTCAGTCAGGCTCTGCAGGCCTGCAATTTCCTCCTCCACCGCATCCCTCCCCTCAGGGCCCAAAGCCCCCACAGGGGTCTCGGCCACCCCACCGGGGAGACTTGGGGTCCTCCCCCTCCCCCTGAACCTCCCCCTGCCCCGTGTCCTCCACTGAATGGGCCCCAGCCCCCCCCTTCAGGCCCCTCAGGCCTGTCAGCATCCCCCTCCTCCCCAGGCCCCTGTTCTTGGGCCTTCTGGTCCCCATCCCCCCTCTCTACAGGCCAAGGGGCCTCCTTCTCCAACTCAGGAGCATCAGCCCTCTCCAACACCAGACCTCCGGCCTCTCCCCCCCCCCGGCCCCCCCCCCGGGGCCACCGGCAGCAGGGCAAGACCACCCGACCCCCCTCCCCCTTCCCCAGGTCTTACCTAAACGCCGGTGTCCCCGGGAGTCCCTGTCTGCGGCTCTTCGGCCCCCGCTCCAGCGGGAGTCCCCTCCTCGCAAGCCGGGGCCCCCTCCACCCCGCGGGATGCGGCCCGAGCAGCCTGACCCGACCGCGGGGGCTGCTTGGCACTCAAGCAGCATCCCACAGCGCTCCGTGCACCCTGCTCCTTGGAAACAAGAAAATCAGCAGCAAGCACCGGAAGCGGGCCCAGCCAATCGGGAGGAGCTCCGCGATGGCTCCGCCCACTTCCGGGCCGACTTCCGGGTCTTCTGCCCCACGCTGGAAAATGCTGAGGGGCCATCTTGGATCCCACGATGATCAGAGGAAGACGTGCTGACAGAAGGAAGCCTCCAAACGACCAGCCAACGTTGCAGCAGACGTCCCGACGCCACCGGCAGTGACGTCGGGACCGCGGCCATCTTGGAGGCTGTCCGATGCCCTCCGTTGCCGAGAAAAACCAGGAACAGATGAAACTGCACAAGACAAAGATGAAACCTCTCCTCCCTGCTGGGGCAGCACATCCGCGACAGTTGCAGGCAAAAACGAAGCTTTCCCCAACATTAATTCAGCATTTTCGCCGGCGTTCCTCCATTTCCGGGGCAGACAGGAAGTCCCGCCCCGGCGGCCATCTTGCTTGGGGTAATCCCATATTGAGGGGCCTAAGAGCTGCACGTCCTGCAGGGCTTCCCCGGAATGCATCGCCTGAGGCAGCAGGCCACCCCCACCGATGACGTCGATGGCCGCGTCATTCCGGCGACCATCTTGGGGAATCCTGAGGGGAGTTTTTAACGTCGGAAGAGCCCTTAACGGCAGAGAAAATGCTTTTAAATGATCGGGATGGACTCCCCTGCACTCGACCAGCACCAGAACTTTGGACATTTGAAAAGGCCCGCGGGGCCGCCATTGAAAGCAATGGGGAGGAGCCGGAAACAGCCGGGCGGCCGGAAACTCCTCCCCCCGACGCCGAGGTGCCATGTTTAATTGGAATTCGCTGCTGGGGAACTGTACCAGCAGCCATCTTCCCTCCGGTAGCAGCCTCTCCTCGTGTACCACCAGATGCCGAACTCTGCATTCGAACCACTTCTTTAGGGTAAGTGCTTTGAAATAAAGACAGTCCTGTCTCTGTGTGCACTTTTTCTCGGCCATCTTTCTTTCCAGCAGCGGCAAAGGGCACAGAAGGATCCCGGGACGGCCTAGCCACCCCCTGCAGAGACCATATCTGCCCACCGGTCTCGATTAGCAAAGACCTCGCTGAGGGACCCACATCCCTGGGCCTTGAGGTAAGCAACGCACTGTTGCTTTACCCGAAGGGCCCCCCTTACCTCCTTAACCTGTCGCTTGTAGGCCACCCACTCCTCTCCTGGGATGGTGGCCCCCAGGCTCTCGAGGTGGGAGAGCTGGGCCTGCAGCAGGGTCGCCTCCTCCTGGAGGCCCCTTAACAACCTCACAGCGGCCACCACCTTGTCCGGGGCCCTTGCAGGCTCCGGGAAGGCTGGTGGGCCCACCCCTCCGTCCTCCAACTCCTCCAGGACCCGAGGCGGAGGGGGGACCTCACCACCTCCAGCACTGCCCCGGTGACTCGCTGCGGAGCGCCAGGGCCTCTCCAGGGCCTCCCCCTGCCACCTCCTGGCCTCCACACCCCATGCAGGCCTGTAAAGCGGGCCCTCTCCAGGGGGCAGCTGGCCTAACCGCCCGGGCGTGTGGGTCCCTCCCCACCGGCCCTGTGCAGACACACCTTGTCTTCTGGGGGGGCCCCCATCCTGGGGCACCGTCCTCACGAAAGTGCCTGGCTCCATTGTGGAGGGGTGAGGCCTACCAGGCTTGGTAGGCCCCCCGGGCCTGGGCCTCTCCCGGCGGAGGCGGCCCAGGACCCGACATCCAAAAAGGGACGCAGCAGCAAACAGAGTCCCGAGCAGAGAGCACTCCAGCAGAGCTCCTTCCTCCTGGACAGCCAGGCAGCAACTGGATATTTTTATTCATGAAAAACAAGCAACAAAGACAAAACAAAAGCAAACACAACAAACCCCAAAACCAAACCCCCACCCGCCCAAACAAAACAGACAAGGGACCCCCCTCCCCCCCGTGACCCCCCCCAACCACCACCAACCACAGCAACCCAACCCTCCGTGCCCCACCACCCGCCCAGCAACAGCGCAGCAGTCCAGTGTCCAAGACCCAAATGTCCCAGCTGTTGCATGGGCCCCACCCCCTCCCAGAACACAATACCCACAATCCCGCCCCCATCCAACGATCCCAGATATACAACAAAAGCCCATGATACACCTGTCCATACAAATAACCCTCACCCGCACCCAGCAACAGAGTATAGTCCATGTCCATTGCCTAAATCCAGGCCCGACTGTTGCATGGGCAATACCCACCCCCGCCCTTCCAAGAACCCCTACAGTACAAAGAACCCCCCACATAACACAACCCCACCCCCAAAAAGTAAACAACAGACCCCGCACCCCCCACCCCACCCGACAATCCCCTATATACAGGCCCAAAAAATAAGACCCCACCATACAAGCATTGCAAAGAACCCCCCACCCCCCACAAAGGTAAAGAAAAACATGCCAATCCATGGCTCACCCGCCCCCCCAACATAATCCCCCTCCCAACAAAGCCCTCCCCCCAACACAGTCCCTTCCCCAACAAAACCCTCCCTCTAACACAGTCCCACAACAGCAATGAAAGAAAGCAAAACACAGGCCCTGATAACAGGGGCCAAAGGTGGAACAGGATGCACGGATGTTTGATTTCCTTCTGGAACAGCAGGAAGCAAATGCCGCAGCCGCGGAGGACCCCCTGGAATGTAGCACCCCAACCCTCAACTGATGGGGCGAGAGCCAACAACTACTGGCCGCTCGAAAGGAGAGAGAGAGGAAGAGAGCAGACGGCCCGCAAACACAGGGCCCAACCAGCCACTACCCGTGGACCCCCCCAACCCCCCCACCCCAGAAAAGCCCAGCACATCCTGCACCCCCCCTCCCGCACACACACGCACCCCCTCACGGGGGGCGAAGGGTGAGGTGGCGCCACAGACGCTCCCAACGGTGAGCCTCTACCACCCTCCTCTCGTGTTGCGCCGTGCTGGCCACTTCCTCCAGAATGTCCCGCACTACCTCCCCGAGGGGCAGGACCAACCCCCGGGCCGAGACATGACAGCGCGCCTGCCACAGATGGTAGCGCACTACGGCCGTGACCAGGTAGAGGGTGTCGGGGTCCTGCCTTGGGGGAAAGGACCAGGCCCCGTATACCCACTCCACGTACGAGAGGCGGGAAAGGTCGCGCAGGCGGAGGGCAGCGGACACCAACTGGCAGTCCTCCACGTTAAAGGGGCACTGCCGGAGGAAATGCTCCATGGTCTCCGTCTGCCCCTCGCACCCTGCCCTCGGACAGTCCCGATCGGCCTGTGACCTGTACTTGAGGTTGTCCCTCACGTACAGACGCCCGTGGAAGGCCAACCAGGCTACGTCCCGAACCTTCTTCGGCAGCCGAGGGGAGTTCAGCAACCGAAGGCCCCGCTGCATCGTGGCCGCTGGACAGTACCGCAGGGCCCACCGCGGTTGAAAGTGGGAGGCGAGCACCATCCGGTACAATCCCTTCCGCCCCAAGGACAAAGCGAGCGGGTCGGTCACCCCCCACCGCCGGACCAGCCCCACCATCGCAAACACATACGATGGGGCCTGTTCCCCGCTCCGACGCACACGTGGGACTGAGGATGCCCCCTCCCACTGCTCCCAGAAGCGGGAGAACCATGCCCGGTAGGAGGCCACCCACCAAACGCCCCCCCCCCCCTCCCGCAACCTGCCCAGGTGGAACGCCATCGACAGTACAGACAGAAAGACGAGGGGGTGTAACATACCAAGACCGCCCTGCGCCCGACTCAGGCAAACGATGTTGCGCTGCACCGGGTTCAGGCGGTTGCCCCACAGAAAACGAAAGAACACAGCACATACTGACGCCTGACAAGACGACGGAAGGACGAAGACAGTGGCCACGTGCAGAAAGAGCGGAAGCAGCAACGACCCGAGGAGCTTGACCTTCTCCTCGAACGTGCACCTCCAGCCCCTCCACCGCAGCACCCGACACCGTGCAGACTCGAGACAACGAGACCAGTTGGCCACCGCACAGTCCTCCGAGCCGAAGACGAGGCCCAAAACGCGGACCTCCTCACCGTGAGGAGGAAAGGGGGCACAGGAAGGCGGGGAGGCCTGGGCGGGTCCCAACCACAGCGTCTGGCACTTGCCGTGGTTGACAATGGAGTGGGCCACCGCCGAGTACTCCTCGACGGTCTTGCAGGGCCTCCACCCCCTCGGCGCCGTCCACGTAAACCGAGACGTCATCGGCGTAGGCCACCACAGACACCGGGGATGCACCGGGCGCCTCCAGGCCCCGCAGCCCACCCGAGGACAGTCTCCTGAGGAAGAAGGGGTCGAGGGAAAAGACATACAGCAGGGGGCTCAAAGGGCACCCCTGCCGCTCCCCCGAGGCGACCCGAAAAGGGCGTCCGAGCCACCCGTTGATAAACGGGAAGCTCACCCCCCCTCGGTACAGCACCTGCAGGAGGAAGAGGAAACCGGCGGGGAGGCCGAAATGCCGGAGCACCACCCACAGGTACCGGTGACTGACCCGATCGAAGGCCTTGGACTGGTCCAAGGAGACCAACCAGTGGTCCCGTTGGAGCGCCCGGCCTCGCTCCACCATCTCGCGGACCGTGGCGACGGCGTCCAGAACCCCTCTCCCCTGAACGGAACAAAACTGGGCCGGCGACAGCAAAGCGCCCGACACCGCCACCAGTCGGTTGGTCAAACATTTGGCCAGGATCTTCCGGTCCGCGTTCAGCAGAGAGAGCTGCCGCCAGAAGTCTAAGGAGCTATCATCCTTCCCCTTCGAAAGCAGGAGCAGGACCGACTCGCGAAATGACCGCGGGAGAAACCCAGTGTGCATGATCTCCCGAAAGAGGGAGGTCAGGAAGGGGGCCAGCTGGACGATGAAAGTGCGATAAAACTCCACTGGGAGCCCATCGCGCCCAGGCACCTTCCCCAACGGCATGGCGCGAATCGCCCTCTCCACCTCCGCCTGCTCAATTGGGGCAGCGAGCGCATCGACCTGCGCCTGGACTGCGGCCGAATACACCGGGGGAAGGCCCAAGTACTCCCGGATGCGCGTGAGGTCCACGGGGCGGTCCCCAAACAGGTCCGAGAAGTAGTCCCCGACCATCCTCAACAGGTCCTCCTGAGAGGTGCGAAGAGTGCCGTCCGCGCCCCGCAGGGCCACCACCTCCCGACGCTGAACCCGCTCCTTACAAGTGAGGAAGGGGTCTGGGGAGATGACCTTGCCGGCCACCCCCTCGAAGCAAAGGGAGGCGTGGCGGTCGTAAAGCAGGCTGTGGAGCTGGACGCGCACCTCCTCCACCTCCTCCCGCGCTGCCCCTCGGGACACCAAACGGTCCAGCGACCTCCGGAGGACGGTGTAAGTGAGGTAGCGGGACCGAGCGATGGAGGCGCCCCGGGAGCGGAAGAACTGACGGGCCCGGGTCTTGACCGCATCCCACCAAGCGCCACGGGAAGGAAAGATGCCCAACAGGGTCTCCTGGTCGGCGAAAAAGGCCAAGAACTCCTGGACCACCTCCGATGCGGCCAACAGGGCCACATTCAGCCGCCAGATGCCAGGACCCCTGCTGAGCTCCTCATGGGCCGGGAAGGACACGGAGAGGACGCAGTGGTCCGAGAAGTCGACCGCCTGCAGCCGCGGCGGGGAACCCTTCACCCGGGCACTCACGTAGATCCGGTCGATCCGACTCCTGCAGGCCCCACGGTGGTAGGTGAAGCCCGGCGAGCGTGGAAAGGCCTGGTGGTAGACGTCCACCAGGTCAGCCGTCCGGGTCATCTCGGCCAAAAAGAGGCCATCGTAGCTGGGTGGGCAACGCCCCCCCCCTCGGTCCTGTGCAAGAGTGGTGGTGTTAAAATCCCCTGCTATGACCACCAAACGGGAGGTGTGTAAGTAGGGATGGATGACCCTAAAGAGGGCCTTCCGCGCCAACTTAGACTGGGGGCTGTAGACCACCACGAAACGAAACCGGTGAGGCCCGCAGCAGCCGTCTAAGAGCAGACACCGGCCCTGCTCCAGCTCCCACACGTACTGCACCCGGAATAGACTGGAAGTGAACAAAACCGCCACGCCTGCGTAGGGCTCGGCCGCAAGAGACCAGAAGGAAGGACCCCACCTCCACTCCCGCTTCGCCCGGTGAAGGTGAGCGAGCGAGGTGAGCCTGGTCTCCTGCACAAAGATGACATCGAGCCCGCTCGTGGAAAGAAAGTCGTAGGCCGCAGCCTGCGCCTGGTCGGTAAAAATGCTGGCCACGTTGATGGTGGCGCACGAGAATGCAGGTGTGCACACCATGTCTATTCCGAGTGTAGCGACCCTTTCCTCCTCTTGTCACCCACACCAGGATCCCCCGAATCCCGCTTGTAGGATACACCAGCAAGCAACCCCTCGGAGTCCGCGTCGCCCACCTCGAGGATCTCGGCCTCCTCCTGCTCCACCCTGTCACCCCAGAGGACCCCGGTGACCTCGAGACCACCAGGCAAAGCTGTCGCGAGGGACAGCTCAGAGTCCCCGGGATGAGGGTGCCGGGGCAAGTCGGGGCTCGGAGGAACAATCTCCTCCGTGGGATCCACCTCGAGTGCTTCCACATCCCCATCCACAGACACAGACTCAGACAAAACATCAGTGTCAGCCCCCTCGGGGGAGGCCGGGACGGCCTCGTCAGCAGGGGGCTCCTGCTGTGGCCCAGCACCCGACGGCGGAGACAAAAGACCATCCTCCCTCACCCGCCCCGGCAGCCTCTCCAGCAGCACCACCGGGAGCCGGGCACAAGAGTCCTCGCTCGGAGGGGGAGGACCCCGGCGGCGACGCGCCTTGCTCTGAAAAGGCGTCCGCTGAGGAAGAGGCCCGGACTCCATCGCGAACTGCGCCGAGCGCCGCACAGGAAGCCCTGCCTCGAACGGTAGTCCCTCAGCCTCAGCCGCATCATCCGCCAAGAAGGAGAAACGATTGAAGTCCAACACGGGCTCTGCATCCAACAAAGGGGATGTCGCACGTCTCTTCTTCTTGGACCGCTTGGACTTGGACTTGGCCTTGCCGCGTCGAGGAGAGAACGTAGTCCACTCCTGAGGCGGCTCCGTCCCCACCCCGCTATCCTGTTCCTGTGCACCCTCATCCACCACCACATCATCCCCCTGCTCCCCCCCCCCCCGGCCTACCCTGCTCCCCTCCCTCGGGTGCCTACCCCGGTTCAATGGCCTCCACCACCATGGGGCCCCCGGACTCCTCCTGGGGATGAGGGACCTCCACAGCCTCCTCCTCCGCCAGAGGAGCCCCAGGTGGGGCGACGGCAGCCCCCCCCGGTCCATTGTGTGACGCGGAGGGGCAGCGAGCGAAGGGGTGGTCCAACTCCCCGCAAAGGTTGCACCGAATAAGCGCACACCCGGCCGAGGGATGACGTCGTCCACCGCAACGGGTGCAGACCTGCATGGGACAGCACATACTCAGATGACGAAAGGAGCCGTAGCGGTGACACTCGCGGGGTTGCCCGGGGTAGTAGCACAGGCTGCGATCCCGACCGATGAAACCGGCCGAGGGCACTTGCTGCACTACGTTGCCCACCTCTCATAAACGGATCCGACCTTTCCACGACCTGTCCCACACCCCCAGGGGCCCAGCGCCCTTGACCAGGGGTGCGAGAAGCACTGCGTGGCGTGACAACCAGTACTGTATGTCAGACCCTGGGAGCGACTCATTCCTGGAAAGGATGGTCACAGATACCGCCCCCTGGCGAGAGACAGGCACAACGCGAAAGTTGGCCCACCCACCCTGCCCCCTCTGCTGCTGGTATCGGTCCCAGAAGACCTCCAGCCCCCATCGCAGCATGAAGCTCACATCGTATTCGATGGTGTTGCTCATGTGGATGAAGGCGTACAGGTCTCCTGGGAGAAAGCCCAGCCCAAGGACCATCCTCAGGACCTCTTCCCTGGTCGGAGGGGGCCCCTCCCCGGCCCACCAAATCTGCGCCACGTTGCAGCGCCGAGCCTCACCCCCACCCCAGGCAAACCACCCCCACCCCCTGCACCCCCTCCACCAGCAATGGGACCCCTCCCCGGGGGGACCCCCGTCCCTGCAGCCCTCGCGCCTACAGAAGGCCCCGCAGGCCCCCGCTTCACAGCATCCGCAAAAGCGGGAGGGCCCAGGCCTGCAAAATGCAATGCTTCCCTCCACCTGCCTCCTGGCAGACCCCGGGGTCCCCGAGGCCTGCCCCTGTGATGGCCCGCAGTCCCCAGCCGCCACCAACTGGGAGTCGGTGGGACTGCGGACCACCACCTGGGCCAGCAGGGAGTCCGGGATGCTGCCCAAGGCCGCCCCCTCCTCCTGCCCACTCTCCCGTTCTTTTCCCAAAGCCCTCTGCTGAAGGGCCAAGGCCCGAGTGACCTTGTAGAGGGCCCCGGACCTCCCCTCCTGCTCCTCGGGGCTATCGAGAGCCAAGAGGAGGGCCATGTGAAGCTTATCCTTGGTCAGGCTCTGCAGCCCTTCAATTTCCTCCTCCACCGGATCCCTCCCCTCAGGGCCCAAAACCCCCACAGGGGTCTCGGCCACCACCACCGGGGAGATTTCGGACCCTCCCCCTGAACCACCCCCTGCCCAGTGTCCTCCACCCCCGAGCGGGCCGCAGCCCCCACAGGCCCCTCAGGCCTGTCAGCAAGGCCCTCCTCCCCAGCCCCCTGTTCTAGGGCCATCTGGTCCCCACCCCCCTCTCCTCTCCTCAAAGGGTCCTCCTGCACCGAGTCAGGAGCAGCAGCTCTCTCAGGCACGAAAGCTGCGGCCTCCCCCCCCCAACACTGGCCCCCCCGGGGCCACCGGCAGCAGAGCAAGGACCCCCCTTCCCATCCCCAGACCTTACCTTACCGCCGGTGTCCCCGGGAGGCTCCGTCAGTGGCTCTTCAGGCCCGGCTCCAGCGGGGGTCTCCCCCTCGTGAGCCAGGGCCCCCACTGCCCCGTGGGATGCGGCCCTAGCAGCCAGACCCGACCGCGGGGGCTGCTGGGCATTCAGGCCGCATCCCGCGGCGCTCCGTGCACCCTGCTCACCATCCGTAGCAAATTGCAATACAGTGTAGGCATTCTCAGCACTGGAAGCAGGCCGAGCCAATCGCGGGGCGCCCCGCTCCGGCTCCGCCCACTTCCGGGCCGACTTCCGGGATGGACGGCCAGCCCCAGCAAATGCCGAGGGGCCATCTTGGTTTCCCCGACGCTCAGGCAAGGACTCGCTAAAGGAGAAGACATCCAGAGGACGAACAGCCGACGTTGCAGGAAGGTGCCCGACGTCACCGGCAGTGACGTCGGGATGGCGGCCATCTTGGATTTCTGCCGAAGACCTCCGTGGCAGAGAAACAGCAGCAAAAGATAAAACATCACCAAAAGCAGAAAGTACTCCTCTCCCCTGCTGGGGCAGCTGATCCGCATCAATTACAAACAAAAACGAAACTTCCCCCGACTTTCCCGCAGCATTTTCCGCGGCGGTTCCATACTTCTGGGTCTGGCAGGAAGTCCCGCCCCGGCGGCCATCTTGCTGGGGTAAGTCCCATATCGACTGGCCAAACTGCTGCCGATGAAGGAGGGCTTCCCTGGAATCCACTGCCCGAGGCTGTAGGCCACTTCCCCCCCGGTGACGTAGATGGCCGCGTCATTTCGGCGGCCATCTTTGGGAATCCCGAGGGGGGATTTCAGCATCGGCAATGCCTTTAACAGCAGCGAAAATTGCTGTGAACCACCGGGATCGACTCCCCCTCTCTCCTGCTCCCGAACCACGCCAGCAAAAGCCGATTTTGTGAAGGCTCGCGGGGCCGCCATTGAGAGCAATGGCGAGCCCTTACCGGAAACGGCAGGCCTGCCGGAAGTCCCTCCCAGAGACTCCGAGGCGCCATCTTTATCAGCAAACTTTTGCAGAGGAACATCACCAGCATCCATCCTTCTCCCTCCGGTAGCTGCCTTCTCACCCCGGGCACCAACAGAAGAAGAACTTCGCTGCCTTCTGAGCACCTCGGCAAGGTAATCACTGGCTAATAAAGGTGTTTCGTTGTCATTGTGAATTCCTTTTTGGCCATCTTTTTCTCTTACAGTGGGAAAGGACACAGGGATCCCGGGACGGCCTAGCCACCCCCGTGGCCCCCCCCCCCCCCCGGACAGCCGAGACCATCTCTGCCCACCGGTCTCTATTCTGGAACACTTCACTGAGGGACCCACATCCCTGGGCCTTTAGGTAAGCAACCCACTGTTGCTTTACCCAAAGGGCTCCCCTCACCTCCCTGACCTGCTGCCTGTGGGCCACCCACACCTCTCCGGGAATGGTGGACCACAGGCCCTCGAGGTGGGAGAGCCGGGCCTGCAGCAGGTTCGCCGCCTCCTGGAGGCCCTTCAACAACCTCACAGCGGCCACCACCTCGTCCGGGGCCCTTGTGGGCTCCGGGAAGGCTGGTGGGCCCACACCTCCGTCCTCCTCCTCACTGGAGGAGTCCTCCAACTCCCCCAGGACCCGAGGTGGAGGGCGAAGCCCAGCACTGCCCTGGTGGCTCGCTGCATAGCTGCAGGGCCTCCCCCTGCCACCTCCCGACCTCCACACCCTTACCAGGCCTGCAAGGTGGGCCCTCTCCGGGGGGCAGCCGGCCTAACCCCCCGGGCGTGTGGGTCCCTCCCTGCTCGGCCCGGGCAGACGTACCTTGTCCTCTGGGGGGGCCCCCATCCCGGGGCACCGTCCTCAGGAAAGTCCCAGGCTGCTGCGTGGAAGGGTGAGGCCTACCAGGCCTGGTAGGCCCCTGGGCCTGGGCCTCTCCCGGCGGAGGCGGCCCAGGGCCCGACATCCAAACTGGAACTCAGAAGTGAGCAGAGCCGCAGTCCAGGAGCACTCGAGCAGAGCTCCTACCCCTTGGCCAGCCAGGCAGCAACTGAGCTGGATATTTTTATTGGTAAACAAGCAACAAAGACAAAAACAAAAGCAAAACACAGCAAACCCAGACCTCCCCTAACCCCCTCCCACCCAGACAAAGCAATGACAAGGGACCCCCCCTCCCCCCGTGACCCCCCCCAACCACCACCAGCCACACCAAGCAAAACCCTCCGTGCCCCACCCCTGCCCAGCAACAGCAGTCAAAAGCAATGTCCAGGGCCCCAAAAGTCCCATCTGTTGCGTGAGCCAATCCCACCCCCTCCCAACACACCCGAACCCAACAACCCCACCCCCACCCAACAAACCCACCTGTACAAAAACAAAAGCACACAATACAAATATGGCAAATAACCCCCACCCCCCACCCCCACCCTGCAACAGCGTATAGTCCATGTCCATGGCCTAAATCGAGGCCCGACTGTTGCGTGGGTCAATACCCACCCCCTCCCTTCCAAAACCCCCAAAATACAAACAGTACAAAGAACCCCCCACAAAACACAACCCCATCCCCCAAAAGCAAACAGCAGACCCCGCACCCCCCACCCCCATCCGACAATCCCCTATGTACAGGCCCAAAAACGAAGACCCCACCATACAAACATTGTAAATAACCCCTCACAAAGGAAAACAAAAGCATGCCAATCCATGGCTCACCCCCCCCCCGACATAACCCCCTCCCCTAGAAAGCCCTCCCCCCAACATAGTCCCCAACCCCAACAAAGCCCTCCCCCCAACACAGTCCCACAGCAGCAAACCAAGAAAACAGAACCAAGGCCCTGATGACAGAGGCCGGTAACAGACGGAGCAGGATGCACGGATGTTTGAAAGAGCATGGACCCATTGCCGCAGCGGCGGAGGACCCAAACGCATCCCCAAAAAGAGCCAGAACTACCGGCCCCGAGAGGAGAGAGGGGAAGAGAGCAGACGGCCCGCAAACACAGGGCCCAACCACCCACCACCCGTGGACACCCCCCAACCCCCCCCACCCCTACCTAGCCAAAAGAGAGGGACAACCCCTCACCCCCAGGAAAGCCCAGCACACCCATCACCCCACACACACACACGCACACCCCCTCACGGGGGGCGAAGGTTGAGGTGGCGCCACAGACGCTCCCAACGGTGAGCCTCCACCACCCTCCTCTCGCGTTGCGCCGTGCTGGCCACTTCCTCCAGAATGTCCCGCACTACCTCCCCGAGGGGCAGGACCAACACCCGGGCCGAGACATGACAGCGCGCCTGCCACAGATGGTAGCGCAGTACGGCCGTGACCAGGTAGAGGGTGTCGGGGTCCTGCCGGGGGAAAGGACCAGGCCCCGTATGCCCACTCCGCGTACGAGAGGTGGGAAAGGTCGCGCAGGCGGAGGGCAGCGGACACCAACCGGCAGGCCTCCACATTAAAGGGGCACTGCGGAGGAAATGCTCCATGGTCTCCATCTGCCCCTCGCACCCTGCCCTCAGACAGTCCCGATCGGCCTGTGACCTGTACTTGAGGTTGTCCCTCACGTACAGACGCCCATGGAAGGCCAACCAGGCTACGTCCCGAACCTTCTTCGGCAGCCGAGGGGAGTTCAGCAACCGAAGGCCCCGCTGCATCGTGGCCGCTGGACAGTCCCGCAGTGCCCACCGTGGTTGGAAGTGGGAGGCGAGCACCATCCGGTACAATCCCTTCCGCCCCAAGGACAGGGCGAGCGGGTCGGTCACCCCCCACCGCCGGACCAACCCCACCATCGTAAACACGTAGGATGGGGCCTGTTCCCCGCTCCGACGCACACGTGGGACCGAGGACGCCCCCTCCCACTGCTCCCAGAAGCGGGAGAACCATGCCCGGTAGGAGGCCACCCACCAAACGCCACCCCCCTCCCGCAACCTGCCCAGGTGGAACGCCATCGACAGGACAGACAGAAAGACGAGGGAGTGTAACATACCAAGACCGCCCTGCGCCCGGCTCAGGCAAACGATGTTGCGCTGCACCGGGTTCAGGCGGTTGCCCCACAGAAAATGAAAGAACACAGCACAAACTGACGCCTGACAAGACGACGGAAGGACAAAGACAGTGGCCACGTGCAGAAAGAGCGGAAGCAGCAACGACCCGAGGAGCTTGACCTTCTCCTCGAACGTGCACCTCCACCCCTTCCACCGCAGCACCCGACACCGTGCAGACTCGACACAACGAGACCAGTTGGCCACCGCGCAGTCCTCCGAGCCGAAGACGAGGCCCAAAACGCGGACCTCCTCCCCGGGAGGAGGAAAGGGGGCGCAGGAAGGCAGGGAGGCCTGGGCGGGCCCCAACTCCTCGACGGCCTCCCGCAGGGCCTCCACCCCCTCGGTGCCGTCCATGTAAACCGAGACGTCGTCGGCGTAGGCCACCACAGACACCGGGGACGCACCGGGCGCCTCCAGGCCCCGCAGCCCACCCGAGGACAGTCTCCTGAGGAAGGGGTCGAGGGAGAAGACGTACAGCATGGGGCTCAAAGGGCACCCCTGCCGCACCCCCGAGGCGACCTGAAAAGGCCGTCTGAGCCACCCGTTGATAAACGGGAAGCTCACCCCCCCTCGGTACAGCACCTGCAGGAGGAAGAGGAAACCTGCGGGGAGGCCGAAATGCTGGAGTGCCACCCACAGGTACTGGTGACTGACCCGATCGAAGGCCTTGGACTGGTCCAAGGAGACCAACCAGTGGTCCCGTTGGAGCGCCCGGCCTCGCTCCACCATCTCCCGGACCATGGCGACGGCATCCAGAACCCCTCTCCCCTGAACGGAACAATACTGGGCCGGCGACAGCAAAGCGCCCGACACCGCCACCAGTCGGTTGGCCAAACATTTGGCCAGGATCTTCCGGTCCGCGTTCAGCAGAGAGAGCGGTCGCCAGAAGTCCAAGGAGCTATCGTCCTTCCCCTTCGAAAGCAGGAGCAGGACCGACTTGCGAAATGACCGTGGGAGAAAGCCCGTGTCCATGATCTCCCGAAAGAGGAAGGTCAGGAAGGGGGTCAGCTGGGCGATAAAAGTGCGATAGAACTCCACCGGGAGCCCGTCGCGCCCAGGCACCTTCCCCAACGGCATGGCACGAATCGCCCTCTCCACCTCCGCCTGCTCAATCGGAGCAGCGAGCGCATCGACCTGCGCCTGGACCGCGGCCGAATACGCCGGGGGAAGGCCCAAGTACTTCCGGATGCGCGTGACATCCACAGGGCGGTCCCCAAACAGGTCCAAGAAATAGTCCTCGACCATCCTCAACAGGTCCTCCTGAGAGGTGTGAAGAGTGCCGTCCGCGCCCCGCACGGCCACCACCTCCCGACGCTGAACCCGCTCCTTACAAGTGAGGAAGGGGTCTGGGGAGACGACCTTGCCGGCCGCCCCCTCGAAGCAAAGGGAGTCGTGGCGGTCATAAAGTAGGCTGCGGAACTGGACGCGCACCTCCTCCACCTCCTCCCGCGCTGCCCCTCGGGACACCAAACGGTCCAGCGACCTCCGGAGGACGGTGTAAGTGAGGTAGCGGGACCGAGCGATGGAGGCTCCCCGGGAGCGGAAGAGTTGACGGGCCCGGATCTTGACCGCGTCCCACCAAGCGCCACGGGAAGGAAAGATGCTCAACAGGGTCTCCTGGTCGGCGAAAAAGGCCAAGAACTCCTGGACCACCTCCGATGCGGCCAACAGGGCCACATTCAGCCGCCAGATGCCAGGACCCCTGCTGAGCTCCTCGTAGGCCGGAAAGGACACGGAGAAGACGGAGTGGTCCGAGAAGTCGACCACCTGCAGCTGCGGCGGGGAACACTTCACCCGGGCACTCACATAGATCCGGTCAATCCGACGCCTGCAGGCCCCACGGTGGTAGGTGAAGCCCGGCGAGCGTGGAAAGGCCTGGTGGTAAACGTCCACCAGGTCAGCCGTCTGGGTCATCTCTGCCAAAAAGAGGCCATCGTAGCTGGGTGGGCAACGCACCCCCCCTCGGTCCTGAGCAAGAGTGGTGGTGTTAAAGTCGCCTGCCAGGACCACCAAACGGGAGGTGTGTAAGTAGGGGCGGATGACCCTAAAGAGGGCCTTCCGCGCCAACTTAGACTGGGGGCCGTAGACCACCACGAAACGAAACCGGTGAGGCCCGCAGCAGCCGTCTAAGAGCAGACACCGGCCCTGCTCCAGCTCCCACACGTACTGCACCCGGAATAGACTGGACGTGAACAAAACCGCCACTCCTGCATAGGGCTCGGCCGCAAGAGACCAGAAGGAAGGACCCCACCTCCACTCCCGCTTCCCCGGTGAAGGCGAGCGAGCGAGGTGAGCCTGGTCTCCTGCACAAAGATGACATCGAGCCCGCTCGCGGAAAGAAAATCGTAGGCCGCAGCTCATGCCTCGTCGGTGAAAATGCTGGCCACGTTGATGGTGGCGCACGAGAACGCAGGTGTGCACGCCATGTCTATTCCGAGTGTAGTGACCCTTTCCTCCTCTTGTCACCCACGCCAGGATCCCCCGAGTCCCGCTTGTAGGACACGCCCGCAAGCAACGCATCGGGGTCCGCATCGCCCACCTCGAGGAGCTCAGCCTCTTCCTGCTCCACCCTGTCACCCCAGAGGACCCCGGTGACATCGAGACCACCAGGCAAAGCTGTCACGAGGGCCAGCTCAGAGTCCCCGGGATGAGGGGGCCAGGGCAAGTCGGGGCTCGGAGGAACGATCTCCTCCATGGGGTCCACCTCAAGTGCCTCCACATCCCCATCCACAGACACAGACTCAGACAAAACAACAGTGGCCGCCCCCTCGGGGGAGGCCGGGACAACCTCGTCAGCAGGGGTCTCCTGCTGGGGCCCAGCACCCGACGGTGGAGACAAAAGGCCATCCTCTCTCACCTGCCCCGGCAGCCTCTCCAGCAGCCCCACCGGGAGCCGGGCACCAGAATCCTCGCTCGGAGGCGGAGGACCCCGGCGGCGACGCGCCTTGCTGGTAAAAGGCGTCCGCTGAGGAAGAGGCCCTGACTCCATTGCGAACTGCGCCGAGCGCCGCACAGGAAGCCCTGCCTCGACCGGCATTCCCTCGTCAGCCTCAGCCGCATCATCCGCCAAGAAGGAAAAACGATTGAAGTCCAACACGGGCTCTGCATCCAACAAAGGTGATGTCGCACGTCTCTTCTTCTTGGACCGCTTGGACTTGGCCTTGCCGCGTCGAGGAGAGACCGTAGTCCACTCCTGAGGCGGCTCCGCCCCACCCCGCTATCCTGTTCCTGTGCACCCTCATCCACCACCACATCAACCCCCTCCTCCCCCCCGGCCTACCCTGCTCCCCCCATCGGGTGCCTCCCCCAGTTCAATGGCCTCCACCACCATGGGGCCCTCGGACTCCTCCTGGGGAGGAGGGACCTCCACAGCCGCCTCCTCCGCCAGAGGAGCCCCAGGTGGGGCGACGGCAGCCCCCCCGGCCCATTGTGTGACGCGGAGGGGCAGCGAGCGAAGGGGTGGCCCAACTCCCCGCAAAGGTTGCACCGAATAAACGCACACCCGGCCGAGGGATGACCTCGTCCACCGCAATGGGTGCAGACCTGCACGGGACAGCACATACTCAGATGACGAAAAGAGCCGCAGCGGTGACACTCGCGGGGTTGCCCGGGGTAGTAGCACAGGATGCGATCCCGACCAATGAGACCGGCCGAGGGCACGTGCTGCACCACGTTGCCCACCTCTCGTAAACGGATCCGTCCTTTCCACGACCCGTCCCACACCCCCAGGGGCCCAGCGCCCTTAACCAGGGGTGCGAGAAGCACTGCATGGCGCGACAACCAGTACTGTATGTCAGACCCTGGAAGCGACTCATTCCTGGAAAGGATGGTCACAGATACCGCCCCCTGGCGAGAGACAGGCACAACGCGAAAGTTGGCCCACCCCCCCTGCCCCTTCTGCTGCTGGTATCGGTCCCAGAAGACCTCCAGCCCCCGTCGCAGCATGAAGCTCACATCGTACTCGATGGTGTTGCTCATGTGGATGAAGGCGTAGAGGTCAGCTGGGAGAAATCCCAGCCCAAGGACCATCCTCAGGACTTCTTCCCTGGTCGGAGGGGGCCCCTCCCCGGCCCACCGGATCTGCGCCACGTTGCGGCGCCGAGCCTCACCCCCCACCCCAGGCAAACCACCCCCACCCCCACCCCCTCCACCATCAGAGGGACCCCTCCCCGGGGGGACCCCCGTCCCTGCAGCCCTCGTGCCTGCAGTAGGCCCCGCAGGCGCCCCAGGCCCCCGCTTCACCGCATCCGCAAAAGAGCGGGAGGGCCCAGGCCTGCAAAAGGCGATACTCCCCTCCACCTGCTGTCTGGCAGACCCCGGGGCCCCCGAGGCCGGCCCCTGTGATGGCCCGCAGTCCTCAGCCGCCACCAACTGGGAGTCTGTGGACTGCTGACCACCACCTGGGCCAGCAGGGATTCCGGGATGCTGCCCAAGGCCTCCTGCCCACTCACACGCTGCCTCACCAATGCCCGCTGTTGAAGGGCCAAGGCCCGGGTAACCTTATAGAAGGCCCCGAACCTCCCCTCCTGCTCTGCAGGGTTATCAAGAGCCAAGAGGAGGGCCGTATGAAGCTCCTCCTCAGAAAGGCCTAGCAAAACATTAATTTCTGCATCTACTGCGTCCTGCTCCCCAGAGCCCAAGGCCCCAACAGGGGTCTCGGCCACCACCACCGGGGAGACCTGGGATCCTCCCCCCTCCCCCTGGACCTCCCCCTGCCCCGTGACCACCACCAAATGGGCTCCAGCCCCCCCCGTCAGGCCCCACAGGCCTGTCAGCATCCCCCACCATTTTTAAATGGGCCTCGGCCCCCCCCTCAGGCCTGTCAGGATCCCCCCCCAAAAGGGCCCTAGCCCCCCCCCCTCAGGCCCCTCAGGCCTGACAGGATCCCCCCCCAAAAGGGCCCTAGCTCCCCCCTCAGGCCTACTGGTAAGGCCCTCCTCCCCAGGCCCCTGTTCTGGGGCCTTCTGGTCCCCACCCCCCTCCTCTCTGCAATGGGCCCTCCTGCACCGAGTCAGGAGCATCGGCCCTCTCAGGCACTAAGGCTGCGGCCTCCTCCCCCACCTCCAACCCCCCCGGGGCCACCGGCAGCAGGGAAAGGCCCCCCGACCCCCCTCCCCCTTCCCATCCCCAGACCTTACCTTCCTGCCGGTGTCCCCGGGAGCCTCTGACTGCCGTTCTTCGGGCCCGGCTCCAGCGGGGGTCTCCCCCTCGCGAGCTAGGGCCCCCACCTCCCCGTGGGATGCGGCCCGAGCAGCCGGACCCGACCGCGGGGGCTGCTGGGCGTTCGGGCCGCATCCCACGGCGCTCCGTGCACCCTGCTCACCCTGCTGACGAGAATCCAATACAGTGTGAGGAACCCTTGCAGCACCGGAATCCGGCCCGGCCAATCGTGGGACGTCCCGCACTGGCTCCGCCCACTTCCGGGCCGACTTCCGGGTCTTCAGCCCCACAGCAGAGAACGCTGAGGGGCCATCCCGAGCAGAGAACAGCTGGGCAGAGGAGAAGGCAGCCACAGAAGGAACAGCCGACGTTGGAAGAAACGTCCCGACGTCACCGGCAGTGACGTCAGGACGGCGGCTATCTTGAATTCTCCCCGATGACCTCCGTGGCAGCGAAACAGCATCCAATGACGAAACAGCACCAAAAACAGATAGCTGGCTTTCTCCCTGCTGGGGCAGCTGATCCCCAGCAATTGCACTCAAAAACGAAGTTACCCCCGACTTTGCTACAGCATTTCCCACGGCGGTTCCACACTTCCGGGTCCGGCAGGAAGTCCCGCCCCGGCGGCCATCTTGTGGAGGCAAAGCCCATATTGAAGGGCCAAATGCATCAGCAGCAAGGAGGGCTTCCCCGGAATTTGAGGCTTGAGGCCACCCCCCCCCCCGCCCCCGGTGACGCAGATGGCCGCGTCATTTCGGCGGCCATCTTGGGGAATCCCGAGGGGGGATTTCAACATCGGAAGACCACTTAGGAGCCTCGAAAAATGCTGTTTATGGTCGGGATCAACTCCCACACTCTCCTGCTCCCGAACCAGGCCAGGGACACACAAATCTTTGAAAGCTCGCGGGGCCGCCATTGAAAGCAATGGCGACCCCGAACCGGAAACGGCCCGCCGGCCGGAAGTCCCTCCGGAGGACGCTGAGGCGCCATCTTTAAACAACGCTGGCAGGGAAACAGCACCAGCATCCACCCTTCTCCCTCCGGCAGCTGCCTTCACCAGGGAACCAGCAGAAGAGGACTCTTCATGCCTTCTCAGCACCGCGGCCAGGTAATCCTCTACTAATAAAGGTTTTTCTGTAGCAGTGTGGATTTCTTTGCGGCCATCTTTATGTTTTGCAGTGGGAACAGACCCGGAGGAATCCCGGGACGGCCTAGCCACCCCCGGGGGCCCCCCTCCGATAACGGAGACCGTTTTTGCCCACCGGTCTCTGTTCTGAAATACCTCACTGAGGGACCCACATCCCTGGGCCTTCAGGTAAGAGATCCACTCTCCCTTTACCCGAAGGGCCTGCCTCACTTCCCTGACCTGCTGCTTGTAGGCCACCCACTCCTCTCCGGGAATGGTGGCCCACAGGCCCTCGAGGTGGGAGAGCCGGGCCTGCAGCAGGGTCGCCTCCTCCTGGAGGCCCTTCAGTAACCTCACAGCGGCCACCACCTCACCGGGGCCCTTGCGGGCTCTGGGAAGGCTGGTGGGCCCGCACCTCCGTCCTCCTCCTCACTGGAGGAGTCCTCCAACTCCTCCAGGACCCGAGGCGGAGGGCGAAACCCACCACCTCCTCCAGTACTGCCCTGGTGGGCCGCTGCAAAGCTGCAGGGCCTCTCCAGGGCCTCCCCCTGCCACCTCCCGACCTCCACACCCCCAGCGGGCTTGCGAGGCGGACCCTCTCCGGGGGGCAGCTGGCCTAACCCCCCGGGCGTGGTGTGGGTCCCTCCTGGCTGGGCCCGGGCAGACGTACCTGGTCCTCTGGGGGGGCCCCCATCCCGGGGCACCGACCTCAGGATAGTCTCCTACCAGGCGGCCCAGGACCATGCAGCATGCTCCGGCCTAGAGCAGGACCCCAGCCACCTTGGGAGAGCCTTCGAGCTAACCTCCTTCACCTACGGTGGCTGGGGAAAGACTGAATTACCGCGGCTGCTGGCACCAGACTTGCCCTCCAATGGATCCTCGTTAAAGGATTTAAAGTGTACTCATTCCAATTACAGGGCCTCGAAAGAGTCGTGTATTGTTATTTTTCGTCACCACCTCCCCGAGTCGGGAGTGGGTAATTTGCGCGCCTGCTGCCTTCCTTGGATGTGGTAGCCGTTTCTCAGGCTCCCTCTCCGGAATCGAACCCTGATTCCCCGTTACCCGTGGTCACCATGGTAGGCGCGGAAAGTACCATCGAAAGTTGATAGGGCAGACATCCGAATGTATCGTCACCGTCACGCGGACGTGCGATCGGCCCGAAGTTATCTAGAGTCACCAAAGCGGCCGGGCGAGCCCGGATTGGTTTTGGTCTGATAAATGCACGCATCCCGGGGGGTCAGCGCTCGTCGGCATGTATTAGCTCTAGAATTACCACAGTTATACAAGTAACGGATGGAGCGATCAAAGGAACCATAACTGATTTAATGAGCCATTCGCAGTTTCACTGTACCGGCCGTGTGTACTTACACGTGCATGGTTTAATCTTTGAGACAAGCATATGCTACTGGCAGGATCAACCAGGTAGCCGCGCCGAACGACGGTGGAGGCGGGTGGTGGTGCGCGCTCAGGGACGACACCACCACGGCCCGACTTCCGCTCTGCACGGCGGCACGGGCCTCGGCACAGCCGGGGGAGAGGAGGCGATGTGTTCTCGGAGGAATGGATGCCGGAGGAACGCAGGCGCCTCGGAGGGGGGGCGGCAGCACCAAACCCACGCCCCGGACGCGGGGCGGAGGGAGACGCGCGCCCCTTCACGACGCGGGCGGCTGGGAGAGCTGAGGGACGACTCGGACTCGCACGGAAGGGGAGCGGGCGGGCGGCGACGAGCGCCGCAGGCCTAGCCCGCCTGGGGCGGCGCGAGGTCCCGAAAGAGCAGGGAGGAAACGCCTTGCCTGAACGCCGGATGTGTCGGTCCGCAAGGGCACTCCCTCTTCGGGACTGACTTGCCAAATCGGTTGCATGGGAGCCGGAGAGGCTCGAAAGGAGGCCGGTCCTGCTGCCGACACGACCTCATCGGGACCTCCGAAGCACTCGTCGCCCGCATGTATACAGAGAGCGGAACGCCACCATGCTGTCCACCTCTATAAATCGGGACGCCGCCGGCACCGGGAGAGGCGCGCCGCCCGTACCCGGGCCCTGGAACTCCGGCTCGGGCGAGGGCCGCCGACACGATCTCGTCGGGACTTCCGAAGGGTTTTGGCGCCCGCATGTACATGGAGCGGAACCCCTCCGCGCTGTCCACCTCTGTAAATCGGGACGCCGCCGGCACCGGGAGAAGCGCTCCGCCCGTGCCCGGGCCCTGGAACTCCGGCTCGGGCCAGGGCCGCCGACACGACCTCATCGGGACCTCCGAAGCGCTCGTCGCCCGCATGTATACAGAGAGCGGAACCCCACCGCGCTGTCCACCTCTGTAAATCGGGACACCGCCGGCACCGGGAGAGGCGCGCCGCCCGTGCCCGGGCCCTGGAATTCCGGCTCGGGCGAGGGCCGCCGACACGACCTCATCGGGGCTTCCGTGAGCGGCGTAAACGTGCTCGGCGATGCCGCGGGGATGCGCCTTTTCCGTGGTCCCGTAGGGGATCCCGCGGGCATGCCGACCACCGCTTTTGGGGCGAAAAAATCTTTCGGGACGCCCTCGGCGGCCCCCCGAGTGCACCGGGAGGAGGCGCTCGGCCTATCCATGCGCGAAGAGGGGTTAGGCGCATACCGCGGCTGGCAGGTCCCTGTTGGAGCTCCGGAGGGGGGGGACCTCTTTCTGCGGCGCATAGCTCCGCGTCGGGGTGGGCTACGCAGACGGGTCCGGGCTCTTAGCGAAGCCCTCGGTACGTGCTTCCCGCCCACCGAGCGCCGTCGTCCCCGAACCTTCCGTCCGCTTCCCGGAACCGCCGACGTTCACCATGTCGAGGCGCTCGAAGCGTCCGACCTCCTGGAACTCCCGTCCGTCCTCTATCGCGGCTAGGTCCTGGTCGGAGCTCCGGAGGGGAGGGACCTCCTTCGGCGGCAATTAGCTCCGCGCCCGTGTGGGCTACGCGGACGGGTCCAGGCTCGTAACATAGCTCTCGGTACGGGCTTCCCACCCGCCGAGCGCCGTCCTCCCCGGACCTTCCGTCCGCTTCCGGGAACCGCCGACGTTCACCGGGTCGAGGTGCTCGAAGCGTGCGACCACCTGGAACTCCCACCGGCCTCGATCGCGGCTAGGTCTCGGTCGGAGCTCCGGAGGGGGGGACCTCCTTCCGCGGCACTTAGCTCCGCGCCCGCATGGGCTACGGGGACGGGTCCAGGCTCCTAGCGAAGCCCTCGGTACAGGCTTCCCGCACGCCGAGCGCCGTCCTCCCCGGACCTTCCGTCCCCTTCCGGGAAACGCCGACGTTCACCGGGTCGAGGCGCTCGAAGCGTCCCACCTCCTGGAACTCCAGGCCGGCCTCTATCGCGGCTAGGTCCCGGTCGGAGCTCCGGAGGGGGGGACCTCCTTCCGCGGCACTTAGCTCTGCGCCAGCGTAGGCTACGGGGACGGGTCCGGGCTTGTAGCATAGCTCTCGGTACGGGCTTCCCGCCTGCCGAGCGCCGTCCTCCCCGGACCTTCTGTCCCCTTCCGGGAACCGCCGACGTTCACCGGGTCGAGGCGCTTGAAGCGTCCGACCTCCTGGAACTATCGGCCCGCCTCGATCGCGGCTAGGTCCCGGTCGGA
>CM066049.1:26317500-26626864 GCA_033557465.1 Ichthyophis bannanicus | reverse complement strand
GACCTCATTTTGGGAGTATAGGGTTGCATATTTGGTGGAGACCACCACCTTCAAAGGATGTGAACAGGATGGAGTCGTTGCGAGTGCACGAGGTGGCTACAAAATGATTAGTGGTCTTCATTATAAGCTATTATGCCAGACTGAAGGTACATCTTCAATAATTGTACAAACCTTAGAGTAAATGAAATGACCATGCACTATGGACTGAGCTGGCGGACTGTCTGCAGCTAGGCGTGCGTATGGTCTTGCTGGAACACCTGCAGGCGCAGTTGCTGGAGGCTTGGCTGCTGGAGAATGTCAGATAATGGTGGGGGGCAGCTTGGAGGCTCATTTCCAGGCCTACTGTCTGCATGCTAATGAGTTATGGGATGTCGTAACCGCTCTGTCTGTTCCTGAAGCCAGGAATGGGGTTGATGGTTCCCTCTACTGCTTAACCATTACGTGTTCGGAGGTAGGAAATGTGGATCTATGGGGGGTGATTCCTGTTTGTATTCACCCTGAGCCCCCATGTTTGTGGGGTGGTTCTGTTGTGGTGGTCCATAAATTTGGCTATGGGTCCATACATCCATCCACTCACACTTCACTCCAATCATCACCAACTCAGGATATGCAATATTCTGGGTGGCATCAGTGCCCATAAGGAACTAGACATGACCGAGGGACAGACAGCAGGGATGTTTTGTCACAGATGTATCCTAGGTGTGTCTAATGGAACTTACCTATCACACAATGATGGGGACCTGCAGCATGGTGGGATTTCAGACATGATAGGTGCTGTGGACCTGGTGCTGTGCGCCCCACCTCACCCTAAGGTTGGGCACAGTACCCGCAAAATGTGACTGTCTTTGGCTACTCTGTGGCAGTGCCACACACGGTATGTTGCCCCTACCAGGCCGAGGTGCTGTGGGGGTGCATACCCAAAATCTTGTGCCCATCTCGAGTCTGCTGATTTGCATGTTGCAGTGCATCATGGGTACGGGTGGGTTAAAACCCTATCTTCTGGTAAACCACAGCAGACAGTGGTGTGGTGCCCGTGACAGTTCTTCTGCAGCCAGCCAGGGCTTTGTTTACAGCCTTATAAGGTGGCACTATAGGGGACATTATGAGGTGCCGTGGCGGGACAGTACACCTTTATTTAATGTTGCCCTCTGGAGTGCCTTATGCGGCACCTTAGGTTATGCCACCGTGAGGTGGGGTGTTTGGGGCAGCACTAAATTTAAAAATAAAAGTCATATGCCCTCAACCAATCAAGACTTAAATGTAAAGGATGCTGCATCAGCAAACCCTTATGACAGAGGCCCAATGGGGAATCGAACCCATGACCCCTGTACTCATCAGTCAGTTGTGGTAACCATTGTGCTACAGCTCTGTTGCTGTGTTTGTATGCCTGCGCGCCTTCTTAAGATTAACGCGCGGTAACGTGCCCTGTAGCGCTCGTTCATTTATGGCGCCTTGTAATGTGCGTTCTCGGCGCGTTCTCGGTAACGATGTACCGCCGATGTCCTTATTTGTGATTTCTGTCTCTTCCACGGCTCCTAACGCGAATCGCACTAACGCAGTTTAGTAAACATACCCCTTAGATTGTGAGCTCTTCAGGGACAAAGGAATAAACAGTACCTGCTAGTATACATGTAAACCACACTGATTCTAAAGAGCACAGTATAAAAAAGAAATAAATAATAAGTCAGATGTTGCTGTTGAAGGTTGTGGAGCATTTTTATCTTGTGCTATATCACTCTAGTGGTTCTGGTGATGTGGGGGGAGACGTCAAGCTGTTGTTCAATTGTTATGTCCAGGTATTTCACCTCCTGTTTGGTTTCAAGTTCCATGTAATGTATTTCGATTGTTTTGGGGGGTGAGAGTATCTTATTTCTGAAGATATGGAGCACCTCTGTTTTTTTGTAATTGATCTGTAGCCTATGTTCATGTAGCCATTGTGAGATGTCTTGGAAACATATTGATATTTTGTTTAGGTCTGGATTAATGATGTCATAAGGTGTAAACATCATGATATCTTCTGCGTAGATCCTGTATTGAATGTCGTGTTTGCGGAATATGGTGCATATGGGTTGCATGAGTATGTTGAAGAGTAGTGAGGATAATTCAGAGCCTTGTGGAACTCCTTTGTGTTGTCTTTATGGAGCTGATTTGTTTTTTTCTATGTGTACTTGTTGGTGACGGTATGATAGGTATGATTGGTTCCATTTGAGTCGAATGCCAGTGATTCTGATGGCTTGTAGTCTGATAAATAGGAGAGTATGTGGAGTGGAGTCGAATGCTGCAGTTATGTCTAGGAAGATAGTATGAGAGGTCTACTACTACTACTACTGAACATTCGTATAGCGCTACAAGATGTACTCCGAGCTGCACAGACACATATAAAAGACAGTCCCTACTCATCAGAGCTTACAATCTAGTCAAGACAGACAACACAGTAGTTGTAGACATGGGATACATCTAGGGGAATTGGTAAGGAAACACGAAGGAGATCAGGTGAGTCAAGATCTGAAAGCAGCAGCGAAGATGTGAGTTTTCAGCCTGGATTTGAAAAGGTCAGAGAAGGCGCCTGACATACAAATTCAGGTAGTTTGTTCCAGTCATAAGGAACAGCAAGGTGAAAGGAGTGAAGTCTGGAGATAGCAATAGAAGAGAAGGGCACAGACAGAAGTAATTTGCCAGAAGAGCAGAGTTCCTGAGGAGGGCTGAGGCGTGTAGGGAGAGAGAGGAAAGGTAGTGAGGAGCTGCAGAGTGAATGCATTTATAGGTCAGAAGGAGAAGTTTGAACTGGATGCGGAAATGGATGGGGAGCCAATGAAGTAACTTAAAAAGAGGGGTAATATGAGCATGATGAGGCTAGCGGAAGATTAACCGCGCAGCAGTGTTGAACAGATTGAAGGGGAGAGAAATGATTCGGAGTGAGGAGTAAGGAGTAGGCTACAATAGTCTAGACGGGAGGTGACTAAGGAGTGGATAAGTGTCTTAGTAATGTGTTCAGAAAGGAATGGGTGAATTTTGTTGATGTTGTAGAGAAAGAAACGGCAGGTTTTAGCTATCAGTTGGATGTGTGTGGAGAAGAAGAGAGAAGAGTCAAAGACAACCCCAAGGTTGCGAGCTGAGGAGACAGGGAGGAGTAGAGTTATCCACAGAAACTGGGAAAGGAGGAAGGGGGGAGGAGGGTTTAGGGGGAAAAATAAAAAGCTCAGTTTTGGCCATGTTCAATTTCAAGCAGTGGTAAGACATCCAAGCAGCAATGTCAGAAAGGCAGGCAGACATCCTGGCTTGGATTGCCGGAAAGATTTCAGGTGTAGAGAGGTAGATCTGGGGGTCATCAGCATAAAAATGGTACTGAAAGCCATGGGAAGAGATGAGTGCACCAAGGGACTGGGTATAGAGAGAGAAAAGGAGTAGACCCAAGACCGATCCTTGGGGTATACCAACTGAGAGCAGGATAGCAGTAGAAGAGGATCCACCAAAACAAACGCCTAAAGAGTGATGGAAGAGATAAGGCACATGTATTCTCCAGCCAGCTGCCACACCATGGCCCATACAGGAACAGTTTAATCATTTGGATTTATTACTCACACCTCTCCTGTGAATGGTCTGCACATCACCACTCTTGCTCGGTCATCCTTTTGATGCCCACATCGTGGTGATGCTGGCTCTGCCGGGGGTCACTTCTTTCCAATCCTATGCCACACACACATTATCACTTATTATATGGGCACCCCTCACTGATACAGTACAGCTGCCTCCCACATGCACATCCCACTTACTGACTGACACGTAGGATACATATGGATTTGACAGGTCCATCAGCTCTTACTTTTCCTTCTATCCATCACCTAAAATGTGACTTTCACAGGGGCTCCCTTATCCTGTGTTAAGGTGATTATCATTTTCGTGCGTTAAGGTGCACCTTAACGCCCAACGCCCAAGGTGCACCTTAACGCCCAATGTCCTGTTAGTGCCCAATAAGTGGAGCCAAGCACCCTTACTGTCGGAACACCTACTTCCTACCCCGACCTTTAATGCATGATGACATCCTTACCACTGCCGTTACTGCTTGCTAAGAGATGTGCCCTTAACGCTCTTTAGTAAACATACCCTTAAGTTCAAGTATTTGCACGTTCTTTTTCCTAAGGCAGTTATCAAAATGAGAGTTTTGCAGTAATATGGACAGTTTGAAAACTTACATCTAAGAAGGAAACTTTATAAAACATTTTCTGCATGCAAAGGATGTTTTACGAATATGGCTCATAAAATTGCCCGGGTATATATATATGCTTGCAAATACATATGTTAACAAAAGCCCTTGCACTTTTATATGATCTAACTGTAGACATTCCAGAGGGCATAATTTGGGTGAAGCAGAGGCGGAGTTACAAGGTACATGCATGCTTTATAAAATATGTATGTACAGTTACAGAATACATGCAGACATTTACACCTGCCTTGGAAGTGATGTAAATCTGTGTGAGAGAGTTTGAGCACCACTAGGGGTTATTGCATGGAGGAGTAGCCTAATGGTTAGCACACTGTCTTATTAAATAAGAGACCATGGTTTGATTCCCACTAGCACTCCTTGTGGCCTTGGGCAAGTCATTTAACCCTCCATTGCCTTGGAAAAAAGGCCTGGCAATCTACTTCCAGTCACACTGCCAAGAAAACATAGGAGCTGCTGACGCAAAGGCACACATTGCATTTGCAGGGGTTATTTTAGGTACCTGCATTACAAAGGTATATAGGCACGAATGTTGCTTTTATAGAACCCACCTGGTATCAGCCACAAACCAGGACTTAAATTTTTTTTTAATACTACTTATAAAAATTACCATAGGCTATCTCTTAACATTGCATATACATAAAAGTCCAAAAACATATGTATATGAGAGACATTAAAGGTGGCTTAATCAGTCTCAGCATCAGCTATGAAGGGTATTCATTAGCCACACCTTACCTTCATCATTTATCTCTCTTAAAGAAATGTTCTGCGATTGCTAGTGCCCATGTGTCTATGTATCAAAGTCTTTCTTGTAAGTAAAGTTCATCATAGAGTAACCAAGAGTAGCTCAACTTTTCAAAATTCACTGAAACCAATCTCATATTCAAATGCTTATCTCAAGCTGCTCTTCTTCAAACATTAGGAATCCCATGTTGTCAACAAATTGTGTTTTCCTCAAATCAACTCACTATTGATTTTTCGCTCAAGTAAAGATAGGTTTCAATATTGACCTGAGTAGATACACAACCTCCTTGTTTTCAAGTACATAATATATTGCCTAACACACAGATTGTATGACATCCTGTGTTGTGTATGTCCATGTTAAATTAATATATGTTGGGAAGACATCATGTCAAGTTAGGATACAAACTGGGGAACATTTGAGTGGCTTTCAATGTGCTCACAAAGAGGCACCTTTAATTAATCATTGGCTGCAGAAGTCCCTTTTGATTGCGGACTTATGTTTTGCAGTATTGGAAACTGTATGACTGAAAATATGGCGGTGATATATCTTCATGTTTAGTACCAAGGGAGCAGCCCTAGATTTATAATTGACTAATAGTTGCTTTTCAGTGTTCTGAATGTTGAAGATGTGAAGTGGCATTTTAGAAAGGAAGTCCAGGTGCATTATGGAGCATCCAGGGCAATGTCTGAGAAAACCACAGGGATGTTTACATTTCTGCCCAATTTTAGAAACTTGGATGTCCCCAAATGGATGGCTGCAGAAACAGCATCTTGGACTTCCCAGTGACATTTCAGACATTGAGATGTGCAGTGGAGGCTTAGTAATCTGTTTGAGGTTTATATTTACATGCAGGTTACTTTGCCCAGAAAATATTGACAGTGATGATGACAACGCCTTGTGCTCTTTCCCCTAGTAGCATTGTGACCATGGAATAAGCACTTTTTTGCTCCTTATTTGTGTTCAGGAGCAGACCTATATCACTGTCAGTGTGCTGCTAGTTACTTGTTTGTCTGCACAGTTGAGACATGCTGGATTGTCCTGTCAAATCAGGGTCTTGTTACCTGCTTCTTTTGGCCAGGGTCTATCCCCTCATATCTTATTACAGTCCCAAGGATGCTACAGTTATTTTCAAGAACCCCAAATAGAGGCGAATGGGGGGGGGGGGGGGATATGGAGACAGAAAAGATGGACCTATAAAGCAGATATCTGCTGTAGAACAGCTGTTAGCCATACCTTCTAGGATTTAAAATCTGCTACAGCAAGCACAGTCAGTCTGTATTTGTTGGCTACCACAGGGCTGTGGCAGCCATTCATGTCCCAACTATGCCCAGTCTACTAGCTATCACACACAGCATGTTTACAAAGCATCCATGTATACCCTGGCTTGGTACAAACAGTATAGACAACCACTGAAGTTATTGGGATACCAATGAAGGAACTACACCCACACAAATGGAGCTTTACTTTATACTAGAATGTGGATACATAGCCATGACATGGTCACAGGTTGGTCAGAGTGAGAGTGGCCTTTCAGCATGAAATGATGTATACATACTGGCCATGCTTGTTGCAGACACATGTTCAGATGGCTCTGACATTTACCTAACCTCTGACTCATAAACCTCCTGTGCTAATGGTTCTGTTTCATACAATACCCAGAATCCTCTTCCCTTCATTTGTTCACCCTTTGACTTTGGATTTATGTAATGTGAATCCAATGCAAGTTGCACTGACAGGTTGTGTGTAAATGCTGGGCCACAGTGGCCTACATTTGACACATCCCCAAACACTGTGTCCCCCTACACAGCGTGGGGGAGCGAGCATGGAACATAGTGCCTTGCTCACACACCCACAATTTGGTATGCCCCTTGTCATGGATCCTGCTGGACTGGCCAGTGCAGCACAGGCACTCATCCACACAGCAGACACTATAGACACCTCCCCAAGAGCACATCAGAGCTTGGCAGCTTGTAGATACGGTATCACATTATATGTAGTTGCTGAAGAGCTGACTGGCTGCATGTTGCGTGCACAGACATACAGCCTGGGCAGTCATTGCGTGCACATTGCATTGTTGTTATGTTGTTGTTATATGGAAACCGCACCTGATCAATGGAAGGAGCGGTATATAAAAAATCTGTTAATTAAATTAAATTAAATTAAATTGCTGCTGTTCACTGTCCTCGGGGGAACACACACACACCCACACACACACATATACGCATGATCCCGCTGTCCAAACGTGGTGCATGTTTTTCATTGTTACCTGCCCCCTTAGGCCTCCTGTAATGTTCTTCCATTGTCAATGCCTTCTCAGTGTGCAAGTGTTCTTAGCTCACTCTGCAGAGTATAGGTGCTATCAACACCTGCTCAGTGTGCCGGTGCTGTTAGCATGCTTTGCCATCTAGCTTTACATTGAGCAGTTGCTCAGTTTGACAGATGGGTGTGAAGACACACGCTGGATGAAGAGTGGGGGGTTAGACCTGATGCTTCTGGGTAATGTGGATTCACATGTGGCTCAGATGGTTCTGTCTGACTGCGTATGAGTTCTGTAGGGGTCACCAGAGCACTCACAGATTCTGGTCATCCTTTGGCAGATGAGAGAGCAGGGTGCTCATGTTTTCCTCCAATCTTGGCTGTTCTCATATTGCATAGTATTCCTGACTCAGAGAACTCTTTATGCACCACAGGCACATTTTCACTCAAGATGCATAGATGTGGGCAGCCTGATCCAAGGCCCAGCCCTTCCAATAGTCATACTAGCTGGTCCCAGGGTCCACAGCTGGTGGTAGGCAGCATGCCAGTCAATCCCTCCCTCCCTCCCTGCAAGTATGCTCCAGCCATTTCCACAGTGCTGCCGGTGATCTTAGTTTGGTTGCACACATGCAGCTAATCACACCATGATGCTTCTGCCCCCCTTAACCAAGGACTGTGGGCCATAGACCTCACAAGGGAGGGAGCAGGATGTGCTCTGCTATGCCCACTGCTGACATGTTTGGCATCCCACTGACAGTGGCAACTGCTGAGTTGTGCCTGTCACACAGCGCCGGAACCCATCTCCCTCCAACTGTAGGCTGTAGCCACTGTGCCACCACCCCCACCTTTGTACAATGCTGACATGGCAGCATAGTGGCAGTGGGGGTGGCAGACTGCTGCTGTCACAGCAGAGTCATGCTGGCCATCACAAATGTTCTCCCTAGGCAGCCACCTTGTCTGCCTAGTGGACCTCCCAGCCACAGATCATTACCCATGTGACACCTTCTTTACCACATTTTCATAATCAACATAGTGCCCTGTCATCATAGAGCATCACATTGCAGACATTTAAATAGGCTCTCTCACCTTTAAGTACCCCTTTCTCCGAGGTTTTACTTGGCGTTAGGGTTTCCAGTGCTGAGGGCTCTAACGCTCTATTGAGCAAGCCGGCAGTAAGGGAGCACACACTGACAATGCCCATTCTCCACCCCATTAACACCCACTGTCCACCTCCTTTTCCCTTAATGCTGCAAACACCTCTAACTCTTGTTCATGCGGCATTATCGGCCCTTTCTGCAGCATTAAGGGCGCAAGGGTGCCAATAACAGGCGTTAACAGCATACTTGCTTCTTTAATGCTCTTTAGTAAACATACTCCTAGATCTTGGAAAAATGGCCATGGACAACATATGCCATCTTGACAGGAAAATGGATGTTTAGGTCCATGTATTTAAAACTACATCAATATTTTATAAAAGCCTTGACACAGAGCCTTCTATAAAATACATATAACACTTCCAAAGAAATATGCATATTTGGCACCATGCGCAACAGAGAAAGCAATTTCATAAAAGAACACACTTAGGGGTATGCTTACTAAAGGGCGGTAATTGAGCAAGTGTGTCATTAACGCATGTTATTAGTGCCCATGAATGGTTAATGTCATGGAAAGCGCCGATAACACTGCATTAATGATCATTAGAGGGGCCGGTAGCATTAAGGGAAAGGAGATGGAGAGTGAGCGTTAATGTTTATGTTTATGCAATTTCTTGATATACCACCCAGGCTGAAGGGCATCAGAGTGGTTTACAATCACTATAAGCAGGTACTGGATACATTCCCTCATCCCCAAGGGGCTCACAATCGATGTGTACCTGAGGCAATGGAGGGTTAAGTGGCTTGCCCAAGGCCACAAGGAGTGCCTATAGGACTAGAAATCCCAGTCTCTCTGGCCTGATGGGGCAGAGAGTGGGCATTGTCAGCATATGCACCCTTACCACTGGATTGCGCAATTGCATGTTAGAGGTCTCATTGCTTAGAACTCTAACACCATCTGAAACTGCGGAAAGGGGTATTTTTGAGGGGAGAGAGCCTGTTTAAATGTCAGCAATAGCTCCACACATAGGGGATCCCAAGAAAATGATGGTAGTGCTCCATTAGCAGCAACAACATAGTGCCCTATTATGAAAGGGCATATGTTGATGGTGCAAATGTGGCAAAGGAGGTGTCATGTGGGTGAGGCATTGGGGCTGGCTGGTCTTCAAGGCTGACCAGGCCACTGCCTAGGATGCACATCTGTCATGTCCTTCATGATTCTGCAGTGACAGTGGCGGCACGCAGACATGCTGCCACTGGTGTAAAGGCGACACACAACCAGCAATGCCACTATGTTGCCATGTCAGCATGGTGTGAGGGTGGTGGTAGCGGCCACAGTGACTACAGCTTGCTGCAGACAAAAGCATTGTCCCGGCAGTGTGTGTCTGGTACAATGCTACATTTGCCACTGTCAGTGGGCTGCCGAGCATGTCAGCAACAGGTACAGTGAAGCACATAGTGTTCCCTCCCCACTGAGGGGGGCAGGAGCAGCAAGGTGTGCCTAGCTGCACATGTGCAACATCAAGGAGGCTGCCTGCAGTACTAAAGCAGTGGGTAGGCCATGATGGCATGGAGACAGGGATCGACTGGCATGCTATTCACCATGAGCGTCAGGCATGCTATCTACCATAGTACACGGACAGTCATCCCAGTGGATGGGATGGGCCTGGGATCAGGATGCCATCATCTGCAAATATTGAGTGGATATGTGCATGTGGGGGTAAAAATGCCACAGAGGCAGGAATACTATGCAATAGGATAACAAGTCATGTCAGAGGAAAAATGCCCACCCAGCCCCTTCACCTGCCAGATGACAACCGTAATCTCTGCTTGAACTGGTGACCACTCCATAAGTAAGACACAGTCAGTCACAACCATCTGAGCCTCACGTGAATCCACATCAGCTATGCAGGTCAGCGAGATATACGGTTATGCCATGAATGCAGCACAACATACAATGTACCAACAAAACCAGTGACCAAAAAAACCCCTTTTAATCATCCAATAAGGTCCCAGTCAAAGACAGCTACCAAATTGTTTGTCAGAGCTTCAAACAAAAGAAGGCCAAGAACCCCATCTGCCCCCTCGCTGTAGCAGCTTCCTTTTAATTGTATTTTTAAAGTGAAAAAACATGTAGAAACTATTCCAAAAACCACTTATCTTTGATTTACCTGCATGCATTTTGTTCTTTTCTCACACTGCATTGCCATGGTGCATGCGAGGGGTCCCTTGCATCCATGCAGTACATGCACATCAGAGAAGGTACATAGCAGGCAAAGTCACACACAGGAACCAACACCTCAGCATTATCGTATGGTCATTGGCTAAAGCATTCAGCAGTACATTACCTATTCCAGCAGTAGATTCCAAATAACCTGTGTGTCTGATTGGGATAGTGTGACAGAGACCTCAGAATGGTGCGTGCACACTTCCAGCTGCCGAAATGTGGCACACCATGTCATGTTGGTCTCTGCATCATCCGCCAGTATATGTGAAGGTAGTGCCTGAAGGTGAATGTTGGGGTGGGGGTAGAGGACATGGGAACATACCAAATATGTCTATCATGTGCCCTTTGTAGGTGACATTGGTGGCCAAAGCCTTTGTTCAAATGATCAGAAGCTATGTGGGCCTAATATCTTCATGTGCTACATCAGTATTGCATCAACTGTAGTGCAAGCTCTGGGGTCCAGGTGATGTGTGCCCCCTTCACATTAAGGGTGACCACTGAAACTGGTCAGTAACACACACTATCCCTGCGTATTACTAGCTGATGTGATGGAGCACTACATTCTCCATTTGGTGATAAGTTGCAGAAAACTGTTCAGAATGTGCAGTGCATCATGGGTAATGGAGGGGCTTACCTATACTGGCACTCAGAGTACAAATTTCACCCATAGTGGTGACTGGGATCACTGGGGCATTGTCCAGTATCTGCTGTCGTCTATGATGGTGGGAGACGTATGCATGGCCCCCAGGGGAGGCCAGGATGGTCTGCAATGGACCACATTGATCATTACTGTGGTTTGCATTCGGTGTATGTGCAGGTGTACCTATCTTGCCATGTGCAGCAGGTCACAGAGGACTGCATGCCCTCCACATGTGCTGTATCTGGGGTTAGTGCCACCCTGCAGCGCAGCAGACCTCTGAGTGTGACTGTTGTTTCCCACTGGGGGAACAGTGGAGGGATGGACATTTTGACCTCACATGTGCCTTGGACTTTGGACAAGAGATGTACCCTGCAGCAGTGTTCTGTTTAGCAGCTACAGTACTGCATGACCTGTGCATTATGTATTGCATGTGCACCGATGCCCAGGTATGGTGTACCATGGTCTCAGAATGTGCTCAGCCATATTGTTTTATGTCCTGGATTTCACCCATTGCAGGCAGGGACCTGCAGTCTCTTTGATTCTAGTCATTGACATGCAGTACAGTGTGGAGGTGTAGTCTAATGGTAAGAGCACTGTCTCAGAAAGCAATGAACAAGGGTTTGAGTCCCATTTGAATCTCTTTGTGGCTGTGAGATATTCAGTTCATTTCAATGGCAGGAACAGGCCAGGGTCTGCTTTAGCTGGCAGACACACATTTGCATGTTTTTTTAATGTGTTCCGATGGCACTTTGGGTCTGCAAACATGCAATTTGCGAATATGCCCTTCTGAGAACATGACGTTATTGGCTCTGCTGCGGCACATTGCAGAGGGTCAAACATGTTCACTCTGCAAATATACACCACCCAAGTGGAGGAGTAGCCTGATGGTTAGAGCACTGGCTTAGGACTCTAAATGCCAGCATTTGATTCCCACTGGTACTTCTTGTGTGACAGGTGGGAATTTTTTTTACAGAGGCTTTTTTATGCATGACAAATCTGTCATAGAATGATCTCCACTCCTTGTGGCCTTGGCCACATCACATAACCATCCATTGCCTCAGAAGAATGCAAGTTATCAATGTCCCTGTTTTTAATGTACATTACCAAGTTTTAGTTACAATGTAAACCGCTTTGACTGAAATGATAAAGCGGTATAACAAAAACAGTTAAATAAATACATATCTAACCTATATAAAAAATATGATTGAACTATTTCATCAGAACCATGACTGTGCAGCTTTGGCTCCATTGCATCTATGCATTACATGCAGCCACATCTTACCCCTGGGATGGCCACCTGCCAGGATCATTGCACTTGCTCCATATGGCCGCTATGAGCGACTCTTGTCCAGTTGTTGTATGCACATTTATCAGGAGAGTTTTATGATGGTTGGGAGGCTGGGACAGCTGTGAGGATCATATAGCTGGTATTGGGGCTTCCCTGTAGCACAGCAACACGTTTTTCGTACCCACCACAACTGCATTTGTGAGGTCACATCAGGTCCATCGGTGCTGCAAGCCCATACTGCACTGTCATCTATCTCCATCCTTCCTTCAGCCATCAGCATCTGCATTTGTATTCTCCTGCCAGCTGCTACATCATGCCCCAAACAGGAACTCTTTCCTCATTTCACTGTATCACTCACATCTCTCCTTTGACTGATCTGCATGTCACCACTCCTGCTCTGGATGGATGGATGGTGGCTGAAGAGAGAGGTATGGGCTGGCAGCACTGATGTGCAGAGGCCTAACTGTTACAGGCATGGAAATTATCTGAGTAGCACAGTCACAAATAGAACAAGTAGGAATCAAACCCCTGCCCTCTGCTTACAGGGACCTTGCACTAACCTGTAAGCTATAACGACACACCTCTCTGTACAGCAATGGCTGGATACAAAGTGACTGCAGGTCACTGCCTAAAATGTCTGCTGTGTGCACTGGAATAGGGTAGCCCCCCACCTGGACCCATAATGCAGTGCACATGCAAAACAGCAGTCTACAGCTGATCACCAAATGGAGAATGCACGTATCCATCACCTCAGCTCAGTAAGATACACTGACAGTGTGTGATACAAGTACAGAGCAGCTACAAACTGTGCTACTGAGCAGTTTCTGTGGTCACCCTGAGGGTGAGGATGGACGCTCAGCACCAGCAGTGCTAGAGATGGTCTTTGCTGCCCATTCTGCAGATCCCCATTACAGCCAGTGTGTGGCAGGTATTGTCTACAGTGTACTCTATTAATCACCTTATGTCCTGCAGCATGTTGCATGTGCTAATCACATATGGCCCTGTGCTCTGCTCTTGTTGGACAGGGACCCACCTAAAACAGTACATGTCAATATTCAGTGTAACAATGCTGATGTCTTGGCTACTAACTCCCTGGGGAATGGCACATGTGTCTAGGGCACAGGATACTGGGTATGATGGACCTTGATCTGACGCAGTCTGGCATATTTGCACATCTTATGTGCCACCTAGGCAACTGCCTGGTCTGCCCTGTGCACCAGTGGCTCCCACTGCATGATCCACATGCACCCTCCTTTGCCCAATTTACACCATCAACATAGTGCTCTTTCATATTTGGGCACTATGCTGTTTCTACTAATGGAGCATTACTATCACTATCTTGGGCTCATCTGTCTGTGCATCACATTGCAGACGTTGAAATAGGCTCTTTCTCCTCAAAATACACCCATTCCGCGAGGTTTTGATATGCATTAGGGTTCCAGGCATTAAGGTGCCTTCGTTAAGGGAGCAAGCCTTGTTCCCATCCACTCCCCGCCCATTGACCCCCACTCTCCGCCCCGAGGACACCTACTCTCCGCTCACAAGGCGCTTTATGATGCCGATACCATTAGCATGCGCTAAAGCGGTGTTTTGGATGCGCTAATGGCACACTTGCTCCTTTACCACAGCTTAGTAAACATTCCCCTTAGTCTCCTTCAAAGTATTTCCCTTCCAAGAAAACACACTTCCTCTAGCGTACCTGCTACTGCTGGAAACACTTTTGAATTGCCTCTTTCATTATGCTATGAAGCTGCTGTGCCAAATTTTGCTTAATGGTCTTCAAGTCATTTAATCTTCTTCTTTTCAGTGGTAATTTCAGTTTTGGAAACAAGAAAAAGTCACAGGGTGCCAGGTCATGTGAGTACGGAGGCTGATAGACTTGCTCGATTTGGTGTTTGGCCAAGAACTGCTGGACAAGATGTGATGCGTGAGCTGGGCTATTATCATGACCAAGCAACCATTGACCATTTCTTTGCAACTCTAGCCTCCTAGGACAAACTGCATCTCTCAAACAAGTCAGAACTTGTACGTAGTATTCCTTATTGATTCTTAGGCCTTTTGGAGCATACTCATGATAAACAATACTTTGGTAATCAAAGAAAACTGTGAGCATGACCTTGACATTGTATCTCAGTTTTTGGGTTTTCTTGGGTCTAGGAGAGTTTGGAGTCTTCCATTGTGAGGATTGAACCTTCGTTTCTGGGTCATAACTATAGACCCATGATTCATCACCAGTAATAATCTTTTTGATGAAATCTGAGTCATTTTCAACGCATTCCAACAACTCCGTGGCTGCAGACAGTCAATCTTCTTTTTGGTCAGGGGACAGGAGTTTCAGCATGAATTTCGCAGACCCACATCTCATCCCAAAATTGACAGTAAGAATGGACTGTAGTGTCCTGAAACCAAGGTCCATGTCCTTAACAAGTCAATTGATGAGTTGGGTGTATTGCAGCATGCACTGCTTCAACTTTGTCTTCATTCCTGCTCATGGATGGCCTTCCAGAATGTTCATCACTGTCAATACTTTGGTGGCCCTCTTGGAAACGTTTGTACCAGTCATAAACTTGACTGGTACATTGCTGTAACTTGCCATAAGTCTCTTTGAATGAATCTCCAAGTTTCTAGCAGAATTTAATGCAAATTTGCTGTTCTTCACTCATCGTGAATATAACAAACTGCTTTTACACGATACCAAACATCACGTGATTAAAAAAAGTACAGGTGTGCTGCAGCCACATTACACTCTACACACGCAGAGCACATAACTAGGTCACTGCATGCTTAATAGCATCATGGTGTGACGTATTGCTCTATAGCTACACAAGAAGTCTCGATACTTTTTCATCACACCTCGTAAAGCATATTTTATAACTTACGGGTATAAATTTGCACTCCACCCCTCGCTCTGCCCAAGTACCACCGCCGTGCACACCCACAGTGAAAGTACACAGCATCAGCCTGATGCACGTACTTATAGAATAGTGACGGCTAAAGTATGTGCATAAAAGCCCATCCACATGTGTAAGACACTTAAAATACATGATTTACATGCAATGATGGTGTATATCTTTCCACACCTCCTTATAAAATTATTCTCTATGGTGTCTATTCTGACACGCGAATAGTGGGTATGCTCATTCCCGCTATTCGCCCCCCTTGCCAAACAAGGAGTTTGTATGGGGAGGCTTAGACGGGGGTACGAGGGGGCATCATGGAGGCGGGGTGAGAGCAGGCAGTGGACAGTCCGAGGCCCTGGACATACAGGGCCGATTCTGAAGTTGGCCCTGTATGTCCGGGGCCGTCAGACTGGACGGGGGACTTATTCCACCTTGGAGGTGGAATAAGTCCCACTGGATGTCGTAGGATGGCAGGCCTGGGTGGCGGAAGTGGGGCGAGGGGGTGCAGGGGGTTCCCCACAGCCCGACCATGGCCATGGGAGGCCAGATCAGGTGTTGGGCTGCGGGGAAAGGAACAAGTGGCCGGCAGCTGGGGATCACGGCTCCTGAATGGAACCGCAGTGCCATGGCAATGGGACACCATGGCACCGTGGCTCCATTCAGGAGCCTGACTGAATTAGCTGGGCAGGGGCCTGTACATGCAGGCCGATCTGTCGGGCTCCGGCCTGCATGTACAGACCGAGACCTGATTCTGATTCCACGGAGCACATCTAGTCCCCGTGCAATCATAATCGGGTCTGCCTCTGGCGTCCCGCTTCCGAACCGGCACACAAGGGCTTTGGCAACCAACTTGGAATGTGCCTCCACCTGTGTACTCACATATTTTATAAAATAAGCAAATCCATTGCAACTGCACCCCTGCTGTGCCCAAACTATGCCCCCAGGAATGCCTACAAGTGGGGCACATATAAGTACACATCATCTTGTCAGCATGTATGTACTGCAGTGCAATTTTGTAAACGTCCTTTTCCCCATGTACATGCCATTTACACATGTGAATTCAATTTTTACTTGTGTAAATGGTAACAAAAAGGATAACTTTGTATAGGTCATTTAGGAAAGAACATCTATATTTAAGTCCAGTTTTTAAAACAATGCTAGTATTTTATGAAAGGCTCGGCGAATGTGGCACTTTTTCTAAAACACACATAGTGAGGTAGAAATCCAGGCAGGGCTGAGAGCTGGAAGGGTTAAGTGAAAAGATACACCCCTCTTGAAAAGGATATACCCCTCTTGATGAAGTCCTACCCTGGTACATGCTTGTTCCTCCCCTATTCCTTTGTCCTGCTGCTCTCTCTGCTTGCTAGAGATAACTACTCTCCCTCTGCCTCGCTAGAGATAAGAGTACAGTACACTTTCTCCAATCAGGACTATACTGTAAGAAAGTGACCAGTCATGAAGAAATTTGGAAAAACTATTATCTCTGGGTCTGTGCACATTAAACCATTGTTTCCTTCGAAGACTCCTTGGGTGTTTCTTTCTTCACTCGTTTATCTTCTACATTTTTGGTTCCCTGACCCGGCTGAGACAGCGAGATAAGAAAGAAAAGGTTATCTTGCTTCCTCTAGGTTCAATTGGTTTGAGCTGGGCTGGTGGCGAACACAGGAGGGAATACAAGGTGCCACCAGATCAGTTGTTCTGGAAATTATTCCTTCCTGATTCGCCTCTGCCGCTGGCTTTATCCGACGGACACCTAAGAACCCGCTCTGGGGTATAGGAAACAACCCATTCAACTCCGGAGGACATCTGAGTGGGGTAAGTGATAATGGGGGTCTGTCTCTGTCTGCAGTTCAGAAAAATCGGTCCTTCCTACGGGGAGAAGGAGAGCGTGATCACCTCTCGAGGGAATCACCCTAGTACCCTGAGCTGAGCTGAGCTGGGGGAAACCGCGTTCCTAATAGTTAGACTGTGTTTTCTACGGAATTGGGAGGCTGTCTATGTGTTGGTCTGTGCTTGATTTATGTGTTTGGCACAAGCAGAGGCTTGTGCAGTGAGCATAGACTCCTGATTAGTGCAGTTCCTGGCCAGGCGACCACACCCAGGTCGGGGAAAAATGGCGAAAGCGCCATTTTGTTAGGGTGTGGTGAAAGCGTCATCTTGTTAGTTACCCTTCTTGAGACTAGAGCATCCGGATTCCTGGCTGTCTGCATTCCTTTCCCTCTGTATTTTCAAAGCCTGGAAGAAATATATGAGGGGATCAGAGACGAAATGCAGCCTCTTAGAGTGTATGGTAAAGCATTTCAGGAAGGGATTCTCTGCAGATTATGGAGTTCATATGACTCCATCCTTGTTAAAGAAATATTGTGAGCATGAGTGGCTAGCTTTAATACTGATTGGCCCCGAGAAGGAACATTTGATTATGACTTGGTTAGCCGAGTGCACAATGTTATGGTAGCTAAACATCCTGATCAATTCCCTTATATTGATTCCTGGCTGGATGTTTGTCGGCAGAGACCTAAATGGCTCAGGAGATGCTATGGGGAGCACTGTCGCATACTTTTGTCTCGTAGCCCACAGGAAATGCAGCCTAAATTAAAATCACAATTGCCCGTTTTAGTACAGGAGCTGGAGACAGAAGAATTCCCCCCCCTTTCCCTCCTCCCAGGCAGATTTCTATGACTTCAGCTAGGTTGGCAGTCTCAGCAGGGAATTCAGCTAGTTCTCCCTGCCCCTCTCAACAGATACTACATTCTCTGACAGTCAGAAGAGCAGTGAGGGAAGCATACAAATCCCAGTTTCAGATACAGACCTGCCCAGCACTTCAGAAAGTTCCCTGAGTTCCAAATCTGAAGAATGTCAGTTCCACGTTCGTAACCCTCCCCCCCCCCCCCGGTACTAGAGCACTGCGACCTCATTTGGGGGCCCCAGCGAGAAGTTCTGAGAGACTTTCCTGACCTAAAACCCCACTGGGTGGCAAACAGTGATGCAGGCCACCTTGCTCTGAATTGTTATCATCGGGCTCTCCTTGAAGGCTTTAAAAGGGGGGCCAAAAAGCGATGAATGTAGGGAAAATATCTGAGGTACTGCAAACCCCTGATGAGAGCCCTGGCCAGTTTTATGAAAGACTCTGTGAATCTTTCCGTGTTTACACTTCATTTGACCCCGAAGCACTTGAAAACCAGCGGATGGTGAATACAGCATTTGTGGGACAATCACAGGGGGACATTCGAAGGAAACTTCAGAAGCTTGAAGGTTTTGCTGGAATGAATATAACCCAGTGGATGGAAATTGCTATGAAAGTATTTGTGAACAGAGATCAGGAGATGAAGCGTGAGTGTGAACGAAAGATGAAAAAGAAAGCTGATATGTTAGCAGCAGCGCTAGTCGAGAAAGGACAAGGAAAGTCGACATGGGAACTGAGAAGCCGAGGCCGGGGTAGAGGAACCCGGCGAGGATCATTGGAGCAAGGACTATTGGAACGAGATCAATGTGCCTATTGCAGAGAAATGGGCCACTGAAAAAGAGAAGAAAAAACGAATGTCCCAATTGTGTCAGGCAATATTCCCTGCCCTGAAGAGAGGTTGAGGGCATTCATAAACATCTCCAGCAACTACTTAAGTCTGGACTCCTGAAAACCATGCCAATCACCCTGGAATACCCCTTTGCTGCCAGTTCAAAAACCAGGTACTGATGATTACTGACCTGTGCAGGACCTACGGAAGGTCAATGAAGCTGTTGTTACCATTCACCCTGTTGTGCCAAACCCCTACAATTTACTGGGTTTGATTCGTGCACAAGCAACCTGCTTCACTGTTCTGGGCTTAAAGGATGCCTTTTTATGCTTGAGATTGGCCACTCCTAGCCAGCCACTGTTTGCATTTGAATGGGAAGACCCTATTACTGGCAGTAAGGGTCAGTTGACATGGACATGGTTACCCCAAGGATTCAAAAACTCCCCCATGCTGTTTGGGGATGCACTTAGTCAAGATTTGTGTCAGTTCCAGTCTTGCCCTTCTCAAGGTGTGTTGTTACAATATGTGGATGATTTACTCATTGCTGCTGCTGCTTCCTGGGAAGAATGTCTAGCTGCTACTTATTTATTTATTTTATTTACATTCTCTTATATACTGTGCTATTCTGCATCAGTGTGGTTTACATTGAACAAACTGAAATTACATTGAACAAGGTATTATAACTTGGAGATAACTATTTTAGAGGGAACATGGGCAATGGAGGGTTAAGTGGCTTGCCTAAGACCACAAGGAGCACCTGTGGGACTATAAACCCCAGCCCTTCTGGCCCAAGGTTGCTGTCCTCTAGTGGGATTTGAACCCCTGACCTTCTGGCCTGAAGTACCTTGCCCCAGCCATTAGGCTACTCCTCCTCCTCCACTGAAGTTACTTCAGAACTTCTACACCTACTTTGGATGTCTGGCTATCGAGTGTCCCAAAGTAAGGCCCATTTGTGCCAGACTGAAGTCAGATATTTGGGATTCCATGTTGCCCAAGGCCTTCGAAGATTGGGCTCTGAGCGGAGGGAGGCTGTTTGTTCTATTCCTGAGCCACAAAATCGCAGGCAGTTAAGAGGATTCTTAGGGGCTGCCGGTTTTTGTCGAATCTGGATACCCAACTATGCAGTGTTGGCAAAGCCCCTGTATGCAGCTACAACAGGGGGAGAACGAGATCCTTTCGACTGGGGCCCGGACCAAAAGGAGGCCTTTCAGAATATGAAGAAGGCTTTCCTGTCAGCCCCCAGTCTAGGACTGCCCGACGTGGAAAAACCATTCCATCTGTACGTCCATGAAGAAAGGGGGATGGCAATTGGTGTCCTCACTCAGAGCCTAGGTTCCTGGCAACGAATGGTGGCTTATCTGTCCAAACAGCTGGACCCAGTAGCAAGAGGATGGCCTTCTTGTCTCTGCGTAGTAGCAGCAACAGCTCTCTTGGCAACAGAGGCTGATAAATTGTCCCTTGGGCAAGAACTGTATGTTAAAGTGCCGCATGCAGTACTGACACTGATGGAGTACAAAGGCAATTATTGGTTTACCAATGAGCAAATGACAAAGTACCAGAGCATGCTGTATGCAAATCCTCGGGTTCACTTGGAGATAGTGAAAACACTCAATCCTGCTACTCTACTCCCTGTAGCACCTGGGCTACCGGAACATGATTGTATCCAGGTTATGGATGAAGTGTACTCCAGCCGTCCAGATTTGAAGGATGTACCACTGGCCTCTCCTGATGTTCAATACTTTACCGATGGCAGCAGTTTCATGGAAGATGGACAGCGGAAGGCCGGATATGCTGTGGTCACTCCTGGGGTTGTTGTGGAGGCTGAGCCCTTACCCTTAGGGACTTTTGCCCAGAAAGCTGAACTCATTGCCCTTACTTGAGCCGTCCAGTTAGCTGCAGGTCTGAAGGCAAACATTTTCACTGATTCTAAGTATGCATTCACTACACTCCATGCCCATGGGGCCCTCTATAGAGAGAAGGGACTCATAAATTCAAGCGGGAAATCTATAAAGTATGGGAGGGAGATTTTGGAGTTACTAGAGGCTGTGTGGGCACCAGAAGTGATGGCTGTTGTTCACTGCAAGGCACACCAACAAGGAGACATCATCCAGGGTAACCGCAGGGCAGATAGGGAGGCCAAGTTAGCAGCCCAGCAGGGAACAGTCCCAGCAAGTGTTTAAGCCCCCCTTTTCCAATTCCTATGTCAGAGTGGGGCCCACGTCATACCAGGAAAGAGATGGATTTCTTCACTCAGGAAGGGGCTACTCTCACTACTGCTGGGTGGTTGCGGTTACTGGAAGATCCACCCTGATATGTTATCCCTGAGAGTGTAGTGCCTGCTTTTATCCGACGATTTCATGAGACCACCCACTTAGACAAAACCTCCATGCACACAATTCTACAGTCTTATTTCTATGTCCCACATCTGTCTGCCTTAACAGCAGCTGCAACACGTCGCTGTCTCCAATGTGCCAGGAATAACCCCCGCCAAGGGCCTCTACCCCCAGTTTCCATACAGGCGGTTGGTGCTGCCCCTATGGAGAATATTATAGTTGATTTCACTGAGTTACCCCGAGTAAGGGGTTATCGATATCTGCTGTTGATAGTATGTACATTTTCAGGATGGGTTGAAGCCTACCCTTGTAGAACAGAGACAGCCCGAGAGGTTATCAGGGCCCTGCTGAAAGAGATCATTCCCAGGTTTGGCCTACCTCTTACTATAGGGTCAGATAATGGCCCTGCGTTTGTTGCTAAGTGCCTTCAAGACCTTTCTAAGGCCCACCAGATTACCTAGAAACTTCACACTGCTTTCTGCCCACAGAGTTCGGGAAAGGTGGAAAGGATGAACCGAACTCTGAAGCTCCAGTTGTCTAAACTCTGTCAGGAAGCTCATCTTAAATGGGATCAGGCTTTGCCGATAGCCCTTCTCTGGATCCGGTCCTCTCCAACTCGGACCTTAGAAACATAGAAACATAGAAATATGACGACAGAAAAAGACCACATGGCCTATCTAGTCTGTCCTTCCATAACAACTACAACAGTCCACTTTTTGCCTTTAGAGATCCTCTGTGTTGGTCCCATGCTTTCTTGAATTCAGTTACTGTCCTCATCTCTACCACCTCCACTGGGAGACTATTCCACGGATCCACTACTCTTTCCGTAAAGAAATATTTCCGCATATCACTCCTGAATCTATCTCCCTTCACCCTCATCCCATGTCCCCTCGTAGCAGAACTTGCTTTCAATTGAAAGAGGCTCTCTCCCTGAACATTTATGCCACGGAGGTATTTAAACATCTCAATCATATCACCTCTATCCCGCCTTTCCTCTAAGGTGTACATATTAAGATCCTTAAGTCTGTCCTCATATGCTTTATAATGAAGCCCATTAATCATTTTGGTAGCAACCCTCTGCACCGACTCCATCCTGTTCACATCCTTTTGAAGGTGCGGTCTCCAGAATTGCACACCATACTCCAAATGAGGTCGCACCAAAGACTTATACAGAGGCATTATCACCTCCTTTTTTCTGCTAGCCATTCCTCTCCGTATGCACCCAAGCATCCTTCTAGCTTTTGCTGTCGCCTTTTCCACCTGTTTAGCTACTTTAAGATCATCAGACACAACCACGCCTAGGTCCCGCTCTTCTTTAGTGGACAAAAGTACTTCACCTCCTATACTGTATTGCTCCCTTGGATTGCTGCAGCCCAAATGCATGACCTTACATTTTTTAACATTAAATCCCAGCTGCCAAATTCTAGACCATTCTTCAAGCTTAGCTAGATCCCTCCTCATGTTATCTACCCCTTCCTGGGTGTCTACTCTATTGCAGATTTTGGTATCATCCGCAAAGAGGCAAACCTTACCCGACAGCCCTTCCGCTATATCACTAACAAAGATGTTAAAAAGAATCGGACCAAGGACAGATCCCTGGGGCACACCACTGGTAACATCCTTCTCCTCAGAGTGAGCTCCATTTACTTGTACTCTTTGTCGCCTCCCACCCAACCAATTTCTAACCCAAGCAGTAACTTTAGGGTCCATCCCTAGGGTGCTCAGTTTGTTTATAAGTCGCCTGTGAGGAACAGTGTCAAAGGCTTTACGGAAATCTAAATACACCACATCTAGAGCTCTCCCTCGGTCCAACTCCCTGGTCACCCAGTCAAAAAATCAATCAGATTTGTCTGACAAGACCTGCCTCTGGTGAATCCATGCTGCCTCGGATCCTGTAATCCGCTGGACTCCAGAAACCTCACTATTTTCTCTTTCAGCAGCGTTTCCAATAATTTATTCACCACTGAAGTTAAACTAACCGGCCTGTAGTTTTCAACCACATCCTTACTTCCGCTTTTGTGTAAAGGCACCACATGAGCCTCTCTCCAGTCCTTTGGCACCACTCCTGACTCCAACGAGGCATTGAAAAGGTCAGTCAGTGGAGCTGCTAGAACGTCCCCAAGTTCCCTCAGTATTCTAGGGTGTATCCCATCCGGTCCCATCGCTTTGTCTACTTTAAGTTGAGCTAGTTTCTCACGAACACAGTCTTCTGAAAATAGTTCAAGATGTCCCTCGCTTCTGTTCTTATTTGTGGGTGTTTTCTGAGGTCCTGCTCCTGGTTCTTCATCTGTGAACACAGAACAAAAATATTTGTTAAGCAATTCCGCTTTATCCTTATCAGCTTCTACATATTCCCCCCCTGCACCCTTGAGTCTGACAATACCACTTTTGCTCTTCCTCTTCTCACTAATATATCTGAAAAATGTCTTATCCCCCCATTTTATTGCATTGGCTATTTCCTCCTCCTTTTGAATCTTTGCCTTCTTGACTACTTTGCTAGCTTCTCTAAGTTTTTCCAAATACAGATGCCTGTCTTCTGCTCTCTGTGATCTCTTGTATTTCATGAAGGCCTCCCTCTTTTTCTTCACTTTTTCAGCTACTTCCTTCGAAAACCATAGCGGTCTCCTGTTCCTTTTGCCTTTATTTACCATTTTAACAAAAAGGTTGGTTGCCCTTAAAATACCCCCTTTCAGTTTTGCCCACTGTTTTTCTACATCCCCCAGCTGTTCCCATCCCACTAACGACTCCCTGAGGTATTGGCCCATCTTCGCAAAGTTAGTCTTCCTAAAGTCTAAGATCCTCACCTTGGAATGGATTCTAACAGCCCTAGTCCTAATACTGAACCACACCATCTGGTGATCACTGGATGCAAAATGATCTCCCACTCCAACATCAGAAACACTTTCACCATTGGTAAGCACCAAGACCTTGGCAATATCCCCTTATGAAGTACTGTATGGTCGACCACCACCCATTGTTCAGGGCCTTAAGGGAGACCTAGAGCAGATAGGTAATGAACGTACGAGACAACACCTACTGGCATTGGGATCTGTTTTTCAGTCTTTGAACAGGTGGCTACAAGAGTGACTGCCTATCTCTTTGTCAGAGACGCTCCATCCCCACCAGCCGGGAGATCGTGTGTGGATTAAGGAATGGAAACGTGAACCACTGTGCCCTACCTGGAGAGGTCCTTACACAGTTCTCCTAGCCACACCGACTGCAGTCAAGGTCGCAGAGGTTACCCCGTGGATTCATCATACTTGTCTTAAGAAAGCTGCTCCTGACTTGGATGATAAGTGGACAGCGCACGAACATTCTCAGGATCCCTTACGCCTCACGCTGCGGAGAACCAGGGAACCGGCAGACGATGGAGCCCTGTGCTAGCTGCATACTGGAAGCTGGCTAGTCTACGCACGGCAGAAGCTTGAGTAGTCATCTTCAGATACTGTTAGTGAGACATAAGCTCCATGGTCGGTATGCACCTGCTCATGCTGACTTTTGTTCTGGCATTCATGGCACACAAGTCACCAGGGCCTGCAAAATCACCAATCCAACTTCTCCAGCCCTTGAATTGAAGAACCATTATGCAGCCCTGGAAGTGGAGGAGGTGAAAGCATCCCTGGAAAGGGAAGAACCAGAGTTCAAGTACCCCAAAGTTGCAGAATCAGTGACCAGAAGGAAATGAAGGGTAGTGGTGGTTGGAGGCTCTTCTGAGGGGTACTGAGGCGTCCATCTGCTGACCAGACTTGATGTCCAGAGAGGTATGCTGTCTGCCTGGTGCCAAAATCCAAGATGTTACGGAGAGTTTGCCGAGACTCATCAAGCCCACTGACTATTACCCAATGTTGCTAATCCATGTTGAAACAAATGATACTGCCAGGTATACCTCAGAACATATCAAAAGTGACTTCATGGCTCTGGGACAGAGGGTGAAGCAGTTAGGTACACAGGTGGTGTTCTCTTCAATCCTCCCTGTTGAGGGTAAAGGCCAAGGCAGAGAGGCTCGCATCCTGGAGATGAATGCATGGCTGCGTGGATGGTGTCATCGAGAGCGTTTTGGTTTCCTAGACCATGGGATGCTGTTCCAAGGGTTGCAGAACAGAGATGGCATCCATCTATCCAAGAAAGGTCAACGCGTCTTCAGTAGTAGACTTGCTAATCTACTGAAGAGGGCTTTAAACTAGATTCGTTGGGGATGGGTGAAGAAAGCCCCCAGGTAAGTGAAAGCCCCCAGGTAGGTGATACATTAAATAACTTTATGGAAATGGGTAACAGGGGTAACATATGGAAAGCAGTGTATATAAATGCCCATAGCATGGGAAATAAGATCCCTGATGTTGAAGCTTTGGTGGGAGTGGATTTAGTGGTAGTTACAGAAACATGGTTCACAGAAAACCATGATTGGGATGTAACTATACCTGGCTATACTTTATTCAGAAAGGACAGGGTAGGAAGTAGGGAAGGAGGAGTGGCACTATATGTAAAAACTACTATTAAAGCTTTGGAATTACAGAGCTTAAAAGGGAGAGGGGAGGCATTGTAGGTTAAACTAGAAAGAGGGAAAGAGAAATCTATTTACATTGGTGTGATATACAGACCTCCCTCACAAGAGGAAGAGATGGACAGAGAGTTAATTGAAGACATGCGCAGCATTGCTAGGAAAGGGGAAGTGCTACTGATAGGAGATTTCAATATGCCAGATGTTGATTGGCACATTCCTGCTGCAGTATCATCTAGAAGTAAGGAGATCCTGGATTCTCTACAGGGAGAACTATTCAGGCAATTGGTAACAGACCCCACACGTGAAGGGGCCATACTGGATTTGGTGCTTACCAATGGTGAAAGTGTTTCTGATGTTGTAGTGGGAGATCATTTTGCATCCAGTGATCACCAGATGGTGTGGTTCAGTATTAGGACTAGGGCTGTTAGAATCCATTCAAAGGCAAGGATCTTATACTTTAGGAAGACTAACTTTGCGAAGATGGGCCAATATCTATCCTATCCTACCCCTATCCTAGAACTTGCCTGTACAGCCTCCCTAAAAAAACCTCGTATCATACTAGGAGACCTGAATCTACCGTCAATCAATGCACAACACAGGACAAATTTCATGGACACCATGACAGAAATGGGCTATATACAGATCATACACACCCCCACACACATAAAAGGAAACACCCTAGACCTCATCTTCCTTCCTGCAATACTCAATAAACAACAACTCCATACCCCTCCAATAATAACCAATGTACCTTGGTCAGACCACCATCTAATAACTTTTAACCTCACCACACCCACAGCACCCTCCAAACACCACACCAGCCATCCCTCCACACAAATCTCGCTTCACCCACTTTAACAAGGATACCTTCCTAAATGAAGTAATACCTAAACTCTCAACATACACAACCAACGTCAATGAATTAACAGACCAATGGAACTCAACTATAAAAAGCGCAGCAACCCCCACCCAGCTCACACAAAAACAACCTCCAAAAAGATCTGAAAAATGGTTTACTAAAAGTCTCTCGACTCTAAGAAAACAATTGAGAAAACAAGAGAAAATTTGGAGAAAAGTAAAGTCTGAAGACAACAAAGCCCAATATCTCTCACTACTCAATATATACAAAAACACAATCAACAAAGCTAAAAAAGACTACCACTCTAAAGTGATAAATATGGCGATCAACCGCCCAAGAGAACTATTCAATATCGTAAAATCCCTTACCAAAACCCAAACACATGAACCGGATCACCTAGACATAAAAGTACAAACCCTAGCTACACACTTTGCTGAGAAGCTAAAAAACAGAACGAGCATCCAAACTATAACTCTGCACTCACACCCAAAACAACCATTTAAATGGACAACCTTCCACGAAATTGACCAAAAACACCTCCTCAATGTCATAACAATGATCAATACTACAACATCCCCCCTTGACCCATGCCCAGTTTCATGGATAAAAGCCTCAAAAACTGAACTCGCTGTACATATCCAACCGATAGTAAACCAATCCCTTGCCCAAGGATTAATGCCCGATCCCCTAAAACTCACCTCCATACGACCCATCTTAAAAAACAACAAATTAGACCCAAAGGATCCAAACTCATATAGGCCTATAGCCAGCATACCATTCGTAGCCAAAATAATTGAAAAAATCATACAACTTCAACTCCAGGACCATATTGACTCTCATGCCCCCCTTGACTCCCACCAATTTGGATTCCGCCCATCTCACGGGGTAGAAACCCTACTAATAACACTGTTAGATAACCTCATTAAAGGCACAGACGATAACAATCAAGGATTCCTCCTCATTTTCATAGACATATCAGCCGCTTTTGACAGTGTCAACCACAATACACTAATTAACAGACTCCAAGATATAGGAATTAGCGGGACAATCCTCCAATGGTTCATCTCATATATAACCCACCGAGTAATACGCATTCAACTAGGCCAAAACACATCAGATACCTTCACACATGACCAAGGCATACCCCAAGGCTCAGCTCTCTCAGCACTCCTCTTCAACATTTACCTCCAACCTATCACAAGTATATTCAAAAAATACAAAGTTAGCCATTATATCTACGCTGACGACATCATGCTCACCCTCCCAATTAACACAAACAACCCCACATACCAGAATATGTCTGAATGTATCAAAGAGACAGACACCTGGCTTGAGAAAAACCACCTCAAAATCAACCTGAAAAAAAACGGAAGCAATGTTTGTAGCAAGAAACTAAACGCAACCTTCCCGGAAACCATCACAATAAACAACACAACAATCCCAATCAAGAAAGAGGTGAAATACTTAGGAATAATTCTAGACCATACCCTCAGTATGATCCCTCACATAAAGCAAACAGTTAAGACAATATTCTTCAAGCTAAAAACCATACAACACCTAAGACCACTCCTAGACTCCCACGATTTCAGATCGGTCATCAGTGCACTCATCACTCCCCACTTCGACTATTGTAACAGTCTCCTAAACGGTCTACCACTAGCAAACACTAACCTCCTCCAAAGAGCCCAAAATATCTGCGCTCGCGTAACAACGAAAGCTCGCCTGACCGACCACATAACTCCCATCTTATTTGAATTGCACTGGATCCCGATAAATAGCAGAATAACATACAAAATAATCATAACCACATTTAAACTCATCAATGACATCTCTCCATCTCATCTAACCACCCTATTGCAAGCCCCACCAGAACACAGAACACGAAGACAAAATGCAACATACTCGTTAGCCATACAAAACACTATCCGTTAAAACAAAAAAAACCACGAGCTCCAGAGCATTCTCATATGCTGCACCCGCCATATGGAACAAATTACCTTTAAATCTCCGAATGATAAAAGACCTCCATCTATTCAGGAGAGAACTTAAAACCCACTTATTCACAGAACACTTCTCAAACACAATACAGATCACAAACCCACCTTAAATGCAGACGATCACACCGTAACCTCAACGTTGATGATTGAATCCAACAAATGTCTACCTAAGCTACCTACTCTACTACTCCTGTATATAGTTGTTTACAATTAATAATATAGTTACTCACAATCATGTTGAATGTCAATAATTAAAAAACTGTTTATTTAAAAGTTGATCTGTAAATAATTTAAAAATCTGTTCTATGTAAAACCTGTGCATGTTACACTTGTTATATGTAAACCGCTTTTTATTTAAAAGTTGATTTGTAAATAATTTAAAAATCTGTTCTATGTAAAACCTGTTCTTGTTACACTTGTTATATGTAAACCGCCTTTGATCTATGGAAGAGGTGGTATATAAGAAAGTTTTAAATAAATAAATAAATAAAATATCTCAGGGAGTCGTTAGTTGGATGGGAACAGCTGAGGGATGTAGGCAACCAACCTTTTTGTTAAAATGGTAAATAAAGGTAAAAGGAAAAGGAGACCGCTATGGTTTTCGAAAGAAGTAGCTGAAAAAGTGAAGAAAAAGAGGGAGGCCTTCATGAAATACAAGAGATCACAGAGAGAGGAAGACAGGCATCTGTATTTGGAAAAACTTAGAGAAGCTAGCAATGTAGTCAAGAAGGCAAAGATTCAAAAGGAGGAGGAAATAGCCAATGCAATAAGATGGGGGGATAAGACATTTTTCAGATATATTAGTGAAAAGAGGAAGGGCAAGAGTGGTATTGTCAGACTCAAGGGTGCAGGGGAGGAATATGTAGAAGCTGATAAGGATAAAGCGGAATTGCTTAACAAATATTTTTTGTTCTGTGTTCACAGATGAAGAACCAGGAGCAGGACCTCAGAAAACACCCACAAATAGGATCAGAAGCAATGGACATATTGAACAATTTTCAAAAGACTGTGTTTGTGAGAAACCAGCTCAACTTAAAGTAGGCAAAGTGATGGGACCGGATGGGATACACCCGAGAATACTGAGGGAACTTGGGGACGTTCTAGCAGCTCCACTGACTGACCTTTTCAATGCCTCGTTGGAGTCGGGAGTGGTGCCAAAGGACTGGAGAGAGGCTCATGTGGTGCCTTTACACAAATGCGGAAGTAAGGATGTGGTTGAAAACTACAGGCCGGTTAGTTTAACTTCGGTGGTGAGTAAATTATTGGAAACGCTGCTGAAAGAGAAAATAGTGAGGTTTCTGGAGTCCAGCGGATTACAGGATCCGAAGCAGCATGGATTCACCAGAGGCAAGTCTTGTCAGACAAATCAGATTTATTTCTTTGACTGGGTGACCAGGGAGTTGGACCGAGGGAGAGCCCTAGATGTGGTGTATTTAGATTTCAGTAAAGCCTTTGACACTGTTCCTCACAGGTGACTTATAAACAAACTGAGCACCCTAGGGATGGACCCTAAAGTTACTGCTTGGGTTAGAAATTGGTTGGGTGGGAGGCGACAAAGAGTACAAGTAAATGGAGCTCACGCTGAGGAGAAGAATGTTATCAGTGGTGTGCCCCAGGGATCTGTCCTTGGTCTGATTCTTTTTAACATCTTTGTTAGTGATATAGCGGAAGGGCTGTTGGGTAAGGTTTGCCTCTTTGCGGATGATACCAAAATCTGCAATAGAGTAGACACCCAGGAAGGGGTAGATAACATGAGGAGAGATCTAGCTAAGCTTGAAGAATGGTCTAGAATTTGGCAGCTGGGATTTAATGTTAAAAAATGTAAGGTCATGCATTTGGGCTGCAGCAATCCAAGGGAGCAATATAGTATAGGGGGTGAAGTACTTTTGTCCACTAAAGAAGAGCGGGACCTAGGCGTGGTTGTGTCTGTTGATCTTAAAGTAGCTAAACAGGTAGAAAAGGCGATGGCAAAAGCTAGAAGGATGCTTGGGTGCATACGGAGAGGAATGGCTAGCAGAAAAAAGGAGGTGATAATGCCTCTGTATAAGTCTTTGGTGCGACCTCATTTGGAGTATAGTGTGCATTTCTGGAGACCGCACCTTCAAAAGGATGTGAAGAGGATGGAGTCAGTGCAGAGGGTGGCTACTAAAATGATTAGTGGTCTTCATTATAAAGCATATGAGGACAGACTGAAGGATCTTAATATGTACACCCAGGGCCGGCCCGTCCATTGAGCAAGAATGTTTTTTGCACAGGGCCCCGCGTTTCAGGGGGCCCCGCGCAAAAAACATTCTTCATCCCAAGTTAAAAAAAAAAAAAAAACAGCTGCTTCTGCCGCGGCAGCATCAAGAGTGCCGCCGCCGCCGCCGGGTCCCCCCCCCCCGGCAGAGCCTCCCTGCATCGTAGGCTAGCGCCGAATCCCCGAACGCGGGCTTCTTTCAGAGCCGCGAGAGTTTCCTTTCTCGCGGCTCTGTTAATCCCGTCGGGGCTGATGGTTTCCCATCAGCCCCGGCGGGATTAACAGAGCCGTGAGAAAGGAAACTCTCGCGGCTCTGAAAGAAGCCCGCGTTCGGGGATTCGACGCTAGCGTACGATGCAGGGAGGCTCTGCCGGGGGGGGGGGGGGACCCGGCGGCGGCGGCGGCGGCGGCCCTCTTGATGCTGCCGTGGCAGAAGCAGCTGTTTTTTTTTTTTAAACCTACGATGCAGGGAGGCTCTGCCGGGCAGGGTGGGCCCCGCGGCGGCACTCTTGATGCTGCCGCAGCAGAAGCAGCTGGTTTTTTAAATTTTTTAATTTGGGATGATAGGGGGGAAGGGGGTTTAGGACTGGTAATGGGCTATGGGGGGAGGCTAAGACTGGAAGTGGGCTGATAGGGGAATGTTAGAACTAGTAATGGGCCATGGGGGGGTGCTAAGACTGGAAGTGGACTGATGGGGGGGGTGCTAAGACTGGAAGTGGGCTGATGGGGATGGTTAGGACTGGTAATGGGTTATGGGGGGGCTAATACTGTAAATGGGCTGAAGCGGAGGTTTATGACGGGTAATGGGTTATGGGGGGGGGGGGGTTAATACTGGAATTGGGCTGATGGGGGAGGTTAGGACTAGTAATGGGGCCATGGGGGGATGCTAAGACGGAAGTGGGCTGATGGGAAGGTTAGTACTGGTAATGGGCTATGGGGGGAGCTAAGACTGGAAATGGGCTGATGGGGGTTAGGACTGTTAATGGGCTATGGAGGGGTTAGGACTGTAATGGGCTATGGGGGGCTAAGACTGGAAATAGGCTGATGGGGGGGCTAGGCCTGGAAATAGGGTGATGGGGGGTTAGGACGTAATGGGCTGATGGGGGGGGGTTAGGACTAGTAATGGGCTAAGGGGGGGCTAGGACTGGAAATGGGCTGATGGGGGGTTAGGACTGGTAATGGGCTGGGGGGGCTAAGACTGTTAATGGGCTGGGGGGGTTGCTAGGACTGGAAATGGGTTGAGTGGAAGGAGGGCTTGAACTGCAAATAGCTGATGGGGACGGGGGCTTGGAATGGAAATGGGTTGTGAGGGGGACGGAGCTAGGACTGGAAATGGGTGAGTGGGGGGGGTCTAGGACATGAAATGGGCTGATGGAGGGGCTAGAATAGGACTGGAAATTGGCTGTTGGGGGGGTGCTAAGATTGGAAATGGGCTGTGGTGGGGGTTTGGATTGAAATGGACTCATGAAGGGCTAGAACTGGAAGTAGGCTCATGGGGGGCGTGGCTTGGAACGGGGCTGCGGGGAGGGGAGCTAGGATTTGACCTGGGCTGCTGGGCTCATGGGGGGCTGGGATTGGAAATGAGCTGATGGAGGGACTCGGATGGGACTGGAAATAGATGGGGGAGCTAGGACTGGAAATAGGCTGATGGTGGGTCTAGGATAGGACTGGAAATGGGCTTATGGGGGGCTAGGACTGGAAATGGGCTGATGCGGGGACTAGAAGGGAGCGGATGCTGGGTGGGACTGGAACTAGAATGGAGCTGATGTTGGGGGAGGATTAGAATGGGATGGAGCTGGGAGAGTGAAATGGAGAGGGAAAAAATATTTTGTGTGGGAGGGAAGACAAATCTACAATTGGCCGGATAGTGGGAGAGTAAGTGGGGATTGAGAATGGAGGGGTAAAATTTGAGTAGATGAAATAGGAATGAGGAAAGAGCAAAAGGAGAAAGATTAGTATGTTAAAGCAGATGTAGAGAGAGAATGGAAAAAAAACTAGACGAGAGAAGAAAAGACACATGGACAGCAGACGATGGAGAGTTAGCGGAAGACACAAAGAAACCAGAAGAAAGTGACTGGAGCAATTGCAGCTGAAAAAAAATGCACAAAAGGTAGAAAAATATCTCTTTATTTTGAATTTATTAATTGGAATATGTCAGCTCTGGGAAATGTGCATCATTAACGTCTGCGCTTTGTTTAGTACAAGAGCAAATTAATGTATAGTTTTATTTTTTCAGTGTTGTACATTCCAAGTTTGGCTTTTGGGATTCCCAGTTTAATTATTGTCTTCCTGTTTCTAAATTGTGATTCCTTGTTTGGTGATGGTCTATGTTCTGCATGTGTAACTGAGCTGAGGTATTTCTGTTTATGTAATTCCTATTTGACATTGCCACTTGTTCTCTTTCCCCAGTAGGTCATGTATTGTTGTTCTCTGAAATGTATTGGTTTAATATTTGCAGCGTTTCCTTTTGATAGTTAGGGTATGGTGCTTTATGAGTCCTGGTAGTGCTGTTAGGATATGGCGGGTTTGCTATGGGTATTTCTAAATGGGCAGTGTTTGTAGTAGTTCCTAATGTGTCTGGCGGTTGGCACTGGATTATAGTATGTATAAGTCTGTTAGTCTTTCTTTATTCATACACTCATTAAGAGGCATGTTTACTAAAAGTTAGTGTATGGTAACATTATTCAAATATTTATGCAAATGAGGCCCCTTATGCAAATGAGGCCCCGCACCGAGTCTCCGCACAGGGCCCCACACCCCCCTTGGGCCGCCCCTGTGTACACCTTAGAGGAAAGGCGGGATAAAGGTGATATGATTGAGATGTTTAAATACCTCCGTGGCGTAAATGTTCAGGGAGAGAGCCTCTTTCAATTGAAAGCAAGTTCTGCTACGAGGGGACATGGGATGAGGGTGAAGGGAGATAGATTCAGGAGTGATATGCGGAAATATTTCTTTACGGAAAGAGTAGTGGATCCGTGGAATAGTCTCACAGTGGAGGTGGTAAGAGATGAGGACAGTAACTGAATTCAAAAAAGCATGGGACAAACACAGAGGATCTCTAAAGGTAAAAAGGGGACTGTTGTAGTTGTTATGGAAGGACAGACTAGATAGGCCATGTGGTCTTTTTCTGTCATCATATTTCTATGTTTCTATATTTCTGTGTGGGGCCTTCCCTTGTTGGCCTCAGGAACTATAAAGTAGTAACACTACTTGCCAGGACTGCTTTGAATACTTTGGACTTTTGTGTACGCAGCTCATCGCAGCCTGGAGTTTTTAATCAACATGCCTTATTGCTGTACCCACTACTTTGTGTGAAATGCAAATGTTTACTGTAATGCATAATCTGAACTGCAAACAGCCAAAGCTAACCTTTTCTACATTATTCTACTTCATTGGTGTTACTCGTCCTACCTCAGCCTATTTTAACAAGGCCCCTTTCTCCCTGCAGGTTGTCTCCACGCTTAAAGCTACAGATTGCTTTATTTTTGTAAATGCCACTAAAGGGGTTTTTAATGTGTCTAACACCGTATTATCATGCAAGTCTATTACGAAGGTATATTTTGCTTTCTCAGAAATGTATCTTCCCTTAGGATGGTTTTTGTTATGTGGTAAAATTGCTTACACTTATGTTCCCATAAATGCTACTGGAGGTCCTTGAACTTTTGGCAGACTTACTACTGCTGCTTTCTCTCATACCCCTAGTAAGGTTAGTTCCCACTCGCGCTATCCTCGATCAAAACCTATGCCTCCTACCTGTAACTCCGATGTGGAACCTTATAGTGATCAGAAAGCGCTGGGACTGGCAATATGCATTTTAGGAGCACCTGCGTTAGCTTTACACAATGCTATGGAAGTAAGCCGTATTGCTTGTTCCTTGGCCAAATCCATTAATCTTACAGCCAACATCGTAGCCACTATGAATCATGAGATGTCCGGTCTGCGGACGGTGATTCTGCAGAATAGGATGACCATTGATTTTCTGCTCCTATGGTTAAATCATGGCTGTGAGGAATTTGAGAGTATGTGTTGTTTTAATCTCACTGATGAGAGTGTTTCCATTGAACGCTCTATTCAAGAACTACGTGATCTAGCTAATCATATCACCGCCCCTTCTATAGGTGCTGGGTGGTTTGCGGAATGGTTCAATTGGTTAGGTGGACTTAAAACCCTAGTGGTAGGGGTTCTCCTTATTCTCCTACTATGTGTCATCCTGCCATGCTGTATCCCTATCCTTATCCGATTTATTACCTCCACCATTGAGACCATGGTGGAGCGGAAAACTGCTGCCCATGTGATGGCAGTATGCAAATACAAATCCCTTCCACAGTCAGATCAATTGCTATGAGGAAAAATTGGCCTCCATCACTACAAGGCAAATTTTCCCCTTAAAAAGTGGGGAATAAAGTAGAAATCCAGGCAGGGCTGAGAGCTGGAAGGGTTAAGTGAAAAGGATATACCCCTCTTGATGAAGTCCTACCCTGGTACATGCTTGTCCCTTCCCTATTCCTTTGTCCTGCTGCTCTCTCTGCTTGCTAGAGATAACTACTCTCCCTCTGCTTCGCTAGAGATAACTACTCTCCCTCTGCTTCGCTAGAGATAAGAGTACAGTAGACTTTCTCCAATCGGGACTATACTGTAATAAAGTAACCAATCATGAAGAAATGCTGTAATAATTTGATAAGAAGTCTATATAATCTCTCTGAGCCCTCTGGTGGGGGCCCAGAATTTGGAAAAACTATTTTCTCTGGGTCTGTGCACATTAAACCATTGTTTCCTTCTAAGACTCTTCACTCGTTTATCTGCTCCAGTAGTACCACTAAAGAAGCACATATATCTGGCATCATACAAACTAGAGAAAGCCATTTTATAAATTAACATAATACATGAGACATCTGGTTATTTTGAATATCACAGGTTAAAACATACCTGGAGAATCTTATCTGGATATCTTAGGCCTCAGTGCCGTACTAAGCTATAATTGCTCCCTGTGCAACTTGCGACTGGTGTCCCTCCTATTAAGGCATATCAGAATATCAATTGCATGTTTAATACTTTAGTCAAATAACATTACACCCCCATCCTTCACTTCCTTCTCTTATCTCTTTCTCCACCCTCCCTCCTTACTTTTCTATCCTCCACACCACTCTCTCACTCCCTCCTTTCTCTTTCCACTTCTGCCTCTTCTCACTCATCTCTCCTCCACATCCTTCTCTCAGTTCTTTGTCCCCTCACCTCTCTCTCTTTTCTCCTTCCTCATCCTCCCTCTCCTCTTGCCTTTTCCTATCACTCTTCCCTCCATCTTTCTCTTCCTTCTTTTTTTCCTCCCTCCCATCTCTTTTCTTCCTCCTCCTCATATCCTCTCCTCTCTTCTCTCTCCTTCCTCCCCTTTCTTCCATTTCATCTTCCTCTTCTTGAGCACTTTCTCCCTCCCTCCCTCCCTCTCATTATCCCTACCTCTAAGCACTTTCTCTTTATCCCTCCTTCTACTCATTCTCTGTTTCTTCCTCTCACTCCTCCCGGTGAATGCTCTATCTTTTCCAGTCCCTTACTTATGTCTTATCCCTTACTTAGGCTCCTATTCCCCATTTTACTTGCCTCATTTCCACCCACTCACACCTCCATCAAAGACTACCCATTTTGTCGCTCATTTTCTCCCTAGCAGTCTGCCTCTTTACCCTCCATCCCAAGCATCCATTCTTCCAGCTCTTGTCCCATATATTTTTCCCCCTTCCCCAGCATCTGCCAGCCTAGCTGCTCCTCCAATACACCTTTTCTCGGTCTTTCCTCCTCCTTATACTGGCATCTGTTCTTCTGCATCTCCATCTGAAGCTTTTCTTGCATATGCACTTGCTTCTTCACCCCCTCCTGTTTCTTATCACTACCCCTGCATCAATGCCCTTGCCCAGCTCAGCATTGGTTACTTTTTACCAACCTCACCATCTCTCAGCATCGGCGCCCTTCTCCCATCGCCAGTACTAGCACCCATTATACTACTAGCCCCCTTCTTCCAGCCCTCAGCCCCTTTTTCTCAAACCCAGCATCTGAGCCTTCTCCCAGCCCTAGCTCTAGCACCAGCCCCCTTCTCCCACCTGCCCCGGATTCATCGGCCCTCTTTTCCCAACTCATGTCCAGCATCTTCCATCATCATCCCCTTCTTCCACCCCTACCCCTAGCATCTGCCCCGTATCCCCAGCATTTTCCAGCAATATCCCTCTTTTGCCACCCCCATCTCCAGCATCCTTTGCATCAGCTCCAATTTGCCACTGCCAGCATCAGTTCCCTTCTTTCACCTACCTTCAGCTTGAACTGATGACTCCGTTCATCAGCGGAAGCTTCGCTCCCCATCATTCTCCCTGTCTCAGCCAGGCTGCCTACAGGCCAGCGCGTGCAGATATCAAACAGGCATTGCCTTTTCTGGCAATGCTGAGGCTCTTCACTAGCTCTGCTGCAAACAGCACATGCGGCCGCAGAGCTAGCATCATTCCCCTGCATGTTTGTGCCCTGTGCGGCCATATCACTTGCACCACCCTTGGTATGGCGCTATTAAGCCTCTTATATCTGCAATGGAATGAAGCACATAAAATTAACCAGATAACAATTAAATATCACTGCTATCCTGTTAATTCTGAGCCATGGCCCTGGGACGCTCCCAATCCTTCCTACTTTTACATACAGTACTTACCTTTGGGCTGGGAGGTTGACTGACCTAACTTTCAGAAAACTGCAGGACCAAATTTTAAAAACGAATGATTTGCTTGGTAACTCTTGAGGTTACTTGGACAAGTCATTTTTAATATCAACCTGCAAATATATTAATCTTTTGGTAGAACTGGCATTATTCTATTCATGCTTTTTTGGTTTCATTTAGTTTTGATTTACACCTCTTTATCCAAATGTTCCTTCTAACAAAAATTTTACATTTCTTTTGTTATTTTAAGAAGAAAAGTTCCAATGTTACATCGCTGCTTGCATATTTAACTATGATCCCTTTGAATTCTAGTAAATACACATTTTCTTCCGTGAAGACAGCTGAATATTTCCCAGCAGCATATGTTGTATTTTCCCTCTAGGAAAATCTAGTATTATCTTCCACTTGTGTTTTTTTTGTTTCTGAATATACTTTTATATCTGTACTAATTTCTTTTTAATCATCTGTCCTTTATGGCACAAGTTAATATGCATATTCTGCATATTAAGAAAGAACTGCTTACTTGAGATATGATACAGTATTTGAGAGCTATAGATAAAAGAGAACTGAAACAATGTAAGCTCTGAAATTAACTGGGTTGAGATCATGTGACTGATCTGTTCTTTATATAGAATCAAGGTTGAGGCCATTTATTAACTGTGCTGTGCAAGGTAACTGCGGAAAATACCAGAAAAGAGTTCTCTACTTTAAAGTAAGCTGAATGGACTAGCATTAGAGGATATAAGATCTCCTGCAATAAAAACTAAGGTTCCATACTTTAACTAAAACTGTACAGTAGAGATGCCTAAATGAAGTTTAAAACATTTACAGAGGAAGATGACAGGGATTATGAGTGGACACATGATTATGATGAAGATTATGATATTGTGATTATCCATACACATCCATACACACACACATACACACAAACATACAAACATAATTATAATAACCTGGGCCCTATTTCTAAGGTTCTTCATTTCTGGGTTTCTGTGCTACCATCTCCCGTGAGAATAAAATTACAGCCCCCCTGTAACTTTCTTTCTTTACCTCTCCCATAATTCTAATACCCCAATACAAGGCAAAGTATCTTGCCTGCTGTAAGTCTTACCTTCCACTTGTTTCCATCCTATGATTTGAGCCTTGTTCTAAGAGGTAGAAAGTAGCATTGTGGAAAAGTAACATGGTCACATAAGGCGCCATTTTAGAAGCCATGTTCGTGAGTTGGATGTCTGAAAACGGACACTTAGGGGTATGTTTACTAAAATGCGGTAACGTTCCCTGGATTCCCATATAAGGGAATGGGCGGTGCAAACTGTGTCAGTTAATGCGTGTTACAAGGCGCCTTAGGCTAACGCGCATTATAAGGCACGTTAAAAGGCACGTCATAAGGCACAATACAAGACACGTCATTAGGCACGTTATAAGGCACCTTAGTAGGCACAGTACAAGGCACGTGCCTTGTAACGTGCCTTGTATTGTGCCTAATAAGGTGCCCTGTAACGTGCCTTGTACTGTGCCTAGTAATGTGCCTTATAACGCCGTATAGGGAGTGATGGCAACTGTGGGAGGGTATTATGGGCTGGCAGCACGGATCTGCAAAGATATGACTGTCACAGGCATGCAAAACATCAGACATGGACAGGAAGGAACAACGAGGAATCAAACCCCATGACCACTGCCTAGAACAGAGCTACTCAAATCCAGTTCTGGAGGTCCACAACCCTGCAGGTTTTCAGGATATCCCTAATGAATCTGCATGAGATATATATGCATTAGAGATATCCTGCCAACCTGACTGGTTTGTGGCACTCCAGGGTGGATTTAGAGACCCCTGCCTTACACCTCTGTCAGTTAAGATTGTGAGTGGGCAAGGTACAGATGTTGTAGACATCGAAAGGGTAGATAGAATGTGTCACATTCCTCCTTAATTCTCACCTCCACCATAAAGTTGTCTAATAGACAATATTTTGGTGGTGGTGAGAAGCGAGGAGGAATGTGACAAATTCTATCTAACCTTTTTGATGTCTTGGACATCTGCACCTTTCCCACTCACAATTGTAAATGACAGAGGTGTAAGGCAGGGGTCTCCAAATCCAGCCCTGGAGGGTCACAAACCAGTCAGGTTGGCAGGATATCTCTAATGTATATATATAGCTCATGCAGATTCATTAGGGATATCCCGAAAACCTGCAGGGTTGTGGACCTCCAGGACTGGATGTGAGTAGCTCTGGCCTAGAACAGCAGTGTACTAACCAGTAGGCTATACCCCTATGGCTTGTTGCACAGCACTGGCTGGGTACAGACGGAATGCAGGTCACCGCACTGCTCTGTGTGCCAGGATAGGGTAACCCCACCAGCACCCATGATGCATTGCACATGCAGAACAGTGGCCTACAGCTGACCACCAAATGGGGTCTGCACCTCACCGGTACTGCAGCGTGGTAAGACGGACTGACAGTGCATGATACTGGCACAGAGTAGCTACAGACCATGCCATTGTGCAGGTTCTGTGTTCACCCTGAGGGATAGGATGGGCGCCCAGCACTAGGTCCACAGTACATGTGGTGCTAGAGATAGGTCCTGCTGCACGTCCCCATCACTACCAGGTGCTCCCACCAGTACAACCGAAAGTACTTCTGTTACCATCTGGGTTCTGCAGTCACATGTGGCCCTGTGGGGCTGGACACCACTCAGATTAGTGTGTATGCAGTCTCAAGGTCTGGCTGCCATGAGTACCTGTTATCAGGGCAGCAGTGGGGTGGGGGCTAGACTCGCATGAGGTTTAGGGAGCACTGCCTCTATGGGTCTAAATGGTATGCACTATATACCACAAGAGGCCTACAATCACCACTATTGTAGATGAGGGTGTGGTGGAACAGGTGCCTGCACCTTGCGGAATGGCTGTAATACCAGCAACCACAGTCCTGCTGGCTGATGACAGCCCTCCAGGGCTGATGGGCTAGAGCCATTCAGGTGACCATGGCAGGCCAGCAGTGATGCTTGGGGTGGGCATGGGAAGGCTCCACGCCATGGTCGGCCATCCACCAGCACAATCAGACTGCACCTGCAGCATCCTACAAGGTGGTCCCACCATGCACAGACTAACTGCAGACAGCCCACTAGCCAGTCCATAGTGCATACTCATGGGGGAACCCTGTGCACCCAGAGGTGGAATGCACAACACAAACACCAAGCAGGTAGCTCCGTGATTGGGCCCCAGAACCAGGAACACACAGGTATCACTAGAGCCAAATAATGTGTGGCACTAAGTGGGAACAAGGACATGCCATGGCCACTGCTCAGTCAGAGTGAGAGCGACCTACCAGCGTGACATGCTGTGGCCACCCTGCCCATGCAGGTGGTGGTCGAGCACTACAGTGTCCCACCCATTGCCCTGGTGGTGGTGAGAATCGAGGAGGAATGTGACACATTCTATATACCCTTTCGATGTCTAGGACATCTGCACCTTGCCCACTCACAATCTTAAATGACAGAGGTGTAAGGCAGGGGTCTCCAAATCCAGCCCTGGAGGGCCACAAACCAGTCAGGTTGGCAGGATATCTCTAATGCATATATATCTCATGCATATTCATTAGGGATATCCCGAAAACCTGACTGGTCTGCGGCTCTCCAGGACCAGGGTTCCCTACCCCTGCCTTAGGGGTATGTTTACTAAACGGCGGTAAAGGAGCAAGTGTGCCGTTAGCACGTGCAAACAGGAACTTTAGTGTGTCCTAATGGCACCAGCAGCGGAAAGTACCCTGTGGGTGGAGAAAAGGAGTGCATGGGGCGGAGAGTGGGGGTCACTGGGCAGGGAGTGGACAGGAATAAGACTTGCTCCCTTAATGCAGGCACCTTAATGGCAGGAACCCTAACGCAATTCAAAACCTGGCAGAAAGGGCGATTTTGAGGAGAGAGAGCCTATTTTATGTCTGCAATGTGATGCACAGAAAGGGAAGCCCAAAAGAGTGATAGTTGTGCTCCATTAGCAGCAACAGCATAGTGCCCAAGTATGAAAGGGCACTATGTTGATGGTGCAAATGGGGGAAAAGGAAGTGGCACATGGGTCATGCAGTGAGGGCTGCTGGTGCACAGGGGGGACAAGGCAGCTGCCTAGATGACACATAGGAAAATAAGACTACAAAATATGCCAAACTCTGTCAGACTAAGGTCCATCATGCCCAGTATCCTAAGTCCAACAGTGCACAATCTAGGTCACAAGTACCTAGCAGTTTCCCCAAAAGACACACAGGATCCCCAATAACTGTAATGGGACAAGCAGTGCATAGCTCAGATCCTGTTCAACAATGGTTTATGGATCATTACTCAGGAACCCGTCCAAACATTTTTAAACCCAGCTACATTCATAGCTTTTACCACATCCTCCGGTAATGGATTGCAGGATTTGATTATGCGTTGACTGAAAAAATATTTTCACCTAGAAGACCCAAATGGGTTACACTGTATCTGCATTGCAGATCCCCTAGTCTGTCCTCAGTCTGATGGCATAAAAAAGTGACCAGCGTTTACCTGATCCACTCCAGTCAATAATCTATAGCAGGCATGTCCAACTTCAAACAGGTTGTGATCTACTTTTTCCGGCCAAAAGTGCCAGTGATCTACCACCATGAAAATTAAGTTTCAAATTAGTTTCAAACTAAATTTTAACCAATAAAGTTGGAGGATTCCCCCCCCCCCCATTTTTAATGAACCTTCTGTCATTTACTTGGATGTGATTAGCTGTTAAGCAAATTAAGCAAAAACAAAACAGAGAGACGAAGATCTAGTAAGAACTGCGAGAGGAAATGGAAAAGTACATTTTTTCTTAAAGTTTTATTGAGTAATAACTTTCTTTAACTATCTTAATAACTTTCTTTAACTTTTATTTAGTAATTTGTGTTAAATTTAGGTCGAGTATTGATCAAGGCTGATCTTGCACAATCCTTAATATTTCGCTCTTGCTCATTAGTGAGACGTCTGAGCCTGCATTTCATCCACCAGCTTTTTGAAGTTGGGTGAATATTGCATGAGGGCCAGTCTCAGGGAATCCTGGAGATGTTCATCTCTCATGTTGGAACGTTGTGTACTCTTTGTCATTTTCAGATGGGAAAGCGCAGATTCACACAAATAAGTGGAACCAAAACAGGAGTGTACAGCTTCACTGCACCTTCTCAAATTGGGAAATTTGTCTCTAGGCACTAGCTTCCAAAATGATTCTTGCTCAGCACGGGTCTTGAGAAAAATGTCATTTTTAAGGGTTAATATTTTGTTTTCAAGAGATGGCTTGTTCAATGAGTAATTTTTACTGATAGCAGCTGCAGTTTCTTTAATGTCCACATCTACTTTGAATGGGTATGACAAGTACTCCACAACTGTTCCAATTTTTTGGAAGTCACAAATCTATTTTTGAATTCCTGGATAACAGAACAGATTTCTGTCACATACTTCTCGTTCTGAAAAACAAAATTTGGATATTGTCCCAGATGGTCCTGCATATTAGGAAAATGATCAAAAGTGTTGTTTGCAAGGTCAGTCATCATTAGCTCAAATTTGCTCTTGTAGAATTAAACTGTACTCAACATCTCGCCAATGCATTTGTTTTTACCTTGTAGTTCAAGGTCCATATCACTTAGGGGTATGTTTACTAAACTGCGTTAGTGCAATTCGCGTTAGGAGCCGTGTTAGTGGAAGGAAAGCCAAAAAAGGACATGGGCGGTACATCGTAACCGCTAACGCACAGCTGCGCGTGGTATTGCGCGCCGCGCAGCAACTATCGCTACAGCGCGCGCGCTACTGCGCACAAGCGTAAGACAGCGCGCAGACACCCAAATACAGAAACAGAGCTGTAGCACAATGGTTACTACACAGACTGATGGTACAAGGGTCATGGGTTTGATTCCCCAGTGTGCCTAATGAATAAGGCTGGCTGAGGCGTCATGTGTAACCCTTTGAAGGCCTACTATAATATTTTATTCCACATTCTGCAGCCGGGTTAATGTTTGCACATGTCAGGAAAATTGTACCCGTCGTACCCAATATGTTCCAATAGTGACGTTCCCTCTGGCATGGTCATGTAAAATATACCATTTGATAGGAATATTTAGGCAGAAGATGAGATCCCGAAAGTACTGGGCTTGGCCTGGAAAGGGTTAAGCAGTGGGCTGTGAGGAAGGTTACTTGTACCTGAATAGTGCTGCCAGCAAACACACCCTCACAGTGGCGTAAGCTAAGGTGCCACATAAGGCACCCTAGAGGGCATTCCATAGGGCACATTATAAAGTGCGCTGTCTGCCAAGGCACCCTATAATGTCCCCTATAGGACACCATATAAGGCACCCTATAAGGCGCTTTATAGGGCGCCATATAAAGCGCCCTATAGAGCGCCCTATGAGCCACCCTAAGGGGACAGTACCCTGAGGGTGGTCCTGCTGGCAGAACTAATATACAATAAAAATAGACAATGCCTAAGACAGCCCCATGGATGAACCCCACTGTGGGTTTCTGAACCCATATCCTCTGGCTCCACAGGCAGTGAAGTAACCAGTGGGCTAGAGCTGCTAACAAACAACTGGCTGGCTACAGGAGGACTGCACGGCACCACACCCACATTCTGCTGTGGTTACCAGGACAGGGGTAACCCACTCGTACCCATGATGCACTGCACATGCAAATCAGCAGTCGAGAGATGGGCACAAGATCGGGTATGCACCCCCACAGCACCTCAGCCTTGTAGGGGGAACAGACTGTGTGTGGCACTGCCACAGAGTAGCCACAGACAGTCACATTGCGCGGGTACAGTGCCCACCCTGAAGTTGAGGTGGGGCGCCCTGCACCAGGTCCACAGCACCGTTCATGGCTGAAATACGCCATACTGCAGGTCCCCATCAGTGTGTGATAGGTAGCTCCGTTAGACACACCTAGGATACAGCTGTGTCCTGCTGTATGTCCCAGTCATGTCTAGTCCCTATGGGCACTGTTGCACCCAGACCAGTGCATATCCTGTGTTGGTGCCATCGTTACCTGCTGTAGGTGAAGGGTGTGTGTGTGTGGTGTTATGGACCCATAGGCAGATTATGTACCACCACACAACCCACCCTCTGGGGCTCAGGGTGGGAAACAGGATCACCCACCAATAGATCCACAGTCTACCTCCCTGCAATGGCAGCGGTAGAGGGGACCAGCAACCCCAGTCATGCTGGGGAACAAACAGAGCGGTACACATCCATAACACAATAGCGGACAGATGGTAGGCCTGGAAATGCTCAGCTGCCCCCCACCATTATCTGACATTCTCCATCAGCAAGCCTCCAGCCGCTGCACCCTACAAGGTGTTCCAGCAAGACACATACTAGCTGCAGACAGTCCGCCAGCTAGTCCATAGTGCATGGTCCTGGAGGACATGCATGTACCCGGAACAGGGATGTCAGCATACACACCAAGCACATAAGTCAGTGATTGGGCCCCAAAAGGAAACCCATATATATCACATGAGAGAAATGCTATATAGCACTATGGGGGAACCTAGCCATGCCATGGTCACTGCTCAGTCAGGGTGAGAGTGACCTCCCAGCAGGACATGCTGTGGCCACTCTGTCTGTGCAGGTGGTACCGGGCACTACAATGTCCAAGCTATTGCCCTATGCCCTGCGCAGATGCGGCAAGGCCAGGCCACCCTATCCAGGCTATTCCCACGATACCTTGCTCCTCATTATGCACATTGGCAGGCCAATACTGGCAACAGTGCTAGCAGTGTGGGCTGTGGAGGGTGTTGGAAGCCACCACACACTGGATAGACAGACACACACTCCCCACACCTATACCAGCATTGTGCAACTATAGAGGTGTTGGGCAGCCCAGGCCACCACACCAGTCCTGGGCACAGTGCAGGCATGGCTATGGTACGCACTACTGTAGGAGTCACTCCCCAGGTTGGTAAACACTGTCAGACACAGGACCTGTAGCACACTCCACAGACATCAGAAAGGTTGCTATGATGCAGCTCACTCAGGAAATTGTACTTAACCTAGGAATCGCTATATGCCAGTAATCATAGCAACCTTTTGATAGATGTGTACCATATTCCCAGGTTTAGGGTGGCATTACTACGGTATGCATGTGCTAGTATTGGGAGATGCACGCAGAGCCGAAAGTCCTGCCTCTCCAGGAGGCTGTGGATAATGGGGCCTGTGGGTGCGGTGTGTCTGCCCCTGTTGGCTGCTGCTTTACGGCAGAGGTTCCCAACTCCATTCCTGCGGTGCCAAACACTGTTCGGGTTTTCATGCTGTCCCTCATGAATATGCATGAGATACATCTGCATACCATGGGGGTGGTGCATAGACATGCAGCACAGGCATCTTCATCAGAGGCAGCATGGAACCGGAATGGTGTTTGGCCCTCCAGGACTGCATTTGGGAGGCTCTGCTCTAGGTAATGTGCATGTTTATGGTGTCTGAGCTCTGTAGGGTAAAATGTGGGTGTTTTGGGCATGTTTATGTCATCTGCAAGAACGGTTCTGTCTGTATTAGCATGTTATAGTAGTGGGTAAAATATGAGGACTGGGTTGGCGGAAACCACAGCTGGGACTTGAACCTGTGACCTTCTGTTTCTGAATACACTGGTTCTGTGCACTGCACCACCATGTTCTCGCAGAGATGGTGCATTCCCTGGTGCTACCATGACTGTTGATCAGACAGGGCCTGTCTGCTGCAGTGCACGGCATCCACCTACACAGGGCTAGGCCACGGTCTGCTGTGGGCAGCTGCCACTGCCCCCTCCACCACCAGTATTCCTCAGCCATCATGCTGACATGCCCTTCTGCTGGTGGAGCTGGTGGTGCGCAGTCCCAGTCCATCCAGTGTGCAGGTAGGTGGATGCCTATGGTGTGGGTTCTGGGGTAGGGGTGCCTGCATAGCTGTCCACGCTTTCCCCCAGCACCACTTGCCAATGTTCCGTGCCATTGGGGGTACCTGCTGGGTACTATTCCCTGTGACACTGTGGGAAGCACACTCTTGCCCATGTTGGGCCCTCAGCAGTTGCTGTCTGGCTACTCTACTGTTTCAGCATTCCTATGGGCCAGCTAGGCATCACCTTAGTCCCCACTGTGGCCCAGCTGCCCTCTGTATCCCCTTTTCCAGCATCTGCCCGGTTGCCCATTCCGACATGCCCGCCCTGATGTTGCGGGACATGTGCACGCCATAGGAACCCTGTCCGATGGTGGGGAAATCCCTGAGCAGCGCAATTTCACTGTGGGCCCATGCAACTTGTATGGGGATGGAGTATGGACCCTTCCACGAATTATATCTGTTCTATGGAGCTTACTCGGGGGGGGGGGGGGGGGTTTGTTGTTTGACATTTATACCACGATTGGCCAGCTTGGTTGTTGTTTTTTTCCAGTTTGTTGGGGTCATTTTCAATGTTTCTGTGCCCTTTTGTTCTGTGCACATGTATCATACTTATCACCTTTTTTTGGTTTCCCTGCCTAGGCTGTACATTGCTGACACGTAAATAGTTTCTCTCCCCTTTAAAGAGCTTTTACCGGTAGGTTTTCATTCGCGTTGGATTTCAGCTCTGAAATTCAGCGCGTTAGTGTGAAGGGAGCCTCTCCCCGCCCACTCTCCACCCATCGACCCCTTCTCTCCGCCCTCTCTCCACCTTCTGCCGTGTTTTACCGCGCCGCGGAGCATTACGCTCGTTAGCGCGTGATAGCGCGTGCTATAGCGCGTTTACGATCATTAATGCACTATAGCGCATGCTATAGCGCACTAACGATCGTTAACATCATACAACGCGCGTTATTCACGTTTACCGCGGTTTAGTAAACATACCCCTTAGTTCGCTTGTAAAGTCAGCGAGACATGCCAGATCACATAACCACTCCTCATCTTCCAACTCTGCTTGGTCATCTCCCCTCTCCTTCAAACAACTTCTTATTTCATTCAGCAAATCACAAAATCTTTGCAGAAATTTGTGCCTACTTAGCCACCTTACATCTGTGTGCAAAATGATTTCCGCTGCCCCTTCATCAAGAGTAAGATTGAAAAGCCGTCCTTGAAATGATCTTCCATGAACTGAATTTACAGTTTTGAAAGTGATGTCCATGACAGTCTTTGTATTGAGTCTCTTGCTTGCCAAAACTTGCTGGTGAATGATGCAGTGGTAAGAAAGGAAATCTGGGAAGTCGTCATGCTGTCTACAGAGGGCTATGAAACCATTAACCTCACCTGTCATTGCTCTTGCTCCATCAGTAGTGATGGAAACAAGTCTATGCAATGGAAGATTACACTTTGTCACAAAAGAATGGAAAGAACTGAATATTTCCTGACCGGTAGTTCTCCCTTTTAAAGAAATCATTCCAAGTAGTTCTTCTTTAACACTGAAGTCTTCAAAAACCATCCGGATAAAGACTAGTAACTGAGCTATGTCTCTTATGTCTGTAGATTTCATCCAGTTGGAGTGAGAAAGCAACACAATTTGAAACATCCTCCAACAATTGTTCAGTTGTGTCTCCACACATCTTTTCTATTCACCGCACGACGGTGTTTCTTGACAATTGTACATCTTGAATAGCAGCTATGATCTCTTTCTTATTTTTAAATCCTTCAAAAAGATTGTCAGCTGCTTCAAGAAAACAATCTTTTACAAATTCCCCTTCAGTGAAAGGTTTGCATTTCTTTGCGATCAAGTCGCTGACCTTGAAGGATGCTATTGTTGCAATGAGCGAATGTGACCTTGGCTTCGCCATCAACTGTTGCTGAGTAGCCAATTTTGATTCAAGTTCTTTGAGCTTCAGTTTACGAATTTCACTTTTGGGTGGAAAATCAGCATCAAACTTATTGCTATGCAGAGCCTTATAATGACGTTCCAGATTACCCTTTTTGAGCAAGGATACTGGGGCGTTACAAATTAGACAACAATACTTGTCTTTCACCATGATGAAGAAGTAGTCCATTTCCCATTCATCATGAAAGTGGTAGGTTTTGCTCTTCTTTGGAACACTCATCTTCGTTATACTGGGGTGGCTGGATGTAAGAAGGCCAAATCTGCTAAGTTAGTATAAACACTGGCTGAATCTGGTCCAAAACTGTCACTGTCCCAAAGTATTAAAGATCAATAGGAACTGAAGATCTCTGGATGATGTGCAATGCAAGGACTGGAGATGCCAAAAACACACATGCAGTTCTAAAAGTAAAAACAAGAAGTCATCATACTGGCATCAATAATCAAATACCACCAAACAATCATCAAAAACACTCAAACACCTGTCCAGCAAACCAGATAAAATCAAATACCGCCAAACAAGTTCAAATACCACCACACGCGATTTAATAAATTCTGCACACAGTGTAGAATCAACGCAAGGCAAGGCAAAATAAAATTGCAGTGTAGAATCAACGCAAAGGCTAGGCAAAATAAAATTGCAGAGGCAAGCAAAAGTCACAGTGGTTTGAACCAATTCAAAGGCAAGGCATAGGCAAGTTAGAACAAAATTGGAAAAGCCCGCCAAAATCACCAAATTCTTGACACTTTGTTGTGTCTGCCTGAAAACGTTTAATGAAAGCGAACTATAAAGCGACCAACGACCAGTACACGACACAACTAATACAGTAAGAGTATTCAGATAAAGCCCGGGTGAATGGATATCGCCTGGTATATAACACACTTCTAAGGGGTGTTGGGGCGGGTGCAGGAATGGGTGATTCTGAGAGGCAGGAGACCAGGTATGACACCGGGCCTGTGGTGTCTTGTCGTGGGGTGCGGGTGGTGGCCCCCTGGGGTACCCACAAACTATTGGCACGAAAATAAAAAGCTCCCCCAATACACCCGCAGGCAAGATTCCCGCAGGCAGGGAAAAAAGACAGGCAAAGGATCAGCAGTGGCGGCAAGCCCTCTGCAGACGACCTGCTGGTACGAGCTTTCTCCTAGCGATGGGGCGAGCTGCTGGAGAGATGGAGCCAAGTGAGGCTGGCGATCTACCTCTGACCCCTCCGCGATCTACAGGTAGATCGCGATCTACCTGTTAGACATGTCTGATCTATAGAACTCTATCATATTTCACCTCAGCTGTCTCTTCCCCAGGTTGGTGAGTTCCAACCTTTTTAGCCTCTCCACAAAGGGGTATTCTGCCAACCGCAGAATCATCTGTGATGTTTTTCATGGTCCCACAGTGACAGTGGCAGCACACAGTCCTGCTACTGCTGTGGAAAGGCAGTTTGCTACAAGGGGTAGTCCAAGGGTCCTGGCACAGTAGGAAGAGATCTAGGCTGCCTCCGACCCCTCCGCTGCCACAGAACCCAGCTGTGGGGGAAGAGGCTGATAGTACTAGATGCTGTAACCCTCCAGGCAGCTTGAAAATGTAGGTGCCCGGGGAAATAACACAGCAGTGGCTGCCATCCTCCCCCCAAGATGAATTGGTGGCAGGCAGTGATGGGGCCCCTGCATGGGCAGCTGAGTTTTTCCCAGCCTGTTTGGAAAATGTGAATAAGGTGAAGCAGAGGATTGTGGGTATCACCTGAAACAGCACAGATTGGCCTGGATGTGACTGCCACAATGGTAGGGTCACTGGCAGACACCTGTCTGCCACGTGCATTGCTTGGATGGCTACTGCATGTTATGCTGAAATGGCACTCTCACTATTTATTTATTTATTTACAGTCTCTTCTATACCGCGCTATTCAGCATCAGCGCGGTTTACAATGAACAAAGATTACACATTTCCCGGGGTACTTTGTGTTTACAGTGAACAGGTGTTAAAAACTTGGATAACTGGGGTAACTATTTACATTTACAATATGTTAGGACTATGACCAAAAGGTGACCATGGCGTGGCTATGTATCCACATAGTTTTATTATAATACCCGGCTCCAGTGATGTGGATGCATTCTCTGTCTGGGAATGCTAATCACTGAGTAAATGGCTGGGAGTCCATGCTGAGTATCCCAGGGCAGAATGCTTGTGGTCACACTATGTATGCTGACCAACAGACCTATGGTAGCTGGTTTGTGCTTGCCTGACACAGCCCAGTTAAGGGCAGCAGGGCAGTTTTTCTGCCTGTGCTGTAGTTAATTGTTAGTCATAAATGATTGTGGGCAGCGGTGGTTCATGGCCTGCTCACTGGAGTCCTGACAGGACTGTAGCAGTAGCCCCACACCAGCCTATACACCCCCACTGCAGTGACTGTCCATGGCAGCAGCATATTGACACTGGCCACTAACCTGCATTGTTATTAAAGGGTTAGTGTCCAATGGGCAGAACACAGGGCTGAGTTGCTGCTGTTGTCACAGTCATCCACAGCATGCAGGAAAAAAAATCATTACACACTGCAAACAATACCTGATAAACACTAGCAGTGATGTGGACCTATAACACAGCCAGCAAAGATCATCTCTAACAGTGCAGGTTCAGTGGATCAGGTGCTGGGCAGCACTCCTCACCCTCAGGGTGACAGCTGAAACTGCTCTGCAGCACGGCTTGCTGTTATATACATGTAGCACACGCAGCCAGTGTGTCTTACTGAGCTGATATGCTGGGTCAGTGCATTCTCCATTGCTTCTTCAGTTGCTTACCGCTGTTTTGCATGTGCAGTACATGGGTAGTTGAGGGCCCAATCTATGTCTGCAGACAACAAACAGTTTGATCAGAAATTTGCAGGCTCTATATATCATCATAGAGCTGTGTGGAGGTGTAGCCTACTGGTTGGTGCAATGACTCCATGGTCAAAGGCTCAGGTTTTGATTCCCACTTTGTGCCTGGGTGCGCTTGCACAGTTCTGGCTCTGCTGTGACCTGCAGATACTCATACTTCTACATTTCTATGCATTATGGCCACACGTTTGGTAGCCTAATATGGCATTCACCATCATGGACATCTGTGAACATGACTTTAATGGCTCTGCCTTGGCGCATTGCAATGGGTCAGTGATGTATACGCAGCAGATGTCTGGGTCAACTGGTATGGATGCATTTTCTGTTTTGCCATCATTGTGACCTCCCAGCTTTACATAAAGAGGCTATATCTTGTACATTCAGGCACCTAACACTTGTTGCATAGCCATTCCCTGCACTATTCTGCCATCATTACTTGCCCCACATGGGGCAAATGGGTTCAACTTGTCCCTTTCTATCATACCACTTTGTCGGGTGTATTGTCTTGCAGTTGCACAGGCTGAGGCACCAGTCCCACCCGCACAAAAGGTGTTTCATGTAGTCCAGTCACTGCTACATTTGGTTCACATACCCAATGCCTTTTGCCTATATGATCCCATACATCCACCTACTACACACATTGAACTCTCTGCTTGGCAAATCCATGGCACAGCCCTGCACCCACCATTTGATTGTCAGGGAGATTCATGGTGGGCCAGCTTACTGGCAGTAAACTGCCCCACCATGGCCATCAGGGGTCATTTGCAGCAGTTAGCCATATCATGCGCACCTCTCTTAAGACTGCTCCACATGAGCACTCATGGACAATCCTCACTGTGCTGCCCATATCAGGAACATGCTGCCTCCACTCAGACATGGCATGCTACACACCGACAGTACATTTGGATACCTGTCCACACCTCACAGACACTATAATGTAGCTTACGGCACGATGTATGCTTTCAGGAGCATCTAGGACTGCACGCTTGTCAGAGCGTCCCCCATTGCTGCATACCCTCTGCTGATGCCACTGCCACCACCACCACCCACCCATATCATAGCCAACACCCACACTGACCATCATCAGTAGGCAGCTTCCTATCTCACCTAGTCAATAGCATAAGCCACATTGCCAGGAATCAGGTGAGTCAACTCCATCAGCTACCAATTGTGCTTGCATCCACACCTTATCCAATGGCTTCCCTGCCCCCCTTTCAGAGTTTTAGTGGCTTTCCTGCATTAAGGTGTATGCCAGACACCTTCCCGCAGCATGTCACATTACCACACGGTAAGTGTATGCTACCACCCCTTAATGTCTTGTTACCACATGGTAAGTGTCCATTTGCACCCCTTAACACTGGAACGCCTCTGACACTCCCAGCACATTTAGCACACAGTAGCCACTTATCGCTGCCATTACCGCATGGAAAAGATTGCTCCTTTACCATTGTTTAGTAAATATACCTCTTAGAAGAGCAAATCATTGAGACGTCCCTGGAGCCATCTTAGAAAGACAGGTATATAGATGTCCCCAGTGCAACAATGTCCAAGTAGCATGGGGCCATGGTGGAGGCATGCCCTGGACGGATCGAGGGAGATGGAATTTCAGATCAGCACAAGCATGTCGGGCCCTGGTTGTTCAGATATTGATGCTTATACCTGCTTCTGACCATGAATAAGGTCCAAAAAACTGCTCGTTTCATGGCTGCAACACTTCCAGGGGGAAGAGCAAAATGCACTTTCATTGCCACAGTTAATATTTACTAGCTGAAGAAACCTACATGTAAACACATACACTAAACATATTACAGACCCACCAGTGTCTGAATATCTAAAATGGTAGGCCAGCATGTGCTAGTCTCAGAACATAGTCACCTCCTTCTGAACCACTCTTGCTAGGACATCCAAGTACCCAGTTTTGTGGACATACATTCTAGGAGAGGTCACGTGACAGGAGAGCATCACCCTGGTGTGGCAGGAAGTGATCCTGTAACTAGTACCTGTCCTCCAGGTGATGTAAAACCCTCTCGCACCGAGGACGTTTCTACAGGGCCATGTCCCCATGAGGGAAGGGTCAGGACATCTGTTATAGTTGGTGATTCAATCATTAGGAATGTAGATAGCTGGGTGGCTGGTGGACGTGAGGATCGCCTGGTAACATGCCTGTCTGGTGCGAAGTTAGCAGACCTCACGCACCGCCTAGATAGGATCATAGATAGTGCTGGGGAGGAGTCTGCTGTCTTGGTACATGTTGGTACCAATGACATAGGAAAATGTGGTAGGGAAGTTCTGGAGGCTAAATTTAAGCTTTTAGGTAGGAAGTTGAAATCCAGAACTTCCAGGATAGCATTCTCCGAAATGCTTCCTGTTCCACCTGCAGGACCCAAAGGACAGGCAGAGCTCCGGAGTCTCAATGCGTGGATGAGACAATGGTGCAAGGATGAGGGTTTTGGATTTGTTAGGAACTGGGGAACATTCTGGGGAAAGGGGGGGGCTCTTCCGAAGGGATGGGCTTCACCTTAATCAGGATGGGACCAGACTGCTGGCATTAACCTTTAAAAAAGAGATAGAGAAGCTTTTAAACTAGAAAATAGGGGAAAGCCGACAGTCACCCAGGAGCGCATGGTTCGGACGAAGGTATCCTTGAAGGATACTACCAAAAGCAGTGAGGTTCCAAAAGGGAGTATAGTAGCCCAAATGCCTTTGAGTAAGGAGCAGACAGAGCATAAAGATTCCAAATTACCCATGCCTACCAATAGCCAGATTTATATTAATAAAATACAGTCTCTAAAATGCTTGTATGCCAATGCTAGAAGTCTAAACAATAAGATGGGAGAGTTAGAATATGTAGCACTAAATGAGAGGTTAGATATGATTGCACTCTCAGAGACATGGTGGAAGGAGGATAACCAGTGGGACACTGTGATACCTGGATACAAACTATATCGTAATGATAGAGCTGATCAAATTGGTGGAGGGGTTGCGCTCTATGTTAGAGAGGGCATTGAGTCAGAAAGGATTAAAGTTTTGCAGGGAGCAAAATTTGCTGTAGAATCTCTATGGATTGAAATTCCATGTATGAAGGGGAAGGTGATGGCAGTGGGAGTATAATATCGACCGCCTGGCCAGAATGAACAAATGGATCATGAAATGCTCAAAGAAATCAAGGAAGCTAACAAAAGTCACAGCGCAGTAATAATAATGGGTGATTTCAATTACCCCGGTATCGACTGGGTCAGTGTCACAGCAGGACAAGCTAAGGAGATAAAGTTTCTAGATGAAATAAATGACTGCTTCTTGGAGCAGCTGGTTCATGAACCGGACCAGAGGGGAAGCCATACTGGACCTAGTCCTTAGTGGAACGCCAGATCTGCTGCAAGAAATAAGGGTGTTGGGACCACTTGGCAATAGTGATCATAGTATGATCATGTTTGATTTAATTAGTGGAGGACAGATAGTAAAGGAATCCACAGTACTACCTTTTAACTTTCGAAAGGGAGACTATGATAGAATGAGGAATATAGTTAGGAAAAACTAAAAGGAGCGGTTCCAAAGGTTAAAGACTTACAGCAAGCTTGGGTGTTATTTAAAAATACTATCCTCAAAGCCCAGACCAGCTGTATTCCATGCATTAAGAAAAGTGGAAGAAAGTCCAAAAAACTGTCAGCATGGTTTAAAGGTGAGGTCAGAGAGGCTGTTGCATCCAAAAAAGCAACATTCATGAAATGCAAAAAAGATACAAATGATGAAAACTGGAAACAGCACAAGCACTGGCAAGTTAAATGCAAAGCATTGATAAGGCAGGCAAAGCGGGAATTTGAGAAGAAACTTACTATGGAAGCAAAAACACGAAATAAAGACTTTTTCAAGTACATTCGTAGCAAAAGGCCTGTGAGAGAGTCAATTGGACCATTAGATGATAGAGGGGTAAAAGGGGCAGTAAGAGGAGACAAGGCTATAGCAGAGAGACTGAATGAATTCTTTGCTTCGGTCTTTACTGAGGAAGATGTAGGGATGTTACCCAAGACTGAAGTGGTATTTGAAGGTGATACTGCAGAGGAATTGAGAGAAATATCACTACACCGGGAAGATATATTATAACTATTTGATAAACTGAATAGTAGCAAATCACCTGGACCGGATGGTATACATCCCAGAGTGTTGAAAGAACTGAAATATGAGATTGCAGACCTGCTATTGGTAATCTGTGAACTTTCATTAAAATCATCTTTAATAACTGAAGATTGGAGGGTCGCCAACGTAACACCAATTTTTAAAAAGGGTTCCAGGGGTGACCGGGAAATTACAGACCGGTGAGCCTGACGTCAGTACCAGGGAAAATGGTAGAAACCATCATAAAGAACAAAATTACACAGCATGTAGATAGTCATGGCCTAATGGGAGACAGCCAACATGGCTTTAGACAAGGAAGATCTTGTCTTACTAATCTGATATGTTTTTTTGAAGGTGTGCATAAACAGGTAGACAAAGGTGAGTCGGTTGATATAGTGTATCTGGACTTTCAGAAAGCTTTTGACAAGGTCCCCCATCAGAGAGTTTTGGCGAAGCTAAAAAGTCATGGGATAGGAGGCAGTGTACTATTGTGGATCGGGAACTGGTTAAAAGATAGAAAGCAGAGGGTAGGGCTAAATGGCCAATATTCCCAATGGAAAAAGGTGAATAGTGGAGTAAACCAGGGATCTGTACTGGGTCCGCTACTTTTTGACATATTCATAAATGACCTGGAAAAGGGAATAACTAGTGAGGTTATCAAATTTGCAGATGACACAAAACTGTTTAAAGTTGTTAAAACCCAAGAGGATTGTGGAAAACTGCAGGAGGATCTGGATAAATTGGAAGACTGGGCATCCAAATGGCAGATGAAATTTAATGTGGACAAATGCAAAGTTATGCACCTAGGAAAGAACAACCCACACTATAGTTACACGATGCAAGGCTCCACATTAGAAACCACCACCCAGGAAAAAGATTTAGGAGTCATCGTGGATAACATGTTAAAACCCTCCGCCCAGTGTGCAGCGGCGGCCAAGAAAGCAAATAGAATGCTAGGTATCATAAGGAAAGGGATGGAGAATAAAACAAAGGATATTATAATGCCTCTGTATCGCTCCATGGTACGACCGCACCTTGAATATTGTGTGCAATTCTGGTCACCGTATCTTAAAAAAAGACATAGTGTTATTAGAAAAAGTACAGAGAAGAGCCACCAAATTGGTGAAGGGGATGGAAGGCTACTCCTATGAAGAGAGGCTAAAAAGGTTAGGGCTCTTTAACCTGGAAAAGAGACGGCTGAGGGGAGATATGATAGAGGTTTATAAATTAATGAATGGAGTGGAACGGATAAACGTGGATCAATTGTTTACGCTATCAGAATATAGAAAGACTAGGGGACATGTAATGAAGCTACAGGGTAAACTATTTAAGACAAATGAGAGAAAATATTTTTTCACTCAACGTGTAATCAAACTCTGGAATCTGTTACCGGAGGATGTAGTAAGGGCTGTTAGTATAGCTGGGTTTAAAAAAGGTTTGGACAAGTTCCTGGAGGAAAGGTCCATAAACCACTATTAAAAAGGGACCCAGGATATCAATGCTTGACCCAGTACAAGCATTGTGGAACCTGTGTCTTTTGGGGATATTGCTAGGTACGTATGACCTAGATTGGCCACTGTTGGAAACAGGATACTGGGCTTGATGGACCTCGGTCTGACCCAGTATGGCATGTCTTATGTTTTTATGTTCTTAGGGACGTCCACATTTGTAAAATGGCCTACACCCTTAGATGTACCTGGCCTTGCTATCTGTGGTGGTGGTGGGGGGGAGGCCCTTCTCTAGAACCAGTTACTGGGATATTCATTTTTTGGGGTGGAGATGCATTTACACATGGAAATGCTATCCATATGGAAATAGCAATTATATAACAGGCTAAATGTACATATGGAAATCTATAATATATAGAAATTGCAAAGGGATATGCTGGGAGTATGGTTAAGGCATGACCTGGGTGGGTCAAAAATCTATGGGCCCGATATTCAGTGCCGGTGGCTAGCGCGATCACAGCGCTAGCCACCGATGCTGAACATTAAACGTGGATATTCAATGCTGGGGTCATATGCGGCCCCAGCATTAAAACTAAGGGGTCCCCGCACAGCCACAGACGCTGCAGAAGCTAACTGGGCAACGGTGATATTGCACCGCTGCCCAGTTAGTTCCACAGGTAAAGATAGGTCAGTGTTTGCTATGTCTATCTTTTTCTCTGGGTCACTAACTGAGCAGCGGTGCAATATCACTGTTGCCTGTTTAGTGACAGGTGCCATCTCCGCTCTGCCCCGGAACACCCCGATGCTACATGGTTAGCATCGGGGCGTGTAGTGGCGTTACTTGGGGATATTCCCTCTAAGCGACATTTACACAGTTTACAGGTCTGTAAACCGTGTAAATGTCTTTGAATATTGGGCCCTACATGTACATTCCCTATTCCATGAGGAATGCATGTGTATGGCTAAAATTATATGCTGGGATTTACAGCTGCTCCCTGGCACATATAGATTTTTAAAACATGCTTGTTTTTGCCAGCACTTTATAGGAGGGACTGAAGGTGATTAGCCTCCTTAAATCCCCATTATTTATTTCCCCTTCCAAACGGAAATGAAATAGAGATAGCACCTTTTTTAGTTAATTGGTGATATTTAAACATAGAGGTTTGCAAATACCAACTTACATATACCACCAGAATTGTATACAACCGAACGTGACATCTCATATTATCTAAAATTAACCTTCATGGCAAAATGATGTAAAATGAAGTGATCTCACCTCCTCAGAAATGACAAGTTGGTTGACTTTGTCGACTCTTACTGGAAACCTGATAGAGCCATACTGCTGATCTCTTCTACTAGTTCATCTACCTATCAGAGGTCTACAAGTTCAGTCCTTGAAAAAAGCGGACTGTCCAGGTTTTCAGGATATACTTAATGAATATTAATGATATAGATTTGCATACAATGAGAGTAGCATGCATGCAGCTCTATCTCATATATATTCATTAAGGTTATCCTGAGAACGTGGCCTGTCTGCTGCCCTCAGTGACTGAAGTTGTGCATCTTTGATCTACTTTACTACTTCCCCACCTGCTTTTACCATGTGCTCTGTATCTGTCCAAGCAGCTTTTTGTGCAAAATAAGATGCTTGTATTTCAAGTAAGTCTATTAGAGGGTGAGCTAAAGTTGGATTACTCTTGGTATGCGTGATGCTAATAATTCATGCAGTATTTTGGACTTATTGTGGGCTGTATCCATCCAAAGCATGCTTAAGTTATGTCATGGTTTTGTTTGCTATTACCTCTGCTAATAGGCTATTCCAGTCATTTTCCATCTTTTTGAAACAGGTGAGTTAGCGTATGACTGTTTATCAATGAAGAATGAATGCTATGGTAGCAAAGGGTTAGGATCTGACAATTGGTGCTGCTCTCAAGTTTTAAACTTATGCTGATTTCTTTGTGGTCTTGAAGAACAGTGAGATGAAAAAAGTAGGTTAGGGTCTATGGGAGGCATAAAGAAAATGATGAACATACTCAGTATGCAAATGATATCCATGAAAAGAGAAGACAGGCTTAAAGGAGGCATGAGACTTGTAAATGTGGTAAGGATGGCATGGGAGTTAGCTTTGCTTCAAAATTAATAATGTTTTGATTTACAGCATACAATTGGAAATTTTACTATGGTAGCTGTCTCCCTGTTCACCTGACTGTATCATCACTTTTAAAAAGCAAACAGCATGGTGCATGTTATGTGATTTCACATAAATTGTTTTAGTAACATTGCACCTTGACTTCCAAAGGTATATCTGATGATCAATCAATTCCTGTAGATGTTGATGCAGTTTTTCCGATAAGAGACTATAAACAACTTATAGGGGTATGTTTACTAAACGGTGGTAAGGGAGCATGCATGCTGTTAATGCAGGCTATCAGCACACTTGCTCACTTAATGCTGAACAAATGCTGCTTTAAGATGCAGTAAAGGCACCGGCAATGTTAAGGATAAAGGGGGTGGAGAATGGGCGTAACTAGGGCGGGGAGTGGACGTTTACAGTGCGTGCTCCCATATTGCTGATTGCGCAGTTGCCTGAAAAGCCCTTTAACACTGGGAACTCGATCGCCGATTAAAACCTCGCAGAAAAGGTGTTTGTAGAGGGGAGAGAGATTATTTAAGCGTCAGCAATGTGATGCACTGACTAGGGAGCCTGAAATAGTGATAGTAATGCTCCATTAGCAGCAACAGCATGGTGCTCATGTAGGAAAGGGCACCAAGCTGATGGTGCAAATGGGGCATGGAGGTGGCACGATGGTCATGCAGTGAGGTGTGCTGGTGTATATGGTGATCTAGGCAGCTGCCTGGGTGGCACAGAGAGGCATAAGAACATAAGTTCAGAATATATGCCATATTGTGTCACACCAAGGTTCTTCAAGCCCACTATCCTCTTTCCAATAGTGGCCAATCAGGGGTGCAGGTACCTAGGTAGGTACCGAAAGGAAACCCATGGTCAAAGAGGCCTGTATTTGGCAAAGTAACCGATCCTCAGTGTCCCCCAAATAAACGTATAATGGCCTTTCCTCCAGGACCATGACCAAACCCTCCCAAAGCCCACCTATACGAGGAGCTGTCACAAAATCACAAAATATACTGCCACCGTGTGCCAGTGTTTGCCAATGCATTGAATGACAAACTATATGCCCCAATGTGTCTGAAATGCGTTACACTGTAGTGGCAGTGCCTATCTCCTAGTACCCCATATTGTGATGGCGTTAACAACCGTGAACCCATTCCACGCCATTCAGTACTGTAGAGACCTCTATCATATCTACCCACAGCCATCTCACCAACAGGTTGAGGAGGCCTAACCTTTGTAAGTTCCTCACATAGTGGAATCCTTCCATCCACCATACCATCTGTAATGTCTGTCATGAACACACAATGACAGTGGTGGAACACAGACAAACTGCTGGTGTGGAACGGTGATGTGTCACATGGGGCGGTCCAAGGACATGGTACCCTTGGCAGAGATGCCAGCAGCTCCCCCCGGTGCCACTGACCCAACTGTGGAGGAAGAGGCCAATAGTGCCTGCAGCTGTAGCACTCCAGGTAGCTGGAAAATGCAAGTGCCTGGGGAAATACCACAGCAATGGCTGTCATCCTCCCCCCGAGACATATTGGTGGCAGGTGGTGATGGGGCCCCTGCATGGGCAGCTGGTGGGGGGGCTGTGTGGTCATCCATGTATGCCCCTGCCCCCCATCCGGCTCTTGTGCCCAGGGCGCCCACCAAACCTACATGTTTAACATGCTGAGACTGCGACTACCACCACTGACTGTGTATGGGCATGTCTGCATGGTGGGGTGTTGGTGGTGGCATGGGAAGTGACACCAGCCTGTAGCAGACGGAAGCCTTGTCCTGGTTGTGTACGCCATGCGCATTGCAGCACGTGCGATAGGCCAGCTGAAGGGAAGCATGTCAGCAGCAGGAGCTGTAATTCCCATAAGAGCACTGTGCTGCAACACACACAGTTGGTGTGTATGTGTGTGGAGGGTCACAGGTTCTGGTCTCCACTGGCGTTTCTGTATTGCATCTTCCTGTGGACAAGGTTTAGCTGACAGTGTAAGTATAGCTCCAGCATGTGCAACCCCAAGGAGATGGCTAGCAAGAGTGGAAACAGCCACCAGCAGCATTGACAGGCTCCACTATCAGAGCTGGTTGGAGGCTAATAGCAGAAGGTAGCAACATGTGGTGAGGCCAAGGCACGGTAATAGAGCCTGCAAACAGAGCACATGTTATCAATCCTTGAGTTGACATTGAGACAGGAGTGTCAAGCAGGAATGCCAACCATCTCCACTTTTGCACAGTGCGCCAATGAGATTATACATGTGTGTGTGTGTGTGTGTATGGCTCCCCTTTGTCCTGTGGCTTTCTGCACTGCACTTTGGCTCACATTGTCCAAGGTTTTTCCCAGCCTGTTTGGAAAAAGTGAATAAGGCGAGGCAGAGGATTATAGGTATCACCTGAAACAGCGTGGATTGGCCTGGTGTGTGTGCCACAAAGGTAAGGTCATTGGTTGAGACTCCATTGTGCCTGTCTGCCATGTGCATTGCAAGGGGTGGCCACTGTATGTCATGCTGAGATGGCACTCTCGCTTGACCAAAAAGTGATCATGACACGGCTATGTATCCACACAGAGCTATTATAATGTCTGGCTCTAGTGAAGTGGATGCATTCTCTGTCTGGGGATGCCAATCACTAAGCAAACGACTGGGTGTCAATGCTGAGTATTTCAAAGCAGAGTGCTCATGATCACACCACATGCATACCGACCAGCAGACCAACTGTAGTTGGTTTATGATTGGCTGACACAGCCCAGTGAAGGGCAGTCTTTCTGCCTGTGCTGTAATCAATTGTTAGTCCTTAATGGTTGGGGCAGCAGTCATTCAAGGCCTATTCACTGGGGTCCTGGCAGGACCATAGCAGTAACCCTATGTCAGCCTATATCCCTCCACTGCAGTGGCTGTTCATGGCAGCAGCATATTGATACTGGCCACATGGGCAGAAAACAGTGCTGAGCTGTTGATGTCACTGTCACCTACTGCATACAGAAAACAAGGAGAAAAGCATAATACACTACAGACAATACCTGCCACACACTAGTGGTAATGTGGCACTACAACACTGCCAGCAAAGATCATCTCTAACAGTGCAGGTTCAGTGGACCAGGTGCTGGGCACCCCTCCTCACCCTCAGGGTGACAGTTGAAACTGCTCTGCAGCACGGCTTGCTGTTATGTGTATGTAGCATCTTACTGAGCTGATATGCTGTATCAGTGCATTCTCCATTGGTTCTTCAGCTGCAGACCGCTGTTTTGCATGTGCAGTGCCTCATGGGTAATGGAGGTCCCAACCTATGCGGGCACAGACAGCAAACAGTTTGATCAGAGATCTGCAGGCTCTATATACCTGTGTGGAAGTGTAGCCTACTGGTTGGTGCAATGTCTCCATGCTCAAAGGTGAAGGGATTGATTTCCACTTGCCCATTTTGTGCTTGCCCATGATGCACAGTCCTTGCTCTGCTGTGACCTGCAGACAATCATTCTTCTACATTTCTAGGCGTTATGGCTACACGTTGGGCATTCCCCATCATGAAAAACTGTAGTGGATCAGTGATGTATACGCAGCAGATGTCTGGGTCAACTGATATGGATGTGTTTTCTATTTTGCCATCATTGTGACCTCCCAGCTTTACGTAAAGAGGATATATCTCGTACATTCAGGCACCTAACAGTTATTGCATAGGCATTCCCTGCATTGTTCTGCCATTATTACTTGCACCACATGGGGCAAATGAGTTCAACTTGTCTCTTTCTATCATTCCACTTTGTCGGGTGTATTGTCTTGCAGTCCCACCCACACAAATGATGTTTCATGTACCCCATGACACTGCTACTTTTGGTTCACACACACCAAATGCTTTTGACTTGTATGATCCCATACATCCACCCCCCACACACATTGCAAACTCTCTGCTTGGAAAATCCATGGCACAGCCCTGCACCCACCATTTGACCGCCAGGGAGATTCATGGTGGGGCAGTGTACTGGCAGTAAACTGCCCCACCATGGCCATCAGGGTTCATTTGCAGCAGTTAGCCATATCATGCACACCTCTCTTGTGACTGCTCCACATGAGCACTCATGGACAATCCTCACTGTGTTGCCCACATCAGGAACATGTTGCCTCCACCCAGACACTGTCCTGGCCTATGGCATGCCACACACTGACAGTACATCTGGATACATGCCCATACTTCACAGATACTATAATGGAGCTTATGGCATGGTGTATGCTTTCAGAATCATCTAGGACTGCATGCCTGTCATAGCACCCTCCGCTGCTGCATCCCCTCCGCTGACTCAGCTGCTGCCACCACCCACCCATGAAACAGCCAGCACCCACACTGACCACCATCACTAGGCAGCTGCCTATCTCGCCTAGTCAACAGCATAGGCCTGCTGTATGGTCAAACATGTTCATCACAAGCACTGCCACATTGCCAGGCATCAGGTGAGTCAACTGCATCAGCTACCAATTGTGCTTGCATCCATACTTCTCCAATGGCTTCCCTGCCCCCTTTCAGCATTTCAGTGGCTTTCCCACATTAAGGTGCATGCTAAACACCTTCCCTCAGCATGTCCTGTTACCGCGTGGTAAGTGTCCACTACCACCCCTTAATGTCCTATTACCACACAGTAAGGGGTATGTTTACTAAACTGCTGTAATGTCACTCGCGTTAGGTTCCACGGTAAAGGTACAGATGCCCATGTAAAGGCATGGGCGGTGCATCTCTACAGCAAGCCGTATCAGCTAACACACGTTACAAGGTGCCTTAGACTAACACGCATTACAAGGCGCTTTACATTGATTCTTTTCTGAGACCGCTCATGACAACCATACCATCGTATATTAAGGACACTACCCATTTTTTGCAGATTCTGGAACAACATACCCAGTTGGCAAATTTATCTGAAATTATTTTAGCCACGTTGGATGTTACATCCTTATATACGGTGATACCGCAAGCTGAAGCCCATATTAGTGTGATGGAAGCGTTACAAAGTAGAGGGGACTTATCTGATAGTCTCTTGACATTTCTTTCAGATTTAACTACACTGACAGTTTTTGAGAATTTTTTCGTTTTTGAAGATGTTTTATATCATCAACTGTCAGGGGTGGCAATGGGAGCCACCTGTGCCCCCTCCATTGCCAATTTTTTCATGCAGCGTTTTGAGGAAAAATGGATAGACACTTTGCCTCGCACTCATCTGAAGCTGTGGAGAAGGTATATAGATGATATTTTTTTGTTATGGGAAGGTACAACTGAGAGTCTGTTTGAATTCATTGAATGGATAAACAGTAGGAATCAGTGTCTTAAGTTTACTTTCACTCATCACAAGAAGGAAATTATTTTTCTGGATGTTAAAGTTAAAAAGACAATGGCTGGTTGGAACACTTCGGTATTCCGGAAACAAACAGATAGAAATACATTTTTACATTACAGTAGTGGACATCCGTTGCAGCTACGAGAGAGTCTGCCTTTATCACAATTTATACGCTACCGACGAAATTGTACAGAGATTCAGGATTTTAAAACACAGTCTAAAGTTCTGAAGCATAACTTCAGTACTCGGGGCTATCCAAAAGCAGTAATTGATAGAGCATATAAATGCACGTTGTACAGTAATCCGCAGAAAACATCTCTATTACGGATGGATATGAGATCTAACATCAATTTGGTTACAAAATATTCGCCGTTTAGCCATCAATTAAAACGAGTAATAAAACGTCACGCTAGTATACTAAACAGTATTCCTCATCTGGAAGATAAAACAGTACGATGTGTATGGCAGCGCAGTAGCAATTTAAAAGAACTACTCAGCCCTGCAATTCTGAAACCTTTACGCACGCCAATAGCAACTGCCCAACAAGGACATAGGAAATGTGGTGAATGTGCCGTTTGCAATATTACTATTGAACTAAATGAATTTCACCATCAGGGTGCAACCCGCCCTACACATAGCCAAACTTCCTGTATGTCAACATATGTGATATATTGCATTCAATGCCCTTGTGGCCTCGTTTATGTGGGAAAAACTGTACGAGAATTTAAAATACGTATGAAAGAGCATAAAGGTAGATTAAAATGCCGACAACAGGAAGCTGCTATAGTGGATCATTGTCTCAGACCCAATCATGGGTTTGATGAGCTCCGTTGTTTTTGCATCGCTCAGATATTGACGGGACAAAAGGGAAGATCTAGGGAACAAACTTCATTATGGCACGAACAGCGGTGGATCTATAAGTTACAAACAGTGATTCCAGGAGGCTTAAATGCCCGGATAGAGGGGGAAGTATGTAGATGAATGAAATACCTGCTTGCTCGTGACATAAATGGTGGAGGAGGGGCCGACAGTGGGTTTAAAATCCGATACGCACGCGCGGCGTTTTTTGTAAGCCGGTAGGCTCGGTGACCAGACGGAAAAAAGAAATTTAAGAAAAATTAAAGAACTGGCAGGTGTGAAAGAATGGAGAAAGACTAACGATTTAGAATTAGAATGTAATGCAACTGAAAGCAGGGTAGGTGTTTTTTCCTTGAATGAGAAACATGTGAAGTTCATGAATTCGTTATATATATATATTTTTTGGGGAGAAGTGTGCACATATTATGAGCACAATTTTATCTGTGTTACAGTGCTTTCTATGTAACCCCCTGAAGGGGAAGATACTGAAAGTTAAGCACAGCTTTAAGTTTTATTGATCTTAAGCGACGGATTTAGTAATTTATATACATGACATATAAGAAACAGGTCATTGATGCGAATTAAGGCGTATTCAGAAAGTACGAAACAAAGTCTGAATATTTTAAATGCCTAATGAGTCTGAGACCTGCAAGTTGCTTGGATTAGAGAGAGATATATCTACATATAAGAAAAAGTTATTAGAGACAAGGTTGTCTATGTGATATTTGATACAATACACTTCAATGAATGATATCAGAGTGTTGATTGATTAGTTTGACAGGGTAAAATATAGGGACATGCTCTGCAGGAACCACAGCTGGGACTGGAACCTGTGACCCTCTGCTTTGTGACACACTGGCTGGGTGTACAGCACCACACTATTGGCACAGATGCATGGTAGTCCCTGGAGCTACCTGTACTATTCCTCAGCCAGACCTTTTATGTTGCACTGCACACCACGTACTGGTACAGGGCATGCCCTAGGTCCATTGCAGGCAGGTGCCACTGCCCCCTCCAGCACGGACACCCCCCCCCTGCCATGCTGACATGACCAGGGAGCGGGGTCTGGGGCAGGGGGTCATACATGAGCATCCTCACATCCCCCCCATCACTGCCTACCAATAGTATGTCCCTTCCGCTTGGGGGAGGGTTGGCTGGGGGGATGTCAGGTCAGTGCCCTGGCAACTGTTAGCTCGGGTGGACCAGGTAGATGTAGGTGGATTGTGTTTGGCCTTTGTCAGCTGCTGTCTTGCTGATTTCTGGTTTCTATGTTCCTATGTGCCACCTAGGCACCCGCCTAGTCCACCCTGTGCCCCAGATGCCCCTGCTACATGTCCTGCCTGCAGCCCCCTATGCCCATTTGCACCATCGCCATAGTGGCCTTTCATACTTGGGCACTATGCTGTTGCTGCAAATGGAGCACTACTATCACTTTTCTTGGGCTTCCTGCCTATGCTGTACATTGCTGACACTGAAATGGTTTCTCTCTCCTGCAAATGTGCCTCTAATGGCAGGTTTTCATTTGCGGTAGGATTCAGCCCTTCAGTTCAGCGCGTTAGTGTGCAGGGAGGCTCTCCCTGCCCACTCGCTGCCCATTGACACCTTCTCTCTGCCCTCTCTCCACCCTCTGCGGAATTATCGCAGCTGGGAACGCTAACGCTCGTTAATGTTAACACGCGTTAATGTTACATAGCGTGCGTTAACGTTACCTAACGAGCATTAATGTAGCCGTTGCTACGTTACCGCAGTTTAGTAAACATACCCCTAAGTGTCCACTACAACCCCTTAACGCAGCATGTGCTGTTACCGCATGGTAAGTGTCCACTACCCCCTTAATGTCCTGTTACCGTATGGTAAGTGCCCAGTATCACCCCTTAACGCTGGACTGCCTCAAACACGCCCAGTACACTTATCGCTGCTGTTAATGCATGGAAAGGACTGCTCTCTTACCGCCGTTTAGTAAACATATCCCATCGTTTTTTGATAACTTTTTACCATGATGCTGATAACCAAATTTAATGCAATGTATCTGAGCACAGCATAGGTTTAATTAAGTAAACCCATGGAAATCCAGCTGGGCATCATGATAATCTTATCTGTCTAACAAATCCTCTTTTCAAATGGTAGAACGGGGTTCAAATTAGGGTTCATGATCCTATTTCATCAAAGAAATCAAGAAGAGTAAGACATTTCTATTTTATTTACCTTTAACAATATCCTTGGGTCAAAAGCGCAAGATATGTAGATAAATTTATAGATACAAATGGTTAAAGCAGTCAGTAATGCCACGAATGGTGAAAAATGTTCGGTATTCCAAATACTGTGGCATATTTAAATTCTACGGATGTGCAGAGAAGCATTTTGGTTTATTTTTAGATCATTTTGGTTCCTTTCTCTGGATTTTCAGACATCTTTTCAGTTCATTTCACCCATTCATGTTAGCAAAAATCTTTTAATGCATGTAAGAACTTTCTAATTCATTAATCAACTTTACACATTCAGAGGTATGTGTTTAATTGATTAGCATGCACTACGAGGTCCTTTTGCTAAAGCCTGCTAAGCAGTTAACGGGCCTTTTAGCAGATGGTAATGGCCCACAGTGACAGTTAATGCGTGGGCATGACAACTATTGCCACTAAAAAGCACGTTAATTGCCATCATGCGAAGGGGTGAGGAATGGACAGGATATGGGTAGATCATGGGCATGGAGAACACATTGTAGTTAGTGTGGGGTACATATCACTTGCTGTCAATGTGGCAGTTAGCTCACATGCACCTAGAAATCTCTCTATGGGTGATGTTAGGTGCACTCACGTTAATTGTGCCACATATTAGGGCATGCATCCACAGAGGCTTTGCTTTTAATGCATATTAGTTGTCATGAAAAATGAATGTTAAATATATCACCATGAATTAGTAAATGTGCCCCCTAAATGTTTTATGACACAATCCCAATTAAGTTCCTAGTTGTTGTATATTTAAACCATATATCAAAGGGGGGCAATAGAAGTCTACTAAAATAGATAATCAAATGAAAATAGGAAGAGGTTCAGAAAGTAAAAGATAAACTCAAATATATTTTCAAACAGCATGTGAAAAGGAAAGTGAAGTATACAACAATGTAAAAGTGAAAAGCTTTTTGAGTTGAATTCTATATGAATGAAACAGTACATCAGACATATTTGCATAGCTGTGTGGGAAAAGCTATCCAAGCTTGGTAGAAATAATTTATCCCATATTTGTGTTAAGTATGTTTTGGGATTTTTTTTTTTTACCAGCAGTCAAATGTGTCCACCAAGGCAGAGAACAACTGAAAAATGGGAAGCTACCCTAGAAAAGTCCCTCATAAGGGAAAGGAAGCTTTATGTCTTATAGGTTAATGAAAGATGTGACAAGATAATGGGCCCAGTAACCAGTTACGACCCTGACGGTTAACATTCCTGTGTAAAATACACAAGATTGTGCATATTGGGGGTTATTTTAGAAGCCCTATTCATGCTTTGGACGTCAGAAAATGGGCACAGAGTTATCCAAACCACAGAGATGTCTCCAGAGCCATTTTAGAAGCCGATTCTGGGGACAACTCCAGTGTGAGGATGTCCAAGTCTGAACAGGAGCATGATGGAGGTGTGGCCAGAGCATTATCAGGAACCTGGACATCCCTGTCTGATTTCAGAAAAGTCATGGATGTCCGATGTCACGTCTAAATTTAGACCTGCTCCAGGCACCTGAAAAGTGCTAGTTTTGGCTGAAAAATATCCACAGGGTGTAGAGAAGAAGGCAGACAATCATCCCCACTACCAAAAATAACAGCAGTGGGATTCAAACACTGACTGCCCTGTTCTTATCACACTACGCAACCATTAAGCTATCCTAGACATCCAGGTTCTAGGATATGTTTCTGGAGTTGTCTATGTAAATGCCCTCACAGACCTCCATATTGGGCACGTTCACGTTAGTGAAATCGTGTCTGCACCTGGACGTGCCTGCATTTTTTTTCCAGACGTTCTGGCTTAGATGTCCCAGATTGCACTTGGATGGATCTTCTAAATATCCCCTCATTATATATAGTACATCCATAAATCATGACTCAGCTCAAACTCTGCCTTAGAATGTGCCTGCAACAAAGTTGTGTACCTGTACGCAAGTTCTTATCATTGCGCAAACTTGTACGCATGGTATAATGAGGTATGTACTGGCATCTAAACGTACCGCAGGGGAATTTTATTAGTGCTTATTTTTGTGTGTAAAATGCTGCTTTATGCGAAAAAAGAGCATCTAAAATTATCCCAAAGGGTTTAATTTTCAAACATCGAGACAGACTCCTCATAACTTTTACTTTGCACCAGTTCTCAGAGTGAAGATACATTCACACTTACATCTATGGCTTATGATTTGTGGTTTATTGGACCTGAGCACTTTCCAAATTCTTTTTAGAGCAAGGTTTGAATGATGGAACTTCATATAGCTGCTGACACTTTTAATGCTTAAATACCTAATGTGCAATTTGCTCCCTTGTGTTTTAAAGGGTAAAGCAAAATGTCAGAATTGCTCCAAAGTATGATGTATATATTTTTTTAGCTCAGAAAGTTACATGCTCGAAACTCTAATCAGTCCACCTGGACTTTTGGAATCCCTTGTTCTCTTTGCTGTGGAAAAATGGACAATAGAGAAAGAATATGATATTTTGATAAAACATAGCTTTGAGATATGAATTCTCCTATGTTGTCAAAGTAGGCCAAAATACCAGTGGGAAACACTACACATGACCTTAATCAATTAGCAGGGTCATGCCGACCTTCTGGGATCTGAAATATCAAGTCTAACACCATAATTACATTTTACGGATAGTCGCAGAAGACATTCGTGTAGAGAAAAACAATTTTAGCTTTATACTGAATCTTATAACGCACGCTCATAACCGTCCAGTGTCAAACAACTGTAACTTGTATTGAATATAACTTTCTTTTTTTTGCTGCCATACCTCGGGGATCAGTTTGTTTATTTATGTATTTAAAGTATTTATAACCCACCTCTCCGACGTTCAAGGTGATACAATGAACATACAAGGAGATTATTGCATAAGATATTATAAACATACAACACAACTAAGTTCTACTGATAGGCATTTTGCTAATCAAAAGAACAAAGGAAATGTCAAAAAACGAATGCACACTAACATTTATCAAAATATTTTTTTTATGCCTGGCAGCTTTCTCCTGATCCTTCCAACTCAACCAGGTCTAGTGCTAGGATCCCATGCCATGAACTGTCATTTCCAACTATCCATGGATTTTTTTTCTCTCTTTCTTTCTAGGAGTGGAGGGGTAGCCTAGTGACAAGGGATCAATTCCTACTGGTACTCTTTCTGGCCTTAGGCAAGTCACTTTACCCTCTATTGCTGTGGGAGAAAGGCCTGACAGCCTACTTCTGGTCACACTTTGCTAAGAAGACCCTGGGGCTGCTGGCTTGCTAGGAATCTGCATTGACTTGACTGCATTCATGGATTTTTCTATTATTATAGATCTTCTCCCAATCCACAATTCAGCCATTGCAGCAAGAATCCTCAGCGAATAGCTGCACCCAGAAACCACTAGGTGTCTCCATTGCACAGACTCTGAAACCCAAGGGCTTTAAATGCCACTTCTGCAGCATACTGAGTGCTAGTCAGGCCTGGAAATAGAAAACATGCACTGGAAACCAAAGCAGGTCCCTTTGCATGGCAGTACCATGAACTGCCACTCAACCACCAGCCCTGCCTAGCAACATCTCAGTTTATCAGTTGTTTTTAGCAGTTGGGACCTCTTGAAGAAACATTCCATTTTTCATTTATAATTATTTGCTCTTTTAATCGAATATTGAAGCTCATACTTCATTTAATTAGATACTTGGAATATTCATAAAACCGGCCTTCCATTCCTTTAGTCCTCTGATTCATGTATATCTAAAAGAATGTAAGTAAAGATACTTTTAGAATTCTTTATCTGCTCAAACAGATTGATGATATGTTGGAGTCTACCATAATGTTACGAATTAGGGTTGTTTTTATTTGTGTAGGTTTGTTTGTATGTGCAGTTTTTACAGACTTAAAGATCACAATATGTATACTTTGGAAGAAGAACTGATAGAGATGTTTAAGTACCTTCATGGCATGAATGCACAGGAGGAGAGGCTCTTTCAAGTGAAAGAAAGCTCTGCAATGAGGGAGCATAGGATGACGATGAAAGAGGATAGACTCAGGAGAAAGCTGAGCAAATGTTTCTTTACGGAAATAGTGCTGGATGCGTGGAATAGCCTCCCGGTGCATGTGGTAAAGACAAGGACTGTATATGGATTCAAGAAAGCATGGAACAAACACAGAAGTCCACTAAGGAAAAAAAGGGATTTTAAAGCTTAGTAATGGGTATGGAAGCAGACTGGATAGGCCATATGCAGGACTGTACCAAGCTAGAAGTTCACCCTGTGCGAATAACAGATCTGGAACACCCCCTCCACTCAACTACATCCAGTAACTCACTCTTTTTGAGCTTCCTGGAAGCCCAGTGATGATATCAGCGCCCCATCTGTGCTTGCTCCCTGTGCAACCACACCGCTCACACAGCCCTTGGTATGGCCCTGGTCGTATGGTCTTTATATGCTGTCATATTTCTATAAGAACATAAGAAATGCCATACTGAATCAGACCAAGATCCATCAAGCCCAGTATCCTGTTTCAAAAGTGGCCAGTCCAGGTCACAAGTACCTGGTAGATTCGCAGAAAGGTACCCAGCTTCCATAATGCTTTTTCCAGCTGAGCAGTGGATTTCCGGGGTCCTCTTTAATGATGGTTTATGGGCCTTTCTTCCAGGAACTTGTCCAAAACATTTTTAAACCGAGCTACACTAACAGCTTTTACTACATCATCTGGTAACGAATTTCAGAGTTTGATAATGCGATGAAAGAAAAAAAATATTTTCTCCGATTAGTCTAAAATGTGTCATATTATAGCTTCATTGCATGCCCCCTAGTCTTTCTACGTTTTGATGGAGTAAACAACCTATCTATGTTTACCTGTTCTATTCCATTCATTAATTTACAGACCTCTATCATATCTCCCTCAGCCATCTCTTTTCTAAGTTAAAGAGCCCTAACCTTTTCTTCATAGATGTATCCTTCCATCCCCTTTATCAATTTAGTGGCTCTTCTCTGTACCTTTTCTAATTCTACCATATCCTTATTAAGATTTGGCGACCAGAACTGTACACAACATTCAACATGCGGTCGCACCATGGAATTATAATATCCTTGGTTTTATTCTCCATTCCTTTCCTTATGATTACTAGCATTTTAATTGCTTTCTTGGCCACAGCTGCACACTGGGCAGAGGGTTTCAGCTTTATTATCCATGATGACTCTTAAATCCTTTTCCTGGGTGGTGGTTCCTAATGTTTAACCATGGTTTGGGTTGTTCTTCCCTAAGTGCATAACTTTGCATTTGTGCACATTAAATTTCATCTGCCATTTGGATGTCCAGTCTTCCAGTTTATCAAGGTCTTCTTGAAATGTTCACAATCTTCTTGTGTTTTAATAATTGAATAATTATGTGGCATCTGCAAATTTGATCACCTCACTCGTTATTCCCATTTCCAGGTCATTTATAAATATGTTAAAAAGTAGCAGGCCCAGCACATATCCCTGGGGCACTCCACTATTCACCTTTCTCCATTGAGAAAATTGGCCATTTAGCCCTACTCTCTGCTTTCTGTCTTTTAACCAGTTCCTGATCCACAATAGTACACTGTCTCCTATCCTTTAACATTTTAATTTCTCCAAGAGTCTCTCATGGAGGACCTTGTCAAAGACTTTCTGAAAGTAAAAGCTATTAGTGTAGCTGGGTTTAAAAGAGGTTTGGACAAATTCCTTGAGGAAATGTCCATTAACCATTATTAAAGTAGACCGGAGAAATCCACTGGTTACCCATGGGATAAGCAGCATGGAACCTGTCTACTTTTTTGGAACCTGAAAGGTACTTGTGACCTGGATTAGCCAATGTGGAAGCTGGATACTGGGATGATGGACTCTAGGTATGGGCTTTCTTATGTTCTTATGATGGCTCTTGATTGAGTCATCACCTTTGTTTAAGGCAAAGCTAAGCTTTTGCACTACCTGCAAAGGATGGGAGGTCATGTGATGTGTTGGTGCTTCTCTGGGGCTCCTTCCCACTAAACTCATAACCTGGCACCTGAAACTGAGCAGTTAACCTTAGGAGACATTGCGAGTTGCCATCTCATCTCAGCTGCAGACTTAGGAATGGGTGGGATACGAGCAAACGGCATGGAATCAGTCTGCCAAGACCGTGACAAGACAGCAGTGGCAGGGCACAAAATGGCGGAGGTGCTGGCTTCCCCCACCTCATCAGCACAGACAGCCTTTCTGGAAGAGGTGACAGCGGCAGTTGTTGGAGCATTGTTGGGGAAATTTGATGGATTGACGGGGCAATTGGAAGCCTTGAATAAGATGTTTGAGGCCTATGGCAGCCGATTGCAGGAGGCTGAGTGCTGGACTGAAACAAGCAGAGGGCGAGCTGCCTGCTGCTGAGGATGTGATCCAGCAAGTGAAAGGAACAGTCTCTAAACAATGGAACAAGATCAACACCTCGTTGGAAGAATCTGAGACTCACTGGGATCCCGGAAACTGTTAAGTACACGGAGCTACGAGGGTATTTAGAAATCCTGCTGCCCTCTTCTTTGAATCTCGGCGTTGAATACAGGCCACTCATCCTGGAACGAGTGCACCAACTGGGTCCGGCTCACCCGGGAGACAAGCGTCCTAGACTAGTCCTCATGTGCTTTCTCAACTATCTACAGAAGGACATTGTATTGCGAGTGATGTGAGCACATGACCCCATTCAATGCGATGGTGCACGGGTTAATGCATTCCAGGACTACTCAGCCCAGATGAGTCAGAAGAGAAGGGCCTATGCTGAAGTCTGCCAGAGATGAGTGGAGGCTAATAAAAAATTGACAGTGCAGTACCCTGCAAGGCTCCAGATTACATACAATGGCTCCAGCAGGGTATTTGAGACCCCAGAGTTGGCACAGCAATATGTACAGTCTATACTGCCATCGAGTGCCACATAGACTTGGGTGGGAACTGCCAGGACTGGATGCTGTGTCGTGCCTTGTGACCCTGATCAGGACTGAGAGGTTACCGTCAACAGAGCGGTCATTAGATGAGCGGCTGTTACTCCGGATGCGGTGCGCTAGGACACTGGTTTCCTGCCCCAGCTGAAGGTCTCGACTGGACCACCGCCATAATCAGATGGCCTAAGACTGTTGCCTGAAGCCGGTGCTAGATGTCTTGACTACAGGATTTTCTTGCTGAGTGCTTGTTGAGGGTTGCGCAGGTAGGGAAGTAGGTAGGGGGAGGGGGGTTGAAATTAGAAGGCATGTTAGGTATCTGTGGAAGTCCATGAGCCTGCAAAGCCAGGGAAAGGTAGGGGCAGAGTGAGTGTGAATGTGTGTATGCGTGTGGGGAGTAGGGATGAAATAGAGGGGGGTTTGGCTGCATGAGAGATGTCTGTAGAACAATAGAGTTGAGAGCCCCGGCTGGGTAGGGATCTGGGTGCCCTTATACTTCAGATTCTTGTGGGATTATGAGCTGGGGTGTGGAGGGGGGAGAGGTAGAAGGCAGTGGGTTTGTTGTATACACAGCTGTTATTGGTGGCTGGGTGAGTGGAGGTGGGATGGGGCACTATCATTATTCAGGTGACGGCATGCTTCTACAGCCCTCTCTACCCACTCTTTCTTCTTTTCCTGTCCCCCTGATTATTGGGCGTGCATGGGCATGGGAGGGGGGAAGGGTTGGGTGGAGATGGGACCGACGAGGGGCTTATGGGATAGGAAGGGACGGGTATTTCCATGGTGGAGGGGGTGGGACCTTTCTGCAGGTGATGAGCCCAGATATGGGAGCGAAGGGGGGGGGGGGGTCTAAGCTTGGAGGCCACCCTCATCAGACCAGGATTAGTGAAGGATTGCATGTGTTAACACAATGGGGATTACATGACTGGGGGCAGACTCCGCTTACTATCCTGGAATGTGTGCGGCATTGGATCTCCAATAAAAAGGCATAAAGTGCTAAAAGCATTCTGGAACAAACAAGCCAATAAATGCCTTTCTCCAGGAAATGCACATGAACGACAAAGAATATGACAAACAGACGGTGGCAGATGGGGGAGGCTTATGAGATACAGGCTGCAGGCAGGCACATGGGAGTGGCTGTCCTAATCAAAAAAAGAATTATTTTCCAATTTGACCGTGCAACAAGGAACCTGGGAGGCCAAAGCATCTTGCTCTGGGGATGCTTGGAGGGCACCCCCATTCTGTTGGGGAATATCTACAGTCCAAACTATTATGAACATGAGTTTTTTGATGGGTTGGTGCAGAGCCTTCTCAATGTTGGGGACCGTGAGGTGATTCTGGGGGAGACTACAACTGTGTCATGGATCCTCTGCTAGATCAGTTTCAGCAGGAAGGAGTGAGGGATGCACGCCAAAGATGCTGACTTATGGCCCTATGTGATAGTACTGACCTTTTTGATGTTTGGCATAAACTATATCCTAGTGAGCACGATTACACCCACCTGTCCCGAGCCCATAACACGTGGTCTCTAATAGACTACTTATTGATTTCCCAGGGGTTATTGAACAGGATCGATGATGCCCAGATAGGATATATCCATATCTCGGACCACGGAATGACCTGGATAGACTTCAGTTCTCCCTCCTGCAGAGTGGGCACAGGTGCTGGCACTTTCCATTTCATTTAAAGGGGGATGCTGCTTTCATGCAGTTTCTGCGTGAGCAATGGGCTCTTTTTGAGGAAAACAATGTCAGGCACAAATACAACCCGTGCCTTTTTGGGAAACTGCTAAAGCCTACTTGAGGGGAGCCCTGATTCATCAGCTAAGGAAACAAAGACTTCATCCACAAATTGGTGGAATGGGGTGTCCGACTCCACGCCCTTCACAGGCAGCTTGGCCTTCATGATACAGACAATAATAGCATGGCCTATTTAACGCTCCAGAGCCAACTGAATACCCTTATACATGCTAGGGCAAAGCGCTCTATGCTACACTACAAATACGCTTTCCATCGATTTGGTAATCATTTGAGCAGACTGCTGTCCTCATTGGTCAAAGCACGAACTGGTCCTTGAGCGGTTGCAGCAATTAAAACCCCCGTTGGGACAGTGTGGACCTCACAGGTGGCAGTGGAGGAGGCCTTCCTGACCTATACCGCATTTTACAGTATATACGGCAGATAGACATGACGGTCAGGAGGCGTCCTCTTATCTACACCAATGTAACCTTTACAAATTAACTCTGGACCACTGTGTACAACTAAATGAACCTTTTATTCCTAGGGAGATACAAGCAGTCATTAAGCGCCTCCATACACTGCGGGCCCCTGGCCCTGACGGATTTAGCATGGAATTTTACCAGCTGCTTACTGATAAAGTTTGCCTGCCACTAACGGATATGTACCAACATCTTGTTACCTTACAATCTTTCCCTTAAAACAACAATAAAGTGTTAATTACGTTGATGCCCAAGCCAGGGAGGGACCCATTAGTCCCAGGATTATACCGTCCTATCTCCTTATTAAACGTTGACCTCAAGATCATGTCGAAAGTCATGGCGGAACATCTCTCTCTTGTCTTGCCTAACTTGATCCATCCTGCACAATTGTGCTTTGTTAAGGGGCGCCAAGCGGTAGGGAATATCCATCAATTATTAGCTACTCAGCTGATACTCCATCCTTCCTCATTAGTTTCAACGCTGAGAAAACTTTTGACAGAGTGGGTTGGAAGTACATGTTTTTGACGTTAGAACATTTTGGTTTTGATGGTTTCTTTTTACAAGCAGTGTGGGCCCTCTATGTGGACCCTCGGGCACGGGTCTAGGTTAATGGAAGGGGCTTAGAGAGGTTCCCCTTGGAAAAAGGGACAAGACATGGCTGCCCATTGTCCCCTCTGTTGTTCTTAATATCATTAGAATCATTATTCTCCCGCATACGGGAGAACGCAGAAATAAGAGGGGCTTGGCTAGGGCTGCTTTTGCAGATGACCTCTTGGTCTGTTTGATGCATCTCCTGGCAGGGAGCCTTCCCACGTCGGTGGGCAAGCCATTCGTTTTGCTATTTTGGAGTGATCATCTCAGTGGCCCCCGGGGTCCTCTATAAATGTAATGTTTAGCCCCTCCTGATCCAGATGCCTCAGCTCTTGGCATGGTGGCGAGATGTCCCTCTTTCGCTGGGTGGTAGAGTAGCCTGTTTAAGATTGTAATTTTTCCTTGCTGGTTTTATATATTACAGCTTCTGTTCTTATGGATTCTGAGCAATGATCTAGCTATACTGGACAGCATGTTGTTGCGCTTTCTCTGGGGGGGGGGGGGGGAGGGGTCCCCGAGCTTGTATAACACTGCAGGTGCTTAAGGTCTCCTGGTGTAGAATGGGGGTCCTGGATCTCTGTACATATAACCTTGCACTGGCTATTTGACACAGAATAATATATGAGCTTAGCTTGTGAGCAGGCCTTAGACGCCCCTTTGTCCATAAGATACGTGTTAAACGCACCTACCACCAAGCTGCCCCTCTCACTGAGGAGTTGTCCCCTGGCTCAGGTCACCTGCCAAATGTGGGGATGGATTTGCTCTAGCCTAAAGCACTCTAGTGCCCAATCAGTATATCTACCAATCTGAGGGAATGCCGACTTCATACCTGGTATGTCTGCCCCTTGGTTCTGTCACTGGCAAAGCCTGGGCACACAGTATTTGGACCAGGTGCTGGCGGAGGATGGTGAATTGCTGTCCTTTCCAGAGCTCTGCTCCAAATTTGGGCTGGGAACGGGCGATCTGTTTTCCTATTACCAACTACTTAGCCATATTCAGAGCCTGGATAGAGATAACTTGTCTAGTGACATTTGTATGGATTTGGAGGAGTTTTTTCTCTGTGAGGAGTCTGGAAGGATAACAGTATCCCGGGCGCAGTCATCTTTTGCATCTCGAACCTCCCAAAGTGCATGTCACCGGCTCGCTGAGACATGGAACGCAGACCTCACCATGTTGTTGACAGAGGAAGCCATCTGGAAACTAATAGGAAAAATTCTCAGATTCACCCTTATGGCTTCCCTTTGGGACATGCAATATTGGGTACTTAGGTGGGTTTATCTCTCTCTGGGCCATTTGCGAGTAATGGGCTATAACAGATAGCTCAACTGCCTGAAGTGTGGGGAGGAGGGGGCTCCACTGTTACACATGCTTTGGGCCTACCCACGGGTACAGGAATACTGGCAGGAAATTCATTGCTTTGTGGAACAGGCTCTTAGGCATCGGTGGTGCTTAACTTCATAGGCGGCTCTTCTTCATGTGATGGAGGGAGTGGGGTTTTCTGGTCATGGTAGAAGGCGATGGCTACAGATGGCACTAGCAAAACAAATAATTTTGATGGGTTGGAAATCTGTAGATCCCTCCAACTATCGGTGATGACGGAATGCTCTGCAGCAGCACATGCAATTCAACAAGATATAGGTCAAGGTGGAGCTTTGGCACCTTCCCCGGTTCCAAGCAATCTGGGAAGACTATATTCAGGCACTGTCCTCCCACAGCCTGAGTTATGTTTTAAATGACCTTTAGGAGAGGCTGGACTGGTAATATACTTTTAGATGGGCTTGTCTCTCGCAGCAAGGAAAGGGGGGTTGGGGGTAGTGCGGGGAGGGAAGGGGTACCCGGTGGGGGGGGGGTGCCAGTACAGCCGGTCGTGTGTAAGGGTCACCACATGCCGTCAGACATAATCTTTGTTGAGGGCGGAGTCCCCTCCTGACTCTCCCACGGGGGCTAGGTAAGGGGGTTAGAATGGGGGAAGTTAGGGTCTAAGGATGCCTATTAAGGTATACAGTCCTTATACAGTGAGACTTTGTGGCCTGATTTGGTCCTACGGTATGCAGGTTTGCAATTGAGGATGAGGGACCCGTCATTGTGGGGTAAGGGATAATTGCAATATGTGTTGGAATGCTTGACTTTCCATGGTAGGGTATGGGGGAGGGGGTGAAAGGGGAGAAAATATGGAAAAAATCTGTTACATGTTGTCATAGAGGCCAAGATAAATCTGTTTTCCAGCTGTATTCTGTGATTGCCTCACTTGATTGTTTTGTTGTTCTAATAAACAGTTTTGAACATAACTGAACAAGGGATGGATTGGAGGATACTGGAACCTGGATGCTTGATACCGGGTGTCAGGAGTGGGATTCAGAAACTGCCTGTGGCTGGAGGACAACAGATTGGCAGAGCGAAGACTCACCTCTGTGTAAGGTAAAGGACACCTAAGCACATAAGAGGGGAGTCTGTTGGGCTTGTCTGGAAAACACTGGGTTGTGTTGGAAGTATTACCCTTGGTTGTCCTTTCTTCCGTTTCAGAGATGGATCCAGGCGAGGCCTTCAAATGGCTGGTGGAGCAACAGAAGCTTCACAGGAGACACTGGATCTTCAGTTTGCCCGAGTCCTGGAACAACAATGGAAGCAGCTGCATCCCATCCTTCAAGTTCTAGAGGCACGGAAAAAGGAGATCCAGCGCTTGAAGGATGATGTACATTAGGATGTAGAGGTAAGCTACACTCAACAAATTATAGAGCAAACCCTGGCAGAATGGACCAGGGGGCTATCTCTTACTAAGTTGGGACCGGGGGATGACCCAGATGCATTTCTAACAACTTTCGAATGGGTAGCTACAGTATCTAGATGGCAAGTTGACCAATGGGCCATTTGCTTGGCTCCTTATTTAACTGGAGAAGCCCAAGTAGCCTATTGGGCATTAGACACTGTCAAGGCCCTGGACTATGCACATGTAAAGGCAGTGGGGTTTTTCCAGAACAGTATCGGAGAAAATTCCAAACCAGGGTGTTTAAAAACAGGAAACAGCCTAGGGCTGTGTCGCAATCCCTGCTAGATTGTGCTACACGCTGGCTGGAGCCAGCCCTGCGATCTGTAGGAGATATAGTAAGACTGATTACCATGGAACAATTTTTGACTATTCTTCCTGTCCCTGTGAGAGTCTGGGTGATGCGGCAGGGCCAAAGACCCTTGAGACCGCCACAGCCTTGGCCGAGCAGTATTTGGAGGCTGAGGAAAGCTGGCAAGGGAAGCAGGAAGATGTCATCTCTAGGAAAGACCTATTGCCAGAGGACCCAAAAGGCCCACAAACCAAAATATCCCGGGAGGAGAAGGGAAGCCCTAAGGGGGCACAAGGGAGAACGAGGTCCTGGGATTTGGGGACCCCACCAAAACAATAGGGTCCCTCTTAGGTGTTTTTCCTATGGGGAGGTGGGACACTTTAAAAAGGACTGCTCCTTTTTGGGGATGGGGTAGGTGTTCCCACTACAGAGGGGAAGGTGGATCAGACATTAAGAAGAGGGGCATGGGTGGGGTGAATAGACCTTATAGCTCTACTGGACACTGGCAGCAACCAGTCCCTGATATCTGCACCCCTTGCTGAGAGGCTTGGCATTGGGACCTCGCTAGGGATTTTTAGTGGCATAGTGAATGTTCGGTGTGCACACAGCGATATAATGAGAGAGCCCACCTACAAAGCTGCGGCAACTTAGGAGGAAAGGACCCAACCCCTAAAGGTAGCAGTAGTCCAGCGGTTTCCGTATCCCCTGATATTGGGGAGAGACTGGGAGGGGATGGAGACAGTGTTGGCTCACAAGGAGGGGTGGGTGTTCACCAGGGTGAAAGATTATCCCACTGAGGAGGAAGAGAGTTTCCAGCTAGGGGATCTTTTCCCCTTTTCAGATCAAAAGATAATTGCAGAACTGGGAAAGAGTAGGAAGCAAAAACACAAAAAAGGCTAGAAAAATAGAAAGGGTTGATTCCCCCTGGGCAGGTGGAGGCGATAGGAGTGGAGGTTATGCAGAAGTTCCATCAGTTTGCAAAAGAACATAAAAATGACCTCTCCCTAAAAGTGTACTGGGACAAATCCGAAGGCACCCAGGAGGGGGAGGAAAAGACCCAAGGGCCTGAGTATTGAAAGCTAAATAATATCTTATATCAGGTTATGGAGGAGGATCCTTGAGAAGAACATAAACAAGTGATGATTCCCGAAGTTTTTAGAAGGACCCTGTTAACCCTGGCCCATGTGCATCCCTTGGCGGGCCATTTGGGGAAGCCGGGACCGCAGACAAGCTTACTGCCTGATTCTTCAGGCCAGGTTTTTACCAGAATGTGTGGGCCTAATGCCGGTCATGTATGGAGTGTCAAAAGGTCCCTGAAAGATATTCACTCATCCAATTCCCAGTAATGAAGCAGCCATTTGATTGAGTAGCAGTGGAGAAAAGTTCCAGGGGTTACCAATATATCCAAGTGATGCTGGACTACGCCACTAGGCACCCCTGAGAAAGAAGAATGCACGAGGAATCACACGGGGAATCTCTTGGGAACTGTTGGCAATTTTTTTGGTCAGTTTTAACTGACCGGGGAATCAACTTTTTGTCCCATAATTTAGGAGAGGTATTTAAGTTCTTTGGGATTAAACATTTAAAGACAGACACTTACCATCCTCAGATGGATGGTCTGGTAGAGAGGTGCAATCAGACCTTGATTCGAATGATAAAAAATTGCTTAGGGAAGGACATCTGGGAATGGGATATGCTCATCCCCTATGTCTTATTTGCGCATAGGGAAGTGTCCCAGGCCCCCTTGGGATTATCCCCATTCAAGCTGATGTTCAGCCACCAGCTCCAGGGTCGGTTAGAAGAATAAAAGAGACCTATGTGGATGAGGAATGGTTGGTCACCGCAATCCCTGAATATCTGCAGGAGCTGAGGAAGAAACTGGCGGGACTTGGGGAAGCCATGAGGGAAAACCTAAGGTGGGCCCAGGCCTACCAGAAGGAATATTATGATCAAGGTGCTAGGGAGAGGGAATTCCAGCCCCAGGACCGGGTACTAATGTTGGTACTCACCTTGGCTAGCAAGTTGCTGGCCCAATGGAGTTGTCCATTTCTGGTAAGGAGGCGGCTATAGCCGGTCACATATGAGGTGGACCAAGGCCATGGTAAATACCAGGTCTACCATATTAACCTGTTAAAACCTTGGGGAGGACAGGACAGGCTAACAAGTGAAGTAGTGCCAACAAAAGAGAAGTTTTAGACCCTGATGCGGGAATGGTATGGGACACCCAGCCCCTGAAAATAGGCGAGTCCCTGACTCCTCAGCAGAAACTGCAGCTAAACCGCATGATAAACCAGTTTCAAGATGTGTTTTCCCCTCTTCTGGGATGCACTCACCTAGGTGTCCACTGAATTGAAACCATCCCTGGGAAAGTAGTTTGGCAGAAGCCCTATTGACTCTCAGAGGCAAAACAGCAGGAGGTAGAGAGGGAAGTGCAGAAATGCTGCAATTAAAGATAATTGAAACATCCTCTAGTGAGTGAGTCTAGTCTTATATTCCTCGTCCCAAAACCAGATGGATCCATGAGATTTTGTGTGGATTTCCAGAGGGTTAATGCCATTTCTCAGTTTGATGCCTATCCCATGCCGAGCGTGGACGAAATAGTGGAACAGCTAGGAGAGGCCCAGTTTCTATCTATTCTCGACCAAACTAAGGGATATTGGCAAATCCCACTAGAGAAGAAGTCTAAAGAAAAGACCACCTTTGTGACCCACAAGGGCCTGTACCAGTTTAGGGTGCTCCCCTTTGGACTTCAAAGGGCCCACGCAACATTCTAGAGAATTATCAATCAAGTATTCTGACCACATCTGAGTTATTGAGCGTATTTGGACAATGTGGTCATTTTTTTCCCTACCTGGGAGGCTCACTTGAAACACCTAACGGCAGTCTGTCAGGCTCTCCATTATGTGGGACTGATGGCAAAACCGAAAAAGTGTGTCCATGGGCAAAATGAGGTACAGTACCTCAGGAATTGCATAGAAGGAAGTTGGGTGATGCCAATGCTATCAAAGATCGCAGCAATCCAGGAGGTGAGACCCCCACAAATGAAAAAACAGTTACAAGCTTTTCTAGGCCTGGTAGGGTGCTACCATAGGTTTGTGCCACACTTTGTGGACTTGTCAGTTAGCCTCACCTCACTGTTGAAAAACTCCCACCCAAACTGGCTAATTTGCGATGGAACCGCAGATCAGGCCTTTAGACAGCTTAAGGAGGCCCCGTGTAAAGAGCCTTTCTTAAGGAATGTGGACTTCCAATGAGACTTTATTTTATAAATAGATGCCTCAGACGAAGGATTAGGAGCTGTGTTAAACCAGTTGATAAGTGGGGAGGAACTCCCTGTCTTCTATCTAAGCAGGAAACTATCTGACTCGGAGCAGTGTTATTCTCCTAGGACAAGCAGGATGCGTTAGCCACACCTGGTGACTTCATCTGATGGTGCCACCGGTACGGAAGTGCTCTCCTAGAGCTCAGAAAGGTAAGCCTTTCTGAGCACATTTTAGTCTCCACCCCGGGCCAGTCCCTACTAGCTCAGTTCTCTTTCTTCCACTCTACCACTCGGACAGAAATTTCAGCTCTCCAACCTTCCATCAACTTGGATAAAGACAAAGAAAAAACCTCCAAAAGAAACAAAGACAAAAAGGATAAGGGCAGCAAGCCTGGGTTTAAAAAATGGCCACGCTGCGCTAAGAAAAGGAATACCACAGATGCACACGATCGGTGCTTACGCTGCCGGGGCAAGGAACACCGCATGGAGGACTGTCCCCACTGTGCCCAGTTGTCCCCCAGGGCACGCCGATCCCGCAGCCATGCACTTCAGGACTATCTTGAGAAGGACTCTCCCTCCGATCTTCCTGCAGTCCCGATCTCCGGTAAGACGAAGAAGCAAACAGAACCAGGAGCCTCCGACCGCATGGCCAACCGCAACATGGCCACCGGGCAGAGCTCCTCAGCGGCAACCCGGGATGCGCCCCCTGGGGCCTCCATCCCCGGTCTGCCTGCCTCCTTCCGCAACCCCGAGGCCTTGGTGCCTTCCTACAGCACCCGCCGCCAGCTCCAGCTCCCTCCTCCAAAGAGGTAAGCAGCAGGAAACAGCTCCCTTCCACCGGCGCCATTTCCTGCACCGCAAGGAAGGAGCCGCCCACCAAACCACAGATTGCCTCAGCTCTCAAGGACCCGCCCTCACCATGCGCCATTGGCCGGCGCCACAGGGAAGCCTCAGATGACCCTGGGGAACCCCATGCAGCCTTCAGAGACCACCGCAGCAACTCCAAACGGCGCCGAATACAACATCACTCGGGCAGCCGCTCCAGCCACGAATTTTCCCCGCACTGGTGCCATCGCTCAGCCAGCCGTGCCAGCACTGGATATTACAGGGGCAGCAGCAGCAGCAGGTAGACACGCAGTGGACACAGGCATCACAGAAAGTACAGTTCACCATCCCCTGCACAGAATTTCCACAGGCATGACTACAGGGGGCGCAAGCAACCACCATCTTCAGCCCCCCTTGACTCGGAGCACCCCCCTGCAGCCATGATGGCCCTATGGAAGACCTTCCTGGCTCAGAACCTTCCTCAAACATCTCAACCAGTTCAACCTCACCGGCCAAGCAGAACACCGACCCTGCGGAGATCCCCTTCACCTATCGGGTTCTCCCCTGAATCTTTCCCCTTGGACAGCGAAGCTGAGGAGGCAGCCGAGCACATCTTTTCACGCAGCCCCTCACCAACGAACAGCAGCAGAGATTCTCCTCCTGAATCTCATTCAGCTCCTCCCCTCCCACCTTTGCCACCGGAGGACCTCACCTACACCAAATATCTCCAGAAACTCGCCTCAAGGCTCTCCCTGAATCCTTCAGACACTCTGGACCCTAGGAGCGAGGTCCTGGGCCTTCTCAAATACCTGGATGCCCCTAGATCGGTGATTTCCATACCGATCCACCACCTCCTTCTGGACACCTTCAACCGCAACTGGCTGACCACTGCCTCTATTTCACTAACGTCACCCAGACTGTACGCGAAATATCAGGTCCAGCCCTCACCAGGCTTTGACGAGACTCAATTACCTCATCGGTCAATCGTCGTGGAGTCCGCCTTGAAACAGGCAAAGAGCTCCTGCACACATGCCAATGCGACACCAGGCAAAGAGCACAAGACACTGGACGACCATGGTAAGAAGGTCTTCCAGTCCACCATGCTGAGCGCAAAGACTGCAGCGCACCAATTTCAGCAAGTCCTCTATCTCGACACCATCCTAGATGGCCTCAAGAAATCTGTGGACGACCTACCTAATGACAGCAAAGCCACCTTCTCTTCCCTTCTGGGGGACCTAACCGAATGTGGCAAACACCTCATCCGCTCCACCTTCGACGCGTTTGACGCTGCCTCCAGAGGAGCTGCCACGGCCATCGCAGCAAGACGCACGGCCTGAGTCAGAGCGTCAGGCCTGAGAGCGGATATGCACGAACTCCTGATAGATGCCCCATGCTCCGGAGACAACCTTTTCGGAGACAAGGTCAAAGAGACTGTTAGCAATATGAAAGAACACTTCGACACCCTCCAATCTCTGGCATCCAATGGTCTGGACAAAAGTTCCAGCTCCAGAAAGTCGCAGGGCTCCTACTACCGAAAGCCCCCACAACCCAGATGGTACCAGCCTCAACAAAGGTGGCAGGCAAAGCGGACAAACTACCACTCCTACCAGCCAACCTACCAACCCCACAACCAGAAACCATGCAACAAGGAGCGCAGGCCGCAGAAACAAATGGCAACCTCCTCGGGGAAAAGCACATCATCCTTTTGACGGGACAACTCCCACATGCCAGTCGGTGGGAGGACGTGTGACCTTCTTCAAAGAGGCATTGGGGCGAATCACCTCAGACAAATGGGTCCTAAAAATCATACACAGAGGCTACCGCATCTGCTTCACAGTGACCCCACTTCAGAAGGCCCTTCCCCGCTCCCGCATTCCACTTCACATGGCCAAGGCGATGTCACAAGAAATCGAGACTCTCCTGACTGCCCGGGCGATAGAACAGGTACCCAAGAAGGACACTGGAAGTGGCTTCTACTCCAGGTACTTCATGATCCCCAAAAATTCTGGCGGGATGCATCCAATCCTCGATCTATGCCGCCTCAACAGGTTCATTCACAAGGAACACTTCATGTATTTCCTTGGGTCCATCCTACCCCTCATCCAGCAGAACGACTGGCTAGCCTCGCTGGACCTCCAGGATGCCTACGCCCACATCCCTATTCACCCGGGCCACCGGAAATTCCTACGCTTCTCCTTCAAAGGTGCACATTATCAATATAGAGCACTTCCTTTCGGTCTCTCCTCTACCCCAAGAGTCTTCACCAAATGCATCGCAGTAGCCGTAGCTCACCTCCGGAAGTCCGGCATCTGTGTCTTCCCATACCTGGATGACTGGCTGATCGCTGCGCCCTCAAGGCCTGCCGTGACCAAGGTGATACACCAAACCACCTCACTCCTCTCCACCCTTGGCTTCCTCATCAACTTCCACAAGTCACAAATCCAACCTCGGCAAACATTGGACTTCATTGGAGCAACCCTCTGCACCCGACAAGCAAGAGCCTTCCTCCCCTCGGCCAGGGTGGACAACATCTCCCGTCTAGCCCGCAAAATCTCTGTGGCCAAAGACACATCTGCCAGAACACTCATTCACCTATTAGGCCACATGGCAGCCAACACACATGTCATCCAACTCACCAGACACCACATGAGAGGTCTACAATGGCATCTCCGCCGCCAGTGGAACCAGCGAACACAGCCACTGTCTCAGCGGATAACCATAAACCAGAAGATACAGGCCTCCTTGTCCTGGTGGACACGCAAGATGCACCTCTCCCTGGGCAGAGCCTTCAGGGACCTCCGTCCGATCTCACCATCACCACAGATGCCTCCAACCGGGGCTGGGGCACTCACCTCCTGCACCTACGCACCCAAGGAATGTGGACAGCACAGGAGGGCAAACTACACATCAGCCTGCTAGAGTTGAGGGCCATCAGGTACGCACTGCAAGCATTTCAAGCCTGGCTGTACGGCAAAGTAATACTAATTCTGATAGACAACCAGGTCGACATGTTCTACATAAACAAGCAGGGAGGCATGGGCTCGCTTCCCCTCTGCAAGGAAGCACACGCAATATGGAACTTCGCCGGATCCAGGGATTGTCACCTCCTGGCCAACTACCACCTGGACAAACTCAACAACCTGGCAGACAAACTCAGCCGCCAGCTGCTACCCCACGAATGGTGGCTCCACCCGGAGATCACAGCCTCCATCTTCCTCCAGTGGGGCCAGCACACACCCCAACAACACAAAGTGCGCAAACATCTGCTCCAGACACTCGACGAACCAGAGGGTTGCAGCGGATGCCTTTCACCTACATTGGGGGAGACACAAGCTTCTGTACACCTACCCCCTGACACTGCTTATCTCCAAGACCCTGCAGAAGGTCATCACCGACAAGGCCTCCGTAATCCTCTTTGCACCTTTCTGGCCAAGGCAAATGTGGTTCCCTCTTCTTCAGTGCCTCTCACGGAACCCCACAATCTGCCTTCCCATGCGCCCGGACCTCATCTCCCAGGACAAAGGGCAGACCCTGCACCCCAACCTTGTCCCAACCGCATGGGGACAAGCAACTTCAGGCCGGAGGGACTGGGGTCTCTATTCCCATGGCCGCTCCTTGTGGCCTTGGGCAAGCCACTTAACCCTCCATTGCCTCAGGTACACTTAGATTGTGAGCCCTTTGGGGACAAGGGAATAAAAAGTACCTGTTAGTATGCATGTAAACCGCACTGATTCTAAAGAGTGTGGTATAAAAAAGAAATAAATAAAAACCTCACTGTCCTGGCACTAACGGCCTGGAAATTGAACAGCAACACCTATCCAACTTGAACCTCACGGATGAGGTCCAGCAGGTCATCCTGGCTGCCCGGAGGGACTCGACCCGCCACACCTATGTATTCAAATGGAAGAGGTTTGATGCCTGGTGCGGGGCAGCAGGGGCCTGCCCCCTCACCTGCCCTATACCCCTGATCCTCCAATACCTCTCCTCACTCTCTCCACCTGGGACCTCAACATAGTGCTCGAACAACTCACAAGGGACCCCTTTGAGCCAATGGATCAGGCCCCTCTCAAGTTTGTCACTTGTAAGACATTCGCCATCACTTCCGCCAGAAGAATTAGCGAGCTCCAAGTGCTGGTGGCCCAACCTCCTTACACCACGCTCCACCCTGGACATGCATCCCTGCGAACCCACCCCAAGTTTCTACCCAAAGTGGCATCCGCCTTCCATATCAATCAAACAATCGAGCTCCCGGCCTTCTACCCGGAGCCGCATAACAACCCGGAAGAGCGTCGCCTATACACTCTGTTCTGCGTACGTGTATTGCGCACATACCTAACCTGGACGGCAGCCAACCGCCGGGCCAACCAACTCATCGTGTCCTTCGATCCCAACAGACCAGGACAACCGGTCACCAAGCAAACCCTATCTCAGTGGATCACAGCCTGCATCGCCCACTGTTATTCGAGTGCCGGCGCAACCACCCCGGCCCACGTCCATGCCCACAAATTACGGGCCATGGCAGCCACGCTAGCAGACTTCAACGCAGTGCCACTCAACCACATCTGTAAGGCTGCAACCTGGGCCTTGCCCCACACCTTCCAGAGGCACTACTGCCTGGAACTCTTGTCTCTAACTAGCGGCTCGTTCGGCCATTCCGTGCTAAGCACAGGAATCCAGTCCTCGACCTCTACTGCAACCTGAGGAAGACGAACTTCCTCCTATGACTTGAATGACCTTGAATGTTACTGTGGAGGAGGACTGCCTCCTCTGATGCGGAATGTTTATGTTGATCTCACAAAGTGTTTGATGTTGATCTCACGAGTTGTTTGATGTTGATTTCACAAATTGTTGGTGCAGTGTTGTTGAAACCAATTGCCTGCCCACGCTCCATGGAGCGTTGTCATGCACGTTTGTGATGCTTGTACCTCCAGCAATAAAACAGTGTTGCATCCTAAGTGCTCTGGACTATCTCTCACAAACTGCAGGCCTCCGCCTTCCACAGAAACAGCGGCCATGCCGTGCTGGTGAGTCACCAGGTGTGACTGATGCATCCTGCTTGTCCTAGGAGAAAACGGGGTTACTTACCTGTAACGGGAGTTCTCCGTGGACAGCAGGATAAGTCAGCCACACGTTCCCACCCTCCTCCCCTACGTCGAAGGCATGCGGTCCACAATATCCCTCAGTGGGCGTGCCACGCCCCTACCTGGCTGTGGAATGGCCGCAAGCTAGGTACTAACTGAGCCAGGTAGGGGCGGGCCTGGGGGTGGAGACTACTATGTGCTCAGAAAGGCTAACATTTCTGAGCTCTAGGAGAGCACTTCCATAGCAGTGGCGCCATCGGATGACGTCACAAGGTGTGGCTGACTTATCCTGCTGTCCACGGAGAACTCCCGTTACAGGTAAGTAACCCCGTTTTCCATGGCTGGAAAAAATGCCTGGCTGTGAAATGGGCTGTAGAAGTGCTAAACTATTATTTTGTGAGTAGGCATTTTAAGCTGATAACAGATCATATCCTCCTGCCCTAGTTCAATAAAATGAAAAATAATAATACCAGGCAGAGAATTTTGGAGTGGTTCAACAAGCAGGCAAGTACTACCTCCATGTGGATGTCCTGTTCTAGAAAAAAAAAAAGAATCAGGGTATGAGATCCCGGATAGAAGGAGAGATGAGAGACGTAAATAACAAGGCCATATACCTTATTACAAGAAAACTATCATAACCCTTAGTTTAGGCTAACCACCTGGGTATAAGGGGCACTCACCTCCCATTCTGGTTATAGTGAATATCTTAATATATGCTAGTGGGTGGTTGTAGTCAGCCAGGGATGGTTATGTGGGTGGTGGCAGGTAGGGCAGAGCAGGAGTCGGTCTGACCCATCTGAGAAATAGGTATAGAAAATCCCTGAGTGTGGGGGCTGGTAGAAAAGATATCAGCCTGACGGACAAAAAAGAACACTGGGTCAGGGGTGTATTTGCAAGTTTGCACTCATTATAATCACCCTGGAAAACAGACCATGAAGAAGTAGCAACAAAAATTCACTTGTGTTACCCACTGAAATCAGGAGCTGCAATGCAAATACATTCAAGAGAGCTTTCTCCCTTTACACCCCACACTTGTGGAACTCACTTCCTGACACCATAAGAGACTCGAAGGATCCAAATACTTTCCGCAAGCTTCTAAAAACATTTCTGTTCAGGGAACACTTTGGTGAATTAATTACTTAAATACAATGTTTTAAAGGCTAACCTTAGGGGTATGTTTACTAAACCATGCTAATGTTACCGGCAAAAAGTGCAGCTTTAACGTGAGGAATGCCATATAAGGAAGTGGGCGATCCGGCATCAAGGTAGCAATGACTCTGTATCGCGAGAAAGAGGGCACCAAGGTGCGTTACCACTCAGTAACCTTACTTTCATGCCAGCGCTGTGTTAGAAGCTATGGAGGTGTAGCCCACTGGTTCATGCAATGGTTATAGAGCCAGAGGTCATGGGCTCAGTCCCTTAGAGGTCTCATCTAATAAGGCTGTCTGAGGTAATCCCTTTTCCTGCCTGTAACAGTCAGACACATCTCTACAATCTGTACTGCCAGCAAAAACACCCTCACTTCAGTGCCGTAAGCTAAGATGCCTCATAGGGCACATTATAAAGTGCCCTGTCTGCCAAGGCACCTTATAATGTGCCCTATAGGGCACCTTATACAGTGCCTTGTTGGACAGGGCACTTTATAATGTGCCCTATAGGTTATGGCACTGAGGTGAGGGTGTTTTTGGCTGGCAGCACAGATTGTAGAGATGTGGCTGACTGTTACAGGAATTAAAAGGAAATGCCTCATTAAATAGTACCACTGTGAAATCAAACTCATGATCTCTGCCTCAGCAGGCATTGTATTAACCTGTGGGCTACACATCTATAGCTGTTACCACAGTGCTGGCTGGCTACAGAAAGACTGCAGGTCACCACACAAACTGTCTGCTGTGGTTACCGGGATAGGGTAAACCCACCCATACCCATGATGCACTGCACATGCAGAACAGCAGTCTACATCTGATCACAGATGGAATATGCGCCTCCACAGCACCTCAGCCTGGTAGTGGGAAATGACTGTGTGTGTTACTGGCACAGAGTAGCTACAGATCGTGACATTGTGTGGGTCCTGTGCTCACCCTGAGGGTGAGGTGGGGCGCCCAGAACCAGGCCGCAGTACCTGAATCAGCTGAGATAGCCTTTGCTGCAGGTCCTCATCAGTGCTAGTGTGTGGTAGGTATTCCTTGCAGACATGCCTAGGATAGTTCTGTGTCCATCTGCATTTCCCAGTTGCATCTAGCCCTTGTGGACCATGATGCACCTGGAATGGTGCATATCCAGTGTGGTTGCCATGATCACATGTTCTAAGATCAGGGGTGTGTCTGGACTCACATGTGCATTATGTAGCACCACATATCAAACTCTCTGGGTTAAGGTGGTGGACAGGATTTGCCCCCAATGGACCCACACTGTACACCTTTGCAATGGAGGTAGTAGAGGGACATGATGAAGGGCTGGGGGACCAGCAACCCCAGTCCAGTTGGAGAATGGACACCATCCATGGCAGGTTATGTAGAACTGTACATACCACATAGGGCACTGGAAGACAGGCAGTAGGCCTGGCAAAGCTCAGCTGCCTCCCCACCACAATCTGACATTCACCAGCAGAGAGCACAGTCAGTCTGCACCCTCTTCACCCTGCAAGGTGTTCCAGCCATACACATGCTAACTGCACACAGTCTGCTAGCCAGTACATGTTCACAGAAGAGCTATGTGCACCCAGACATGGGATATAAGCACAAACAGCAAGCAGGTATGCCAATGATTGGGCCCCAAAAAAGAGAACATACAGATATCACTTGAAAGAAACAGTGCATAGCACTATGTGGGAACCTAGACATGCCATGGTCACTGATCAGTCAGAGTGAGAGTGACCTCCCAGCATGACATGCTTTGGCCACCCTGTCCATGCAGGTGGTGGTCGGGCACTACAATATCCCAGCCATTTCCCTATGCCCTGTGCAGATGCATCCTGCCCAGACCGCCCTGTCCGGGCCATACCCACAATACCTTGCTCCTCATTATGCACATTGGCAGGCTAACACTGGAAACAGTGTAAACATTGTAGGCTCAGTAAGGTAGCCACAAAACACTGGATAGACATACACACACTCCTACACCTATTTCAGCATTGTGCAAAGATAGAGGTGATTGGCAGCCCTGGCCGCCACACAAATCCTGAGCACAGTGCAGGCATTGCTAAGGTACTCAGTAATGTTAGGGTCACTCTCTGGGGTGTTAAACACTGTCAGAAAGAAAAAAGGAAACACACTCCACATATGTCAGAAAGGTTGCTATGATGAAGTTCTGCTAACAAATTGTGTTTAATTTAGGATTTGTTATTTGAAATTAATCATAGCAACCTTTTGATACACCTGAATGATGTTTGGCCCTCCAGGTCTGCAGTTGGGAACCTCTGCTCTAGGGAGTGCACATGTTTATGGTGTATGTGCTCTGTAGGGTAAAATACAGGGACATGGTCTGCAGGAGCCACAGCTAGAGCTTGAACCTGTAATCTTCTGCCCCTGAACACATTGGCTGTGTGTACTGCACCAAACTGCTGCCACAGAGGCAGGTCATTCCCTGGGGATACCATGACTGTTCTTCAGACAGACCTTGTCTGTTGCACTACACGTCACCCACCTAAACAGGGCTTTGCCTTGGTCTGCTGTGGGCAGATGCCACTGCCCCCTCCACCACCACCAGCCCTCCCCCACCATGCTGACAGGCCCTTATGCCGGTGGTGCTAGTGGTGCGCAGTCCCAGGCCATCCAGTGTGCCGGTAGGTGGCTGCATATGGTGTGGGGTCTGGGGTAGGGGTGCCTACATAGACATCCACGCTTCCCCCTGGCACCTCCTGCCAATGTTATCTGACCATTGGGGTACCTGCTGGGTAATGTCCCCTGGATGGGACACTGTGGCACACACACTCATGGGCATGTTTGAGGTTGGTTAGTTGCTGTCTTGCTTATTTTCCATTTCTGCATTCCTATGTGCAACCTAGGCATCTGCCAAGTCCACCCTGTGCCCCAGCTGCCCCACTGCATGTCCCGCCTGCAGCCCCCTGTACCCGATTTGCGGCATCACCATAGTGCCCTTTCATACTTGGGCACTATGCTGTTGCTGCACATGTATCACTACTATCACTTTTATTGATCTCCCTGCCTTTGCTGTACATTGCTGACTGAAATGGTTTCTCTCTCCTGCAATTGTGCTTCTGATGCGAAGTTTTCACTCGCGGTAATTTTTGGCCCTTCATTCCACAGCGTTAGTGTAGCAGGAGCCTCTCCTTGCCCACTCCCTGCCCATTGACCCCTTCTTTCCGCTCTCTCTCCACTCTCTGCTTGCCTTAAAGCTGCCGGAGACGTTATCGCGCGATAACGTCACCCGTTTAGTAAACATACCCCTTAATTCCAAATTTTCCAAGTAAAGTCATCTCCCCTTCAATATTCTTACTCACCTAACATGACTTTTTATTAAGAACAGTGCATTCTAAATATCAAACATCGATTCCTGGTATTAGTTATTATCTGAATTCAGTTGTTTATTATGTTAAAGTAGCTTTTTCCTTATTTCCCAGCACTCCTTGTTAATGTTCCTTGTATAATTTTGTTGACTGTATTTTTCTTTTCTTTGAGTTCATTGTAAACTGCTTTGATTCACGAAAGGCGGTATATAAGCACAAATAAATAAATCAAATAAATACATTTACATAAAGGGAGAATCTTGGGAAACTTTCTCTTGGGATTTCCTCCCAGGTGAAGGGGGAAAAGTGGTGAGCTCCCCAAGAATCCTGTTGCAAGAACCTTTGTGGGGTATAGAATTGGGGTGGGCTAAAGGGTGAACTATCCTTATGAACCCTGGAACTCACCCTAACTCTACAGAGGACTCTAAGGATTCTCCAGGCAGAGAGCCCTAGCTTGGTGAAAAGAGATAGTGCTTTTCTGCTGAATGCTGATCATTGGATACTGGTTGTGTGCTATGGGTTGCTGGATGACCCAAGGACATAAACTGAGCTAGAAAATGGATTTGAGAATTCTGGGATCTAGATGTCTCAACATGCTGTTTAAAGAAGTTTTAGGTATGTTGTTCTTTAATAGAGGAAATGACTTTTTTCTCTATTGGGTGAGTTTTGTCACACAGTAGCATAGCAAATAAAAGTCAATAAAGATCAGCCTGGTCCATCTAATTTGCCCAGCTCTGTGCAGGCTATTCCTCCTCTATGACTTTGCTAAATAGTGCATACTCTTGTGAAAGAGTATGTACTGCTAACAGAAAACAGGAAATGACACAATTGTCTTTTCCTGCTTCACTGAAATCCTTCCTTTTGTTTCAGATGAAAGCACATCCCTGGATAGTAGTGATATTCAGCTGCTATCTGCACAGCCTATCCAGATAGTACTTAGGAAGAGTTAGGGGTATGTTTACTAAACGGTGCTAATGTCGCAGCTGCGAAGTTATCATGCGATACGTGACATTATCTGCGATAATGGCGCATTACCGTGCGATAACGTCACGTATCGCGCGATAACGTCTGCTGCGGCGGTAAGGTGCACCGAGGGTGGAGTAAGGCTCCCCAGAAGGTGGAGTAAGGCTTCCCAGGGGCAGAAAGAAGGGGTCAATGGGCGGAGAGTGGGCGGGGAGAGGCCCCAGGCACACTATCGCCGTGAAATGAAGGTCAAAAAAATAGCGCGAGTGAAAACCTGGCGTTACAGGCAAAAGTGAAGGAGAGAGAAACCATTTCAGTCAGCAATGTGCAGCAAAGGCAGGGAGACCAAGAACAGTGATAGTAGTGATATATGTGCTGCACCACCAGATAGTGCCGAAGTACGAAAGGGCACATGGGGTACAGGGGACTGCAGGTGTGACATGCAGTGGGCAGGCTAGGCAGGTGACACATAGAGAAACAGGAGCGCAATATCAGCAACTGATCAAGGTCAAACATGCCCACGAGTGTCTGTGTCCCACAGTGTCCCAGGGGACAGTACCTAGCAAATACCCCAAATGGAACAGAACATTGGCAGGCAGTTCCGGGGGAAAGGCACCCCTACCCCAGATTACACCATAGGCAGCCACCTACTGGCACACTGGATGGCCTGGGACTGCGCACCACCAGCACCACCAGCATAAGGGCATGTCAGCATGATGGCAGAGGGGTGTCGGTGTTGGGGGGCAGTGGCATCTGCCCACAGCAGACCAAGGCCAAGCCCTGTTTAGGTGGGTGCCGTGCACTGCAAAAAACGTCTGACCGTCTGACGAGCAGTAATGGTATACCCAGGGAATGATCTGCCTCTGTGGAATAGTTTAGTGCAGTACACTCAGCCAGTGTGTCCAGGGGCAGAAGGTCACAGGTTCAAGTCCCAGCTATGGCTTCTGCAGACCATAGGCTATTGGCACAACACTCATCCTCTAAATAATAAAGGCTTTTGTTTCTACTGCCACGTTTTTAGACTGGTTCTTGTGTTGGTTGCCTACGTGACAGCTTGCTGTTTCTTGGTGGCCCTGCAGACCATGTCCCATATATTACCCAGTACTAAACTGTGGTAATAAAGAAGGAACTTTTTGTGCAGATAAAATAAACACGCCATAAACGCCTATGGTCTACCTTACAGAGCACATTCACCATAGACATGTGCAGTCCCTAGAGCAGAGGCCCCCAACTGCAGTCCCGGAGGGCCAAACACCATTGAGGTGTAATGCTGTCTTCACTCTCCCGACCAGGTGAGAGCAACTTGGCTGCCCGACCTGCCCTCCCGAGCAGTTTCTCCGGCCCAATCGGGGCTGTGGGAGTGGGAGGAGCAGTAAGCAGCTAGAAAAGGCAGCTGCTACCGGCGGGAAACCCCTTTGCTCACCGCCACCATCTTCACTCTCCCGACCAGGTGAGAGCAACTTGGCCGCCCGACCTGCCCTCCCGAGCAGTTTCTCCGGCCCAATCGGGGCTGTGGGAGTGGGAGGAGCAGTAAGCAGCTAGAAAAGGCAGCTGCTACCGGCGGGAAACCCCTTTGCTCACCGCCACCATCTTCACTCTCCCGACCAGGTGAGAGCAACTTGGCTGCCCGACCTGCCCTCCCGAGCAGTTTCTCCAGCCCAATCGGGGCTGTGGGAGTGGGAGGAGCAGTAAGCAGCTAGAAAAGGCAGCTGCTACCGGCGGGCCCATGCCTGAGGGCCCTTTGGTGTGGCCCTTAGGCAGTGGCACGCAAGGAGACCATCGAGATCATTGTACGAGCAAAGACCAGACCACATCACGCTCATCAACGAACAGTACATAAGAGTTTCGAGCTACCTTCCAGAGACCTGTCTCCTATGGACAAATCCTGCAAGTATATACCCCTGTGTGTAATATGATATCCTGCTAGCAGTTTACACTGAACTCTCATTTATAAATAGTAGTTAAGAATCCTGCTACAAATGTAACTAATATTCTGATAGCAATGTTACTATTTAACTAAGATTAATGTTGCAGGATTCAATACAAAAAGTTACCATTATACTGCTACCAATGTTACAAATGCTACCATTATACTGCTCTTAATGTTACTGACACAACAAGATTACTGTTGCAAGTACTTACAATTACTCATTGTAACCTGAACCCTATCACAAATATTACCAATGTCACCCAATTAACATTACAATGTTGCTAAGGCTGATGTTACAAGTTTCATACACTTCAACCAAATAGTTCCTCCTGCACTTAACATTAGCAAGACCTAGGCTTTAAAAATATAACCCACCTATTAACCACCTATTAACACAATAATATTAAAGAATATCAAGCAATAGACTACAAAACCTACCTAATAATCAAACAATGTCTTTCCAATCCTCCTCTCACATCAGGATTATACTGATTAGTCTCACTATCCTCACACTGATAGATCTAACAAATGTATAAAAAACAATTATAATAGACCAATCCCTATAATACAAGGCACATCACGTTATGACAACCTAATATCTCCATTCAAAATTGGACCCAACCTCAGATCCAAACAATCTAGACTTATCTATATAACAACTGCACCAGATTATGACCCAACACAGTCACAACCACTCAATACACAGAAATACACAACCCTCACCTGCCAACTCATTAATGCAAGATCTATGAAAAACAAACTGCCAATCTTTACAGACATCATCAATGACAATAAATCAGATATTATCTGTATAACAGAAACATGGCTCAAGGATACAGACTCTGTCTTCATGAACCAATTAATGACACCTGAATATGAGATCTTCCATACTCATAGAAAACTTTAAAAAGGAGGAGGCGTGCTTATAATAGTAAAGAAAAACCTCAATGCAAAACTAATCTCATCTAGCAACTTTGATAATGTTGACATGCTAACTATAAAAATTAAAAACATAAGGATATGCCTAATATATAGGCCACCAGAATACAATATAGATAATACTGACAATCTAATTGAACTTCTAGCCTCATCCACAGATACAAACCCAGTAATACTAATGGGTGATTTTAACCTCCCCTCAACACTCAACACCCAATCAACTCACTTCTTAGATGCAATAAACATTTTGGACTTCCACCAAATAATAACAGAACAAACACATAATAAAGGAAAAATACTTGACATGGTCTTCCTACCAAACTCAATCCACAACTTATATAACACTGAATCACTCTCAAACATACCAGTTCCCTGGTCTGACCACTGCCTCTTGAAATTCAATATTACCATCCCTGACAATTACCAAACTAAAAGACCACAACCCCCACATACTAAGAGATTTACAAAGTTCAGGGAAGAAGAATTCCTAGATCAAATAATCCCACACCTCACACTAACACCCACAAATCTTGAGGAATCTATCAAAACCTGGAACAAAACTATCTCCATGGCTGCAGAAAGAAAACCAGCCCCACCAACACATAATACCAAAGACAATAAATCTGAAAAAAGGCATGCACCATGGTTTAATGCAACACTCAAAAAACTAAAAAGACAATTAAGATCCAAAGAAAGGAAATGGAGACAAACCAAAACACAACCAAATTATGAGAAATACATAAATACCCTACATTTATATAAGGAAACAACAGACAGTACTAAGAGAGACTATTACTCTAACTTACTCAATAACTCCATTAACCGACCAAGGGAATTGTTCAGCATCATAAAGAACCTAACAAACAAAACATACAACTCAGATGAAACCTCCATAGATATTTCTCCACAAGAATTAGCACAATATTATATTAATAAGACAAAACTTCAAATGACCCCACCAATAACACACACTGAAATGACACACACTACACTGGATAACTGGTCCAACTTCACCCTAATTTCAAGGACCACTCTCAAAACTACTTTATCTAACATCAACACAACCACATCACATCTAGATCCATGCCCAGTGGACTGGATAAAAAAGACATTCTCAATACTCTCTGCTTTCATCCTTCCCTATGGTCAACCTATCACTAGAAAAAGGATACTTACCCCCATCTCTCAAGCATGTTCAAATACGACCAATACTTAAAAATAACACATTAGACAAATTATCCCCAAAATCATACAGACCAATATCGAGTATTCCTTTCATGGCAAAACTTATAGAAAAAATAATCTAAATTCAACTACAGGAATTCATAGATACACTGAACCTCCTTGACGAACACCAATATGGCTTCCGACCATTCCATGGGGTAGAAACACTACTAACAGTCCTATACGATACTTTATTAAGGGGAGTTGATGACACCAAACAAGCATTCATCCTAGTATTCCTCGACATCTCGGCAGCATTTGACAGTGTTAATCACTTAACAATGCTAAACAGACTGCAACAAATTGGAATAACATCTACTGTATATAACTGGTTCAAATCCTACCTATCAAACAGAACACAAACAGTGAGAATCCTCAACCAAACATCTACTACTTTCAATCAAACACAAGGCCTCCCACAGGGATCCGCGCTATCAGCACTATTATTCAACATTTATATACAACCTGTCTGTAGCATCTTTAAACGTCATGGCGTATATTACCATATTTACGCCGATGATATATTGTTCTACCTTCCGTTTAAAATCCCGCACCCTCCAATACAACAAATAACAGAATGTTTTAAAGAGCTGACTATATGGCTTAACGATCAGAATCTACACATCAATTTTTCAAAAACTGATGTACTATATATCACCAAAAATCAAACATATATACCCCAAGCACCATTACACTAGACAACCACGAGATCAACATAAAAAAAGAAATAAATAAAATACCTAGGTGTGATACTCGACAATAAACTTAACATGGATTCACATATAAAATATCTGACCAAAAACATACACTACAAACTCAAGACATTGAGACAATTAAGACCATTGATTCACTTACAAGACTTCATAACTATAATTCAATCCATCATAACCCCACACTTTGATTTTGCAAATATAATCCTTAATGGCATCACAAAGCAAAATATGAAAAAGATACAACTAACTCAGAACATAGCAGCAAGGATAATAATGAATATAAACTCAACAGAACATATCACACCGATCCTGGCTGAACTCCACTGGCTACCCATTCACTGCAGAATAAAATATAAAATTATTTTAACCACATTTAAACTAATAAATAACTTAGCTCCATCCATACTCAATACACTCATTAACATAGAATTAGATAAACGATCACAAAGGAGCAGAAACACAAACACTATAGCAGTTCCAAAAGACTACACAAAAGCAAGAAAACAAACCAACAAGAGGGCCTTCTCTCATTCTGCACCTATTCTATGGAATACTCTGCCTGACAACATCCGCCAACTATCAGACATAAAGGAATTTAAAAAAAACCTAAAAACCCACTTATTCTCTCTACATTACAATACACTACCTAATCAGAATACAAAAAGAGACACAGGTTAGCAACCATACTACAATACTACATAATACACAAAATTTAAACGCACCACAATTTTGTTCTATCATGTAATTTGTAAGTACCCATAATGTAAATACGTTATAACTTTTACTGTTCAAAAGTTATATTGTTACGTGTAAATAGTTCCATCTGTTCTATGTAAAACAACTAGGTATGTAATTTCACATACCTTATAATTTACTGTTCATTGTAAACCGCACTTGATACTTGGGAAAGAGCGGTATAGAAATAAGTGTTAAATAAAAATAAAAATAAATAAAATAAAATAAATAAATAAATAATACATATACTTGAGATGCATTTGTATGTACCGCCCCCATTGTATGCAAATGTATCCCCTGCATATACATTAGGGACAGCATGAAAACCTGAATCATGTTGGGCCCACCAGGAATGGAGTTGGGAACCTCTGCCCCAGAGCATTGGCCAGCTCCACTATCCAAAGCCTCATGGGGGGTCAGGCTGTTGGGCCCTGCGCGGAGTAGCATCTACCAATACTAGAACCTGCATACCTTAGCAATGCCGTCATAAACCTTGAAGCACGTTCCACATATATCAAGCAATTGCTATGATTAATGTCAGATAACAAGCCCAAAATGAGACACAATGTGTTAACAGAGATCCATCAGAGCAACCTGTCAGATATCTGTGGAGTGTGTCTTGGTTTATGTCTCTGACAGTGTTTACCACCCAGGAGATTGACCCCAAAAGTATTGAGTACCATAGCAACGCCTGCGCTGTGCCCAGGACTGGTGTGGCGGCCAGGGCTGCCAACCACCTCTATATTTGCACAATGCTGAAGTAGGTGTGGACGTGTGTATATGTCTATCAAGTGTTTTGTGGCTGGCCACACCTTGAGGAGCCCACAATGATTGCACTTTTTCCAGTGTTAGCCTGCCTATGTGCATAATGAGGAGCAAGGTACTGTGGGTATGGGCCGGACAGGGCAGCCTGGGCAGGATGCATCTGTTAGTGTGGGTTATTCCTTTCCCAGCACTATATACCACTTACCCTCGGGACGTCCGTTAATTCTCTGGGCTGAGGAATCACCTTACCTTCTCTGTCTGGAATTCCAGGGGAACAAACACACACACTCGCACATAAGTAGTATGTAAGTTTATTCCACAGGTTAGAGGGGCTGTCTGTCCTTTATACATTAACAGAAACATATACATATGTCATCAACTCATCCCCTGAGGCCCACCACAGCTTATCAGTAACTTCACAGATGTTAGTCGTCTCCATGTAGAACAATCAATTTGTCTTAGCACAGCACATTCCTTTCCATATATAGATATATACAGGATTCCTATTTTTCCTTGCGGGCCTCTTAGTCCTGCTACACACTTTAAACTTTATTTCCCCTATCAATCCCCCCTTTGGGCCTGCATAGGCCCACTATAAGAACAGCCAAACAGTCTTCTGAAGGACAGTTAAGCAGACATTATTAACTGGAGGTCGGTGGTGGCGTGCTCGGGTACATCAGCCACCGTGGAAACAGGTGTATAAGAGTATATAAAAGTAGTGGAGTTCTGCAGGGCCTAATTCAGCAGTGATAGCGGGGGTCTGGAAAACGGGGATCCAGGAAGTCCAGCTAAGGGCATCCAAGTGAACTGAATCCAAGTTGCATTGTTCTCTGCCCGATGTGCCTGCGTCCAAGGTCCTCATGGCTGGGGCGAGTCAGGCGTCTTCCAGGAATCCTCCAGTGCACTTTTGACGCGTGAGGCGTGTACCTAGGTCGGATGCTTATCAGTCAGCACGGCTGTGCGAGTAACTGCAATAATCTCCTCCGGAACTCCAAACAGCGCACGGTCTCTCGGGCGGAATGGGTGCATCGGTTCTGTAGAAGGAAAAGGGAAAGCATTGTACACTTGTTAAGACACCGTACATAAATATTTAGCTAGCTGTGTAGCATATTCTTCCTGTGCCAGCAACAAGTCATCTGCCATTATCACCATTCCCTCGGGCCATTTCCAGGGTAAGGGGAAGGGTCGTCCCATCAGAATTTCAAAAGGAGAGAATCCAGATGCCCCGGGAGTTAGCCTAATTTCTGCCAATAAGCTGGCAGATACAGTGGCCACCTTCCTGGGGTGTGTTGTGTAGCCTTTTTAAATTTTTCTTTAATTGCTTGATTCATTCGTTCTACTATCCCTGATGACTGTGGGTGATATGGGACATGAAATTTCCAATCAATGGCAAATATCTGAGTAATCTGTTGTAACACCTTAGAGGTGAATGCTGGTCCCTGATCAGAATCTATAGAAAGGGGACACCCAAAGCGGGGAATAACTTCCTTACAAAGAATTTTTGCTACTGTTCTAGCATCTTCCTTGGTTGTGGGAAAAGCCTCTGGCCACTTTGAAAACCTATCTACAATGACCAACAAATACTTATAACCCCCTATCGATCGTGGCATACATGTGAAATCTACTTGTAGGGCCTGAAACGGGCCTTGGGATGGGGGTAAATGTTGCAATTGTCCTATTGCTTTTCCCTGCTGAACATTATTCCTAGCACATACTAAGCATTGACTCAATTGTGATTCCACTAAATGAGGCAAATCTCTGCAAACAAATATTTCCTGTAACTCCTTAAGAACCGTCTTTCTGTTTTTATGCCCTACCCCATGTACTTGACCAATTAAGAGAGGGGCTGCCGCTTTCGGTAGTCCTCTTCTCCTCTCCCCCACCCCCCTTTTTCCTGCCAAATCTGTGCTGAATTTGAACTCATATTATGCTGTTCCCAATACATAATATCCTCGGGATCTGCAGCAGCCTGCAAGTGGTGCAGAGGAAAAGAATGTTCAAGAGGGGAAACATAATATTTATTTTTATTTATTATTTATTTTATTTATTTAGTATACATTTGTATACCGCTACTTCCAGTGATCAGCAGCGGTTTGATTACAGATTGGAAATTGTCAAATCATGACGGGAAATTTGGGGGTATACACACATTGATTAGACATGAAGGCACTGCACACATTGGTAAGGTCGTAAGGAGGTTCAGAAAATACATATGTACATTTTTACATCATTTTACAAAATTTTATATACAGACACTCTTTCAATTTAGGACATCTCGTAGCTCCCTGGGATTTTACTTCAAATTGTATTGACACTGGAATAGATGTGTCTTTAGTTTTTTCCTGAAAGCAATAAGGTCTTTGGTCAGACAATGGAGGATCAGACAATGGAGGATCAGACATAAGAACATAAGATATGCCATACTGGGTCAGACCAAGGTCCATCAAGCCCAGTATTCTGTTTCCAACAGTGGCCAATCTAGGTCATATGTACCTAGCAGTTTCCCCAAGGGACACAGGTTCCACAATGCTTGTATTGGTTCAAGCATTGATATCCTGGGTCCCTTCTTAATAATGGTTTATGGACCTTTCCTCCAGGAACTTGTCCAAACCTTTTTTAAACCAAGCTACACAAACAGCCTTTACTACACCCTCCAGTAACAAATTCCAGAGTTTGATTACACGTTGAGTGAAAAAATATTTTCTTTTATTAGTCTTAAATAGTTTACCCTGTAGCTTCATTGCATGCCCCCTAGTCTTTCTATATTCTGATAACGTAAACAATCGACCTACGTTTACCCATTCCACTCCGTTCATTAATTTATAGACTTCTATCATATCTCCCCTCAGCCGTCTCTTTTCCAGGTTAAAGAGCCCTAACCTTTTCAGCCTTTCTTCATAGGAGTATCCTTCCATCCCCTTTACCATTTTGGTGGCTCTTCTCTGAACCTTTTCTAAAATCGCTATATCCTTTTTAAGATACGGCGACCAGAATTGCACACAATATTCAAGGTGCGGTCTCACCATGGAACGATATAGAGGCATTATAATATCTTTTGTTTTATTTTCCATTTCTTTCCTTATCATACCTAGCATTCTATTTGCTCTCTTGGCCGCCGCTGCACACTGGGCCGAGGGTTTTAACATGGTATCCACAATGACGCCTAAATCTTTTTCCTGGGTGGTGGTTCCTAATGTGGAACCTTGCATCGGGTAACCATAGTTTGGGTTGTTCTTCCCTAGGTGCATAACCTTGCACTTGTCCACATTAAATTTCATCTGCCATTTTGATGCCCAGTATTCCAATTTATCAAGATCCTCTTGCAATTTTTCACAATCCTCTTGGGTTTTAACAACTTTAAATAGTTTTGTGTCATCTGCAAATTTGATAACCTCACTCATTTTTCCACTTTCCAGGTCATTTATGAATATGTCAAAAAGCAGCGGACCCAGCACAGATCCCTGGGGTACACCACTATTTACCTTTCTCCATTGGGAAAATTGGCCATTTAGCCCTACCCTCTGCTTTCTATCTTTTAACCAGTTCCTGATCCCCAATAGTACACTGCCTCCTATCCCATGACTCTAGTTTTGCCAAAAGTCTCTGATGAGGGACCTTGTCAAAGGCTTTCTGAAAGTCCAGACACACAATATCAACCGACTCACCTTTGTCCACCTGTTTATTCACTCCTTCAAAAAAACATAACAGATTAGTAAGACAAGATCTTCCTTGTCTAAAGCCATGTTGGCTGTCTCTCATTAGGTTGTGACTATCTACATGCTGAGTAATTTTATTCTTTATGATGGTTTCTACCATTTTTCCTGGTACTGACGTCAGGCTCACCGGTCTGTAGTTTCCCGGATCACCCCTGGAACCCTTTTTAAAAATTGGCGTTACATTGGCGATCCTCCAATCTTCAGGTATTAGAGATGATTTTAATGATAGTTCACAGATTACTGATAGCAGGTCTGCAATCTCATATTTCAGTTCTTTCAACACCCTTGGATGTATACCATCCAGCCCAGGTGATTTGCTACTCTTCAGTTTATCTAATAGTTGTAAGACATCTTCCCAATGTATCAATATTTCCTTCAATTCTTCCGCACCTTTAAATACCACTTCAGTCATGGGTAACATCCCTATATCTTCCTCAGTAAAGACCGAAGCAAAGGATTCATTCAGTCTCTCCGCTATCGCCTTGTCGCCTCTTAGTGCTCCTTTAACCCCTTTATCATAATGGACCAACTGACTCTCTCACAGGTTTTTTGCTACGAATGTACTTGAAAAGGTCTTTATTTCGCGTTTTTGCTTCCGCAGCAAGCTTGTTCTCAAATTCTCTCTTTGCCTGCCTTATCAATGCCTTGCATTTGACTTGCCAGTGCTTGTGCTGTTTCCAGGTTTCGTCGTTTGGCTCTTTTTTCCATTTCCTGAAAGATGCTTTTTTGGCAACAACAGCCTCTCTGACCTCACCTTTAAACCATGCTGGCAGTTTTTTCGACTTCCTTCCACTTTTCTTAAAGCGTGGAATATAGCTGGTCTGGGCTTTCAAGATAGTATTTTTCAACAACACCCAAGCTTGATGTACATCTTTAACCTTTGCAACCGCTCCTTTTAGTTTTTTCTTAACTGTTTTCCTCATTTTATCATAGTCTCCCTTTCGAAAGTTAAAAGGTAGTACTGTGGATTTCCTTACTATCACTCCTCCACTAATTAAATCAAAGGCGATCATGCTATGATCACTATTGCCAAGTGGCCCCAACACCCTTATCTCTTGCACTAGATCTGGTGTTCCACTAAGGACTAGGTCTAATATGGCTTTCCCTCTGGTCAGTTCATGAACCAGCTGCTCCAAGAAGCAGTCATTTATTTCATCTAGGAACTTTATCTCCCTAGCATGTCCTGACGTGACACTGACCCAGTCGATACCGGGGTAATTGAAATCACCCATTATTATTACTGCGCTGTAACTTTTTGTTAGCTTCCTTGATTTCTTTGAGCATTTCATCATCCATTTGGTCATTCTGGCCAGGTGCTCGATAGTACACCCCCACTGCCATTGCCTTCCCCCTTTTATATGGAATTTCAATCCATATAGATTCTACAGCAGATTTTGTTTCCTGCAAAACTTTAATCCTTTCTGAGTCAATGCCCTCTCTAACATAGAGCGCAACCCCTCCACCAATTTGATCAGCTCTATCATTACGATATAGTTTGTACCCAGGTATCACAATGTCCCACTGGTTGTCCTCCTCCCACCATGTCTCTGATATTCCAATCATATCTAACCTTTCATTTAGTGCTACATATTCTAACTCTCCCACCTTATTCTTTAGACTTCTAGCATTTGCATACAAGCATTTTAGAGAATGTATTTTATTCATGTTAATTTGGCTATTGTTAGACATGGGTAAATTGGGATCTTTAAGCTCTGTCTGCTCCATACTTGAGGGCATTTGGGCTACTTTACTCTTTTGTGGAACCTCTCTGCTTTTGGTAGTATCCTTCAAGGATACATTCTTCCGAACCATCCGCTCTTGGGCGACTGTCGGCTTTCCCCTAATATCTAGTTTAAAAGCTGCTCTATCTCCTTTTTAAAGGTTAATGCCAGCAGCCTGGTTCCATCCCGGTTAAGGTGAAGCCCATCCCTTCGGAAGAGCCCCTCCTTTCCCCAGAATGTTCCCCAGTTCCTAACAAATCCAAAACCCTCATCTCTGCACCATTGTCTCATCCACGCATTGAGACTCCGGAGCTCTGCCTGCCTTTTGGGTCCTGCGCGTGGAACAGGAAGCATTTTGGAGAACGCTACCATGGAAGTTCTATATTTCAACTTCCTACCTAAAAGCCTATATTTTGCCTCCAGAACCTCCCTACCACATTTTCCTATGTCATTGGTACCGACATGTACCAAGACAGCAGACTCCTTCCCAGCACTATCTAAGACCTTATCTAGGTGGCGCGTGAGGTCCGCTACCTTCGCACCAGGCAGGCATGTTACCAGGCGATCCTCACGTCCACCAGCCACCCAGCTATATACATGCCTAATGATCGAATCACCAACTATAACGGCTGTCCTAACCCTTCCCTCATGGGCACATGGCCCTGGAGAAACTTCCTCGGTGCGAGAGAATTTTACAACACCTGGAGGACAGGTGCTAGTTACAGGATCACTTCCTGCCACACCTGGGTGATGCTCTCCTGTCACGTGACCTCTCTCCTCCATGGCAACAGGGGTGCTTCCAGACTGGAGGTGGGACTTCAGGACTATATCCCTGTAGGTCTCGTCTATGTACCTCTCTGTCTGTCTTATGTTTTCCAATTCTGCTACTTTAGCCTCTAGAGAACGGACTTGTTCCCTGAGAGCAAAGAGCTCCTTGCACCTAGTGCACACGTAAGACCTCTCACCAACTGGGAGAAAATCATACATGTGACACTCAATGCAAAAGACTGGAAAGCCCCCATCCCGCTGCTGGACTGCTGTCTGCATCTTAGTTTTAATTTGTGTCTAGATCTTTAAGTTCTTACTTACTAGGGGTTGCTATGGGTATTTATACCAATAAAACTGTACCTAATACGTTTAATATACCTTGTTCACCTGAAGCTTAATTAATCTCAGGTCCTTAGTGTATGACTGATTTGGGTAATGAGCTTCACCTGAAAGCACCTCCTGTCTTTTAAGATGTGTAAGTACCTATAAAGCTATGATTATCCCAGGGGTGGTAGGGAAATAACACTTATTAAAAGAGGGCTGCTACACAGTACCCTGTCTTGTGCTGCTGAGTTAAGCTAAATTCTGATTTGATTTAAATTATAGCTCTTAGCTGCTGCTAGGCTCTAACTTCTTATGAAATTTAAACTACAAGCTCTCTGCTGGGTTCTAAATTTAACCAGAAAGCTCTCTTCTGTGTTTTAAAACTAAAAGTACTTTTCTGATGCTAGGCCCTGAGTGACTATTAAATGTACACTACAAGCTCTCTGCTGGGTTCCAAATGTAACCAGAAAGCTCTCTTCTGTGTGTTAAATTTAAACTAAAAGTACTTTGCTGTTACTTGGCCCTGAGTGACTATTAAATTTAAATTACAAGCTCTCTGCTGGGTATGAAATGTAACCAGAAAGTTCTCCTCTGTGTTTTAAATTCAAACTTTAAATGCTGCTACTAGGCCCTAACTGATCCAACAAAAAACAGTGGGTTCACAGATTAAGTAGCTTTAATACAAATAATTCTTTTTAGAAAATTACCAGAAGTATATACTCACAGTTGCAGATTTCTCTCCTGAAGTAACAGCCCCTTTCTAGTCCTTCAATGTGTCTGTGCCGTAACAAATGCATGACGCCCTGTTCATTTCTGCCTTCTCCACAGAGGCTGCAGATGCTGGGGAGGGGACCTCTGCACCCACATCACCTGGTGGCAGCCCCCCCATGACCACTGGAGGCACCGAGGCGGAGGACGCAGCTGCAGTGGTGGAGGACACCATGGCTGTGGAGGAGGAATACATGGAGGGTGGGGAGGGGTGGGTGGAGGGGATGGTGGAGGGTGCTGGGGAGGTGGAGTGGGAGGGCAAGGAGGGGGAGGGGGAGGGTAACGGGAGAGTGAGGGGACCAGCCAGGGCGGGGAGGGTGGGGGGGGACATGGAGGGTGGGGAGGGGGAGCCTGTGCACGAGGGTGGATGCAAGTCACCACTGGGCACTGGGGGCCCTTGCCACCTGCCCCATTTGTATGGCCAAGGTATCAGGCCTGGTGTGAGACCCCCACACATTGCCACACACAGGTCCCACGCAGATGCCACCACCCGGACCACAGCCTCATGGTGTGGCTGTGGTGGCAAATGTGTGGGTCTCCTGTGGGTAGCAATGGGCACCATTAGGCAGAGCCTGACTGACCATGGCCACGCCATCAGGCAGCTGACAGCTGCTGTTGAGGGTATGTCTGAGTCTATGTGCCGCCAGCATTATCATGGCATGTTCATGGCGCATCCCCAGCCATACCCCCACAGCGGGCCCCCGAGTGTGTGATACACATATATAGCTGTGGCCATCTCCCACTGTCTGCAAGGTAGTGCAGTGGACACACAGATGGCAAAGGTGGCAACCCTAACAGCCAAATGTATCCCCACTAACGTGTGAGACGGATATCCATGCTGTGCTAACGCAAAATTGTGAACCAGTTTTACTGTTGACCTGCCTATGGGAGGGTGTTGTTGTGTTGAACGTTTTAACATCGGTATGGCACCTACCAATACGTATTTGGATTAAAACATTGTGTAGGCAGCCAATCTTGCAATGGTCATCTGTCCTTTGTGCATACATGCTGTAGCGGTGAGTGAGACACCTGTGTGCATGTCCCAGTGTGTATTTGTGCAACATATATTACCCCTTCCCCACAACAGGCTGTATGGAGCGCAATGTGCACTGCCAGATGTATCCCCCAATGACATCGTGATGTAACCATGTGCTGCACCGTCCAACAGACATGGTCACATGCACGTTGTTACGGATAGTCAGTCTGTAGCAGGGATGCAGCACATGATGGGACGGCGAGGAGGTGTGGATGTGGTACACATGATGCAGCATAGTTGTGATGTATGCGGGGATTCACATGTCCGACAGTGCATCAGTCGGTGGGTTTCACCATGATGCGGTCTGGTGGGGTAAAGGAGCAGTGGCGCACTGCAAGCGCTGGAGGGGGTAAACCTCTGACAGTAGCTAGGTATATCTGTACATCGTGTCTGTCTGCCAAGCATGTGTGGTTAGTATGCCACGGTGACCCTGGTGTGTGTCTGACAGACGGGTCACCCATGTAGATGGCCTGATGTGGATGATATGCGGGGACAGAGGGGAGATATGCCCCACAATGTTGGTGAACCAGCAGACATATATAGCAGGTGGCAGGGGAAGGGAGGGTGTAATCCTAAGCATATGTATGGCCGTTAAGACATTGCACGGTGCTGTAGGGCACATGTGACCATGGTAACCCCAATTGGGACAGCCCACTCAGGGAACCCCCGACAAAGAAAAAAGGACACGTGCACATTGGTGAACAAAGGTAATGTGTCATTTAGTGTGGAGGTCAGTCCAACTTACAGTCACACATCTACGGCCTGCGTGAATGCCCATGCCCCCTCCCCCTCCCATGACCCCCACTCTCTTTGCTGACGATGCTTCTGTCACCTTTGGCACTGCTTCAGGCCGCAGGATATGTCCCGCCATGACCTCGAGTGCATCCGCCACCCGGCCTATGCCAGCTGCGATATCCACGGCAGTCCCTCGCGGCTGCCGTGTCTCCAGGCTGTGCTCCCTGACATCCCTGCAGAGCCCACACACTGCTCATGTGTGGGCCTGCAACGCCTGGCATTGGGCACGCTGGACCTGCTGCTGGCCACGCATCTTGGCCCGTATAGCAATCAGCGCCTGGCGAGTGCCTGTGGGAGGGGAACAAGGTAACCTGTGAGACAACTGTTGCCTAGACCCCAACATGTATGACCTGCCCATTCCCCACTGAGCCACACAAACCACCCCAGACATTCCCGGGGGGGGGGGGCATATGTATGTGTGGAGGCCCACTGCCATAGTGCGTGTGTGTGGCCCCACCGCTGTGTCTGGGGGTTGGTGTGCGACACCAGCACATGCAGCCATCCTGCCAGTTGCCTACCTGTGAATCCCTGTGTGCTGACGCTGTATGTGCCCGCAGCTCCTGGAGGACGACATGCATTGCACCCGTTGTTGCAGTGGAAGGCCTTGGTGGTGGCAATGTGGGGCTGACCCCCACATCTTCGGGCCCCTCGCCAGCCGCTGTGGTGCCTGTGTACCCGCTCTGCTGGGGTGACCCGTTGTCCTCCTGGGTGGCCACCTCCTCAGGCAGCACATCGGCCCATGGGGTGTCTGCGGCATTGCTGATGGCAGCCTCTGCATGCGGTGCCTCGTCGACCTCCGCTGGCTCGGGCTCACTGCCATTGTCCTCGGCTGCCTTGATGGCCTGGATGTTACCTGGGGGGGGGGGGGTGGTGGAACAAGGTACACAGTAGATATGGTGTTGTCACAGACACAGACGTAGAGCACATATTTACGTAGACCTATTTACGTGGAAATATGGACATATTTAGGTAGACATATATTTGTTTATGCACTCCTTGCTTTCCTCTGTCCCTCTCATTTGGTCAGCCCTAGGGACAGGAACACATCTGCTTGCTCCCTCGTTACCCCCGGCTCCTCCTCCATCACACATTGTATGTACAGAACTAACCCACTGGAAGAGATTGCCCCATTGTATAACCCAAATCTGGAGTGCGGACATCCCAGGTCTGACTGGGAGCATGGAGTAAGCATGTGTGGGGTACTCCCAGACCCTGGATGTCCTCACCAGATATCAGATATGTCCAGGACATCCTGAGCTATATCTACGCTTACATCTGTGCAAGGCATGAGGAAAGAGCTCATTTTGTCAGACAGATATCTTGAAGGTGTTGGGAAGGGGGTTTGATTCTATCCCCTATATGTTCCACGAACAAACACTAACGGGGAATGTGGACTCCGGTGTCTGTTTTCCTAGGTTCGGCCACACCAGCTCCCAGGACATGGGCTCGCACCACCCCGTGACATGCCCTGCGTGTGCATGGTAGATAGCTGTATGTGTGCTGCATGTCTCGGACATACCTGTCTGTGGGTCAGCCGTATCCAGCGCCGGGGAGAGGCCATGGATGTAGATGGGGCCTAGGCACTCAGCAAGCTGCTGCTCCAAGGGCATGAGACTTTGGATGAAGCGGCCACTCCCACCAGTGCCGCTAGCATGTCGGCGTTATGCAGTCAGGTGTGCACAGACCCCCCACCTGATATCATTGCACCTCTTACGGAGGCTGACAAAGTCCCTTGGTGGCCCTCCCACCTGTGCTACGGCCCCCTGCACCTCCTCCCACACCTGGGTCCTTACGCTGACAGTTGTGCGTGAGCTCATGTGCCCATAGAGCTCCTCATAGTGTTCGAGGACACTTGCCAGCAGGTTGTGGTTTTCCTGCTGGCTGAATCTTATGGCCCTCTTCCTCTCCCCATCCGGCACAGGCGTCTGCCTATGCTTGCCTGTGTTGTGCCCCTCAGGCTGCTCATGGGTGGGGTCCGACATACCCGATGGGCCGGCAACCTCAGACTCCGGATGACCCATCCCTCCTGTCTCTGGGGACTGCGGCCCTGGCGTTTCCCCGGATACCCCACCTATCATGTCCAGCCGCAGCATGTCCCTGCTCGCCCTGTCCTCCCTCCTCATCCTGGACCTGTCTGACCTCCTGTGGCCCTTGCCCCCTCCCCTGTCACCTTCACCAGCCCTCACCACCGCAGCCACTCACCAGCCCTGCCTCCTGTCACCCCCACCATGCACCAGCCCAGCCACTCACCACCACCACTGCCGGCCAGCCTTGACACTCACCTCTCCTACCTCTCCCATCACTCACCAACCCAGCCACCTACCTCCCCCACCACTCACCAGCTCTTCCACTCTCCACGCCTAACCTGCCTCTGACCCTCCGTTCGCTTCACCACCAATAACGCCCACCGTCAACCTCGTTCGCCTTCACTGACCCCTCAGTGTGTACCAGGTGTGCATGTTAATATATGGATCTTTGGACATCTATGCGTGTCTGCGTGCATTTCGCATGCACATAGGCGATGTGTAGGGTGCGTATGTGGACTGTGCGCCGCACATGCACAAGACGTGTATGTGTCTGTGTGTGTGCAGCGGCTGGTTCCACGCCCGTCCCATAGGCACCAGGGGTCAGCAGAACCATGCGCCGCACATGCGCAAGATGTGTACGTGTCTGCGCATGTGTGGCAGCTGTTTCCACTGACCTCTGTTGCCTGTGGGACTAGCGCGGTACCATGCACCGCACATGTAGACTATGTATTTGCATAGGGGCATACGCATATGCGGCGTCAGCTCACACCATACCATCCATTATGGCTTTTTTACGGCTTGCGCGTATCCTGGCGCAGCACATGCGCAGACACGTACACACGTACACGTCTTGCACATGTGCGGCGCACGGTTCTGCTTACGCACCCTATGCATTGCCTATGCACATGCGCAACATGCGCAGACACGTGCAGATGTCCAAAGATCCATATATTAGCATGCACACCTGGTACACGCTAAGGGGTTAGTGAAGGCAAAGGAGCTTGATGACGGGCATTATTGGTGGTGAAGCGAATGGAGGGTCAGAGGCAGGTTAGGTGTGGAGAGTGGCAGGGCTGGTGAGCGGTGGTTGAGGTAGGTGGCTGGATTGGTGAGTGGTGGGAGAGATGAGCGGTGGCCTTGGTGAGCACTGGTGGAGGTGTGCGGTTGGGTTGGTGAGTGCTGTGGGAGGTAGGTGACACGGTTGGTGGGTGGTGGGTGAGGTAGGTGGCAGGGTTGGTGTGTGGTGTGGGAGGTGGGGGATGTGGCTGGCACGGTTGGTGTGTGGTGTGGCAGGGTTGGTGTGTGGTGGGTGTGGTGTGTGGCTGGGTTGGTGAGTGATGGGGAAGGTGAGTGGCAGGGTTAGCTTGCGGTGGGAAGGTGAGGAGGGTTGGGTTAATAGTGTCTGCTATGGCAGCCTTTGTGGTTGCCTCATGTACACTGGGGGATGTGCAAGGCTTGCGGTTGCCTGACAAGGGAGATGGTGTCCATGGGGCTGGGGCACAGGGTGGGAGTGCAGGCCTGCTACAACACCGACCTGCAGCTGTGGGGGAAGGCCAGGCAAGGACTGTGCCAGCATGGCGCAGGAGGCGTGCCGAGTTACAGGCTCACCAGCCTCGCCTCTACAGTCCCAGGGCCCACCTCCAGGACATGCGTGAGGACCAGGTCATCTCCCTCTACCGCCTGATCACAGGGGCTATTAGGGAGCTCTATGAGGATCTAAGACCTGACCTCGAGCCCCTGACTGGTCGGTCACATGCCATACCGAGTTTGGTCAAGCTCCTTGGTGCCCTACATTTCTTTGGCTCTGGCTGTTTCCAGTCATCTATGGCCGCAGTGGGTGGCATGAGCCGCTCCACCTTCTCACGCTGTACCTACCAAGTACTGCGTGCCATGATTAGCTGGGTTGGGAATTACATTGTATTTCCCAACACTAGGCAACAGTGGGGGACCCTGAACTAGGCCTTTGCTGCATGTGATGGGAGCTATTGATTGCACACATGTTGCCCTGGTCCCGCCCAGAGACAGGGAGGCAGTGTTCCACAACTGCAAACACTATCACTCCCTGAATGTTCAGGTTGTATGTGATGCAGGTATGCGTATTCTGAATGTGGTCCCGCGGTTTGCAGGGTCCACCCGTGACTCCTATATCCTGCGTCACTCGGCACTGTACAGACAATTTGAGGCCAGTCAATTTGAGGACTGTATACTGCTGAGTGGGTATTTGTCATCTCTGACATGCACATCGTATACCCCTGCTATCTGTCTGAACACACGTCCGTCTTTGACGTGTGTCCAAAATTGTGTGTGTGTGTCATTTGTGTGTGTGGGAGCTGACATGGGGGGGGGGGGGGATGACTCAGGTCCTCTGTGCTGCGGTGCTGTGTGTTGGTGGCACACTGACATTTGACGTTTCACGACATTTGACATTGTGTGTTTAGGTTGGCACAGTACGACACACATGTATGCTTCATGTCTATCAACAGTGTGGTGTTGTCTGTGCCATCCAGCCTGCCACAGTGGGGAACTGTTCCCGTTGTGCCATCTGTGTGTGGTGAATAGCATGACCGTCACATGCTTGCACATGTGTGCATCTCTGCCCTTGTCCAAGGTGCATTGCATGTGTGTCTCTGAGGTGTTCGTGGCTGGCACTACTACCTTCCAGCCTCTGGTGTCTGCCCATGTGTCTGCTGTGGTTCAGGATAATGTTGTGTGCACTCCTTCTACCTCCCCTGTGCTCTGTATCTCACACCTCCAGACACTGGCGCATAGTTGTTGTGTCCCATCATGTGTTCCCCTATGTTTTTGTCTTACCTGTAGGTGCTGTGGATTTGCACGTACATTCATGTGTGCATGTGTGGACATCAGCTACTGGTTGAATGTTCAACATTTCTTTCTGCAGGTGACGCAGGATATGGGTGTCGGCCCTGGCTGCTAACCCTTGTGCGTCTACCACTGACACGTGCAGAGATGAGGTACAATGAGGCCCATGCCTCCAGTCATTCCGTCATCGAGCACACCTTTGGCATTTTGAAAAGTCGCTTCAGGTGTCTGGATAGGACTGGTGGGGTCTTACAATACCAACCCGTGACAGTAGCAGAGATCATTATTGCCTGTTGCATCCTGCACAACATTGCTCTCAGGCACAATCTCGATGTTGAAATTAATGAGGATCTGGAAGACGATCTAACGTGCCCTCCTGTATGTGCCCGTGGTGACACACGTGAGGGCGCAGCACTCAGGCGCCAGCTGATTGAGGAGCTATTTTCATGTGAGTACTGGATGTTTTGGAAAAAACATTTGGATAGATATATGTACTACTACTACTACTACTACTGAGCGTTGGTATCGTACTACCAGTCATATGCAGCACTGCACTGACATTGCTGACACAATGCCTGGCCATCTGAGCTTACAATGTGGTCCAACCGCTAACACAGAAGGTGTGGGCAGGGGACAACAGCGGGTGGAGGTGATTAATGTAGTCAGGATTATTAGGCTTAGGTGATGTGGTAGGCTGTCACACAGGGTTTTGAGATGGTTGGTGAGGGTGGCTGCCCTGCAGCCACCTGTAATTAGTTCCAGGTGTTGGGTGCTGCTAGGTGACAGGTGTTTGGTCCCGCATTAACAGTGGGGGGGGGCAGCCCATTGATAGGCCCAGTTGGCTTGACGTGTGGGGATGACATTTGGGAGATATGAGGGGATTGATTGGATTGTATGCTCTGATGAGCAGGGACTGTGTGTAACATGTTTCAGAATGGAAATGCATACAGGTGTTAGCACTGTTTACATACTCAGTAGTAGTAGTAGTATTTGTAGTACTTGGGTTATGCGCGTCAAGATACAGGGCAACCACAGTGTAACTGTGCAGTGTGCGTTTAAGAAGTGGGAGGAGTCAGGCTATGGGGAAGCCCTCTGAGTTATCGGTAGGGTATTTTTGTAGGGGTGTCAGTCCGTGCTGATTGAGCATGCGTGGCGTTTTTGAGAAGTGTTTTAATAGAGTGAGTTTTTTTGGATTTTGCTGGATGTTATCTAGGGGGACACCACAGGCCTTAGCTGCATGATGGGTATGTGTGGGGCAGGGGTGCGAGGGGTAATAGAAACCTGCTACCTTGATGGCCACAGAAGGTGTATCCAACCTATACACAGACACTGTAAGGGTTGGAGAGGGTTTAGGGGCGATGCCCAGATGTCCGGTCTTGGCGATGCTCATTTCATGCAGCTGGGGTACCTGCAGCCAGCAATGTCAGGGAGCAAGCTGAGGTCGGGGTGTGGTTTGGTAAACGTAGTTCATGCGTGGTGAGATATGTTTCGGACACATCAGTGTACAGCTGCTACTGATAGCCAGAGGATTTGCCTGCTGCACCAGGAAACTGGGTATGGGGCCAGAGAAATGTAGCAGCCCATGCATATATTCCTTTCGTATAGCACCTGGGAGTGGGTTAGCAGGGGAGGTGGACCCACAGGAAACACACACTGAGGGTGCTATGGGAGACATATGGGGCAGGCAGGGTTGTACCTGGACCTTTGGGCCGAGCACGTACAGGGTAGCGTGGTGACAGTTGTGGTCAACGGTCTCAAGGGCAGCAGAGAGGTCACAATGGGGATGGACAGGCCAGAGGCCCATGGACATGGCCAGGAACATGTCAGTGGCGGGTTGGGGTGGGGGACAATTAGGTACAGTGTCATGACATACTGCCAGACTGTGATGGATCTAGGGGGTTATGAGAGATGAGGATGTGAAGCTGGTGTGTTTGTGGCACAGCTCCAACTTGACATATGCATGTTTCCCTTGTGTTTTTCATTCCACAGCACATGCTTGGTGATGTCCCTGGTGGTATAGTGCGGTGGCAGCTGTGTGTACCTCATTCAACGTGCAGGACACTGGGGTAGGTGGACATACAGGTACTTTGTCTGTGTGGACAGTCAGGAACAGCACAAGTCACAGGTTGTCTGTCTAATGCACATATGTTGTGAGTGACCTATTGAGTGCGCTCCTATGTACCCCATATAAAAATGTTGGCCACACATATCGACATGTGTTCGTTCCCAGTTTGTCTTCTCCAGCACTGTCTCTGGGACACATTAAACAGGGTTGCGTGTGTCTACAGGTCCTAGGTGTTCTGGTGGTGGGCCGCACTTACACCCTTCCCTGACATTGTAGCATCGGCCAACAGCAGTGTATCATCACATTTACAAGGCCTTTATCTCCACTATTCACCAATTGTGCACATACAGGCCGTATGTTACTGGTGGCACTCTCACCTTCTCACTCTGTGTGTGTGTGTGTTTGTGGGTGGCTCTGTTATGATACAGTGTGCATGCAGTTTGCATTATCATGTGGTGGGCGGGGTCTGCACACCTGTGGAGTGATGGTGAGTGTGCTATCTCTACCTTTCTGGTGTTAACCTTGTGCACAGTGTGCACATGTGTTGTGTGTTGTGGGTTGACCTATATCATGTGTATTGACAGACCACTGCACAACAGCATTTATGTATCCAAGATATCACCATAATTTGGACATGCGGCAACGGCAGCTGGACATAGGGACATGGTTATTCGACACATGTTGATGACATCTTCTGCCTTTATTGATACATGTTGTGGACTTTGCCTGCTTGTGAGGATCCCAAGCAGACATTTGCTGCAGACACACAGTAGGTAGCACCTTGGCTCATTTGGGTGTAACATCAGCCTTTATACGTTTGTTTTTTGCTGTTTGTTTCATGGATGTTTCCTGTTGGGTCTCTGTGCACCAGCGCTAATGGACATAGGGTGCAGTTGTGATATGCCTGTGTTACTTGGGCATGGACATGACCATATCCATGGGACACGCTCATCTGAGGTTGCATTTCCAAATGTCTACAGCATGCACAGTGTTCTGTGTTGTGATCATGTTATGTTTGCCTGTGTGCCTTTTAATTACGTCGGTACTGATGTTTGACTGGCTGCAATGTGCCCTACTGTTGCGTCCAGCATACCATGACAGTGTTTGTCCTTATTCTGACACAGGGCATCAGACACACACAGCACATCTACTTACGTGCATCTGCGGGCGACACCACTCACCTGTTGCAGGACACAACAACACCATTCAAATATCCCTGGGAGATGGTGCCATAGGATGCTTGACCTCTGCGAGTGGGACACATGCCTATGATGAACATTACTGTTGGACTGCTACATTCCATATAACAGACCTGTCCAACACACCGTTGTTACCGTGATCTGACTGGGTGTGCTTTTGATTGCGCAGGACACACATGACCATTCGAGTACTGTGGCACATTGAGATATCACACTTGACTATGAATGCCCAGTGATTCACGGACAGTCTTAACAGGACATGTGGGATTGCAGACGCCCTTTGCACTGTGGACACTGTGTACTGGTCCGTATGTGTGCATCATGGACTGGAATAGTCGCTGTATGTTCTACATCCATCTGACGTTTTGTTAGTGTGTGTTGGCCATGTGTGTAACATGCACCGCAAGATATCCTCATCTGTTGAGGCCATGGGGACATACAGCCATGCGTGTGGCATAGGGGCAACATTGTATATGTACTCTTGTATATGTCGGCCTACCCTGCACTTGGACATGACACAGTTGTTACTGCCACACCAGTTTAATGGCCGCCAACATTTTGGATTGATGTTTGCCCTCACCAAGGAAGTTATAGTGCATGTGAGGCATCACTGTGTCATGGTTCTGCTTCTGTACATTGATTTACAAACATAGCATTGCGTGTCTGCACAGTCCTTTTTGTCCCCTGATGTTCCGCCACTCACCTTCACCCATGACATTTGCAGTGTGGCAGTGTGATTGTCCGTTTTCGTCCTTCATTTGTGCATGTACTATGATCTATGTGTACGGTTCATGTATCCACACCACCCATTGCAGGGGACCTGCTGCATGGTGATATCTCTGCATGTCTGTGAGGTTCCTTTTTTGGTCTTCTCTGGGATCATGTGCCTCTTGTACCTGTTACCTTATCCTCATTTTGCATTTGGCCTTTGTTTTGGGTTCCATTGTTGATGCTTTCATTGCTATATCATGCAGTCTGGGGCAGCTGTGAAATATATATCTATATCTGTGTGTACACTTGCTTACATGTTGCTACTTATGCTTTTTTAGGCTTTTGCCACCTATATTGGCAGACGGATATGTTTTTGGGGACAATTCATGACTGATGTGTGTTGATCCCTCATCATGCACTGCCTAGTGTCTACATGCGACTAGGGCATCTGGAACGTGCAGCAACAAGTGGGGGTGGGGGGGTGGGGGGATACTGCATAGTGAACACCATGCAGCTACGGCACATTATCTCTCCTGCCCATCATCTGTAGATGTGCCAGTGACTTTGGGGTGACATGTGAGTAGCTGGCATGCTCAATGTGTTTTCAGTTTATTCATTGTAAACCAACCACCTTGATATGAAGACAGGCGGTATATACGATATGTCTACTGGTGACCACAATAAAATTATGTGTTTGACCCACATTTTTCACTTCTGCTGCTTGACCATACTGACACATGTCTTTCGTTAGGTTCTGGTAATGTACATGACCCACCTGTGCTCACATCCTTGTATGGTGGCAGCTGGCTATGTGGCAGCCATCTGACACATCACAGGGTGCTACGTGTTTCCATACTGACATTCTCTTTGAGGGGACATATTTGGGTTGTGCTTGCTGTGGTTGTTTGGTGTAGTGGTTACAGACATGTGTTGGTGTACCATAGGTTGCAGTTTCAAGTCCCACATGTTCCTTCTCTTTGCTCTTTTTTGGTGCTAACCTGACCAGGAGCTGCCTGACGACTGGTCACCTCTCTGCACACCCTTCCATCTCTTCACTTTACACCACAGTATGCCCTCAATGCAGCCTATCCGTTGCATATTAGCTGTTACATATGGCTCTTTCTTTATATTGTCCATGTCGGCTGGGGGGAATTGACATTGCTGTTGTTGATCTGATGTGGTCCATGTCTGTTTGTAGGTTCATGTCTCACATGCTTATTTTCCGTTCTGTTCCCCATTTTGCCCTGCTCTACAGAGCATCCCCTGCCGCCCATTGGGTTTAGCTTCTTGGCTTTTTTGCATGCTATGTCCACTGCATAACATTTCATTGTGTGTGTGTGTGCATGTGTTTATATGTGGCTGTCGTCCCAATTACTGACTGTGATATGAGCTGTACACACCGGTTCTGCATGTGCATTGCATCTTCGTGACTGCTGGGGTTGCCCTATCCTGGCAGCCAGCTGCATTTTGGTGTGGTGCCCTCCAGTGTTCTTGTATGCAGCCTTTGCTGTGCCACTCATGTTGGTGTTGTAGCCTACTGGTTTGTGCATTGCTGTTTGTGCTACTGGTCATGGGTTTGATTCCTCTCTGTTCTAATTATTTTATGCCTCTCGTCCACACGTACTTTGCATTCCTGTTACAGTCCTATCTGTGACGATCTGTGCTGCTGGCACATTATACCCTCATCACTGTTGGCAAACATCCTTCTGTCAGTCTATCTGTGTCTGCAAACTCTGTGGCGTCCTGCCCTACTGTGCAGGTTGCTACCCCATATCCTGCACTGGCACACTTTTCTGCATTGCGGCTCTTCATGCTTGCCTCTCCTGTGTCTGCTCTGCATGGCACTGCTCTCCTCTGTCCTCCTGTCATTGCCCTTATCCTGCCACCTCTACCTCCTCTGGTGGACATGTATCCCCATCCTATGCCACACACTGTCATTGTTGCACTGTACATTACCATTACCCTATACATCGGTACAGCTGCCCCCGATATGTTTGTCCACTTTACCTGCTGCCACATGGGCTGCACGCAGATTTGGCTGGTCCATGAGTTCTGTCATCTACTTCCTTCTATCACTTGTTCATTGCCTTTCCTTGGTGCTCTGTGCAGTGTTATGGTTACATCTGTGTTTAAGCCATACATTTCATGCTTGTGACCTTGGGGCACCTTTGAGCCCCTGGGCACCATCTTCTGTGTCACCTTAGCATCCCTGGGGCATCTTTCGTGGCACCTTAGGTTTGGTCAGCTTATGGGGTGCCTTATATGCTGCCTTGGAGAATGCCAACCTTTCCTGCCGCCCTCTGGGGCACATTATGACCTGCCTTGGATGATGTAGTGCTTTATGATGTGCCTTATGGTGCGCCCTAAAAGGTGCATTATGTTGTGGCACTGGGGTGAGGCATTTTTGGCTGGCAGTGCAGATTGTTGGGATGTGTCTGACTGTTACAAGCAGGAAAAGGGATTGCCTCGTACAGCCTTTTAACTGAGCCCACCGAGGGATTGAACTCATGACCATTGTATCAGCAATCAACATATTAACCAGTGTGCTACACCTCTGTTGCTGTGATTGTAGGTCAGCATGCCTAATTAAGGCTAGCGCGCATTAACATGCCACGGCTCCTTCTATCGCGCGATAACAGACTTTATCGCGTGATAACCTGAAATGCTACCTTAAGACCGGAACGCCCACTACCTTATATAGCATTCGTCACAGTAAGACTGCAACTAACGCCGGTAACATTAAGACGGTTTAGTAAACATACCCCTTAGTTTGCAGACATAAGTTAATGCGATAGACTATCTGCATAAGTGTGGAAATGATATGAATCGTGGCTGAATAATGCTGCTGTCAGAATAGTCACTGGTATTGATAGCAGAATCCAGATATTCAGCACTGGCCACTATCTGAAGCCAGATATTCAGCAAGGAGTTTGGAAGGAGGAAGGTAAGAATCAACAGAGAGGGCTGGAGGGATGAGGAGACACAGAGGAAAAAGGGTAAGGTGTGAGCAAAGTATAAGGGGAGAAGACGCACAGAGAGAAAAGATGGAGGGGTGAAATGAGAAGGATTTGTGAAAAATCACTAAAGGAAGCTAGAAAGAGCAAAGGAAAGAGAAGTGGGCAGGTGAGAGTGCATATAAGAGGACAATGGTGATAAAGGAAAAGGGAAGAGACCACAGGAAAATTTTTAGGAGGAAGAAGAAATGTAGGAGAAAGGGTAGAAAAAGAAATGGAAGAAAAGTAAGAAAATTGCTGCTGAAGGACAGGGCGACAAGGAAAGAGCAAGAAAAAAAAAAAAAAAGAGAAAGCCAGAAAATCAAGCCAGACAGCAAAGGTTGGAAACTATTTTATTGTTTGGAAGAGAATTTGGTTAGTTTAGTTAATATAAAAGATCATGGGACCTGATTCAGAGTATCAGAACCTCAACATATCTCGTACATAGAAGGAATTTATGAGTAGGAAACTGATGAAATGAAACTGGTTGATTTGGCTTTATCTGGCTGCAGAGCACACCCTCCATTCCTGAGAACTTGCATTAGGCCCTTTTGTTTTGTGATAACAAAAGATGCTTGTAGGGATCAGGAAATTGCCTATTGTGACAGTAGATAATTTTTTTCTCTGGGCTCCCTATAAACTGCCTTCTCATTACCATTTTAAGTAATTAAAACTGTTTTATATTTTCTTATGTGCACATTCTTATGGGGGGAAAAGATAAGAGATGCATGAATGAGTGAATGTGTGTGTGTGTGGTCAATGGGTGAGGTGAGGTAAGAGGAGGGGTTTGATGCTATGCCAATGGGCCTAGTCCTGGACCCTGGATTTTCTAAATACCTAGCAACTCTCCTGACTTGCCGTCCTTATCAACTGTCAAAATCTATGTTTCTGTTGTTCATTTAACAGGGGTCTGAGAAAATCTTCCTGAAATTTACTGTCTCTTCTCTGTTTCTTCTGACTGAATTATCTGAGGCTGTTACCTTTTCGTGGCTTGGCCTCTGGCTGGGATAGCTGAGTGAAAAGGATGAAAAGACGAAGTATGAGATAAATAACAGGCAATGTGATTTTCAGAAATGGATCTTCTAGAAGCTGAAACAAGCTCCTCTGCTGTGCAGTTTCCCAGCTACATTTCCCTATACAGAATTTCTTAGCATTCATTAACTGCTACATCGCCAAAACTCAAACTGCCTTCTGGAAGAACAGCCGTGAGAGTTTTTTTTAACAACACTCATCCTTTTAGCTTTCATTTCCTACAAATAGTGTGTTGCTAAGGAAATGAATATCACTTTTGTAACCAGTGTCCAAGGGGTGAGACTTCTCCTATTCCTACACCTGAGGGAATTCTGTGCAAAAAAAATGTAAACTTCTGTGCAACAATTTAGAAAATTTTGCAAAGTTCTGCATGTTTTATTAGAAGTTTTTTTGTGTGCAGAATTCCCCTGTCATAAAGCCTAACTCCTCCTCTAGACCTGAAATTCCCCCTGCCCTTTCCCTCTACAGCTCTCCCGCTCCAATCATAGTTCTCTCTCCAGGCCTTCCCTGCCACCCAGTTCAATATTCTACAGGGCAGCAAATGCTAAGGTTGTGCAGATAAATTGCTGGCAGGGGGGTGGGGGGAGGGAGGAAGAAGGGGAAGGGGCTTATTCAGAACAATCTTTTGAATAGCCATCCTATTGTTTTTAGTGTAATCTGTTTATTGAAATGAAAACCCAGGGGTGTGAGGCTTCTTATGTACCCACTGGGTTCCAATAACAGCAATATAGTGCCAACCCCTTTTTTTTTGTTTTTAATAGAGAGAACCCTCCATACCCCATACAGGGCTCAGCGACACTCATGCTACCACTTCCTATGAGTGTGAACTGCTGAATGAATCCGAGGACCCTGGGGTACAGTAAGCCACTGTCGGAACATTTTTTGTTAGCAATCCTCTCATGGGGCTTGAAGTCCTAGACACAGACATCCATACAACCATAATCCCCTATTGACAACATGTCAATAAACCACAAGAAAACAGAAGTCATGTTTATCTCCAAGAAAACCAATTTCATCCTGCCCACCACAGTCACCCTTAACAAAAACATATATCATGCGAAGCCTGCAATAAAATATCTAGGGGTCCTACTGGACAGCAACCTTAGGATGGATAAACACCTCCGAACAATTAACCGAGCCATTTTTCACAAATTGAAATTCTTCAACCACTTCGCAATATCCTCGAGAAATCTGACTTCAGGTCTGTTGCGCAAGCTCTCATCATTCCCCACCTAGACTACTGCAACGCCATTCTGCAAGGACTTCCGAAGAACACCCTAAATATCTTGCAAATGGCTCAAAATGTTGCCGCAAGAGTGATCATGGAAAAAAGCGTCACCGATCACATAACCCCAGTGCTAATGGAACTGCATTGGCTCCCGGTGGCCGCCCGCATCATTTTCAAACTTCTCATAACAACTTTTAAACTCATTCATAACATTGCACCATCCTACCTCGATAACCTAATCACTATCCAACCACACAACAGGAACAGAAGAACCATAAATCTCAACACTCTCTGTGTTCCGATCAGCATAAGAACTGTCAAAGCAGAGACAAGCAATAGAGCATTCTCATATACAGCACCAATCCACTGGAACCAACTCCCTCACGAGTTGCGATTGACAAATAAGTTGAGTGAATTTAGAAGGAAACTCAAAACCCACTTATTTCAGGCTCACTACAACCTGACCTAAGTTGCGACACCTTACTTCAACTAGATGGTTTCTGCCTGCCACCACGGCATTTAGAGTACCGGTATGTAATCTTGTATATTTGTACATTTTTGGCCCCACCCACGCGCCTACAATCAAATGTATATTTCGATTTATTAGCCCCAATCCAATGTATAATGAATCTAATTGCTTTTTCCTGTTTATGTAAATCATTGCTCAATCGAAATGTGTATCTTAAAAATTCACTGTATTGTACGATACATTATGATTCTGTAAAGTAAACCGCTACTGATCGTAGGAAGTAGCGGTATACAAATGTTTACTAAATAAATAAATAAATACCCACCCATCCTCCTTCCTCACCCTGAGCCTCCACGACAATCTTTAATAGCATGGCCACCAGGAGAAACCATCAAATATGCATAGCATTGCCCATGGCTCCTAGATATTATACAAGATAAGGCTACAAACCTGGGGGGAAAGTGTTTGAATAAAATCTTTCCACATTGCTAAAATCTTTGGAACACACCTTCTACCCCTCACCACCCATAATCTATTTACATGTGATGATACAGTGCATTCTGCCAATGCCAGAAACTTAGGGGCTTGGCCTCAACCCAGGCCAACAATATGATCTTTTTGGCCAAAAGTCATGCTAATTTCAGCCAGCACTTCTTTCCTTGACCTGCCACCTCTACCTCCATCCATAACAGAGTGAGTAGCCATCGGTCTCTGGCATTGTAACACCTGCTTCATGGACCTGCTGCCAGTATTCTTGAACCCTCAGGAAGAGCCAAAACCTTTGAATTATAGAGGCTTCCTCACCCCACATCTCTTACACTCTGGTGATGGGAGCTGGGGAATATAGCTTCTACATATCATTTTATATTGCATATCCCGCAGCACTATCATCCCTGTACATTTCAGGATCTTGGCCATAACTTTCAGCAGCCCTTCACTAGTGAGAGTGGTCCCCAGCTCAGCATTCCACTTTGTGTTGCTCTCTATGAACGCGTTCTGGGCCATGGAAATGATAACCCTGATAGACAGGTACAGTCACTTCATTGGCTCCTTATCCGTTTCTGCATCCAGTTCAAACTTCTCCTGCTGATCTATAAATGTATTCACTCGGCAGCTCCTCACTACCTTTCTTCTATCTCTCCTTACACCCCCCCCCCCTCGGGAACTCCGCTTTTCTGGCAAACTGCTTCTATCTGTGCCCTTCTCTTCTATTGCTAACTCCAGACTTCACTCCTTTCATCTTGCTGCACCTTACGCCTGGAACAAACTACCTGTGTCTGTACGCCAGGCACCTTCTCTGACCCTTTTCAAATCCAGGCTGAAAACTCACCTCTTCGCTGCTGCTTTTGGATCTTGACTCACCTGATCTCCTTGTTTCTTTAACTTTCCCCCTTGTTTTATCCCTATCTACACCTTCTGTGTTGTCTGTCTTGACTAGATTGTAAGCTCTGATGAGCAGGGACTGTCTCTTACATGTCTGTGCAGCGCTGCGTATGTCTTGTAGCGCTATACAAATGCTCTGTAGTAGTAATAGTAGTAGTAATACAGAAATTACTAGGCAATTGTGTTTGTTCAAGATTTCCTATATAGCTCCACATCTGGAGGAATGAAAAAATATCTCCAGTGTCCAAATCACACTGGGCCCAAAGCTCCTTAAAGCTCCTTGCCCTCATCTGTGAGAACCTATTCCAGGTGCCTGAGGCCCTTTTCCCCCACATTTCTGAAATTGTGCTGTAACAATGTTGTTGTTAAGTTCCATTGAGTTGGTGTTGACTCATGGTAAGCTTCTGGATAGTTGTCCTAAACTGTATTCGGTCTTCAGTCCGGTGGATAATTGTTGATAGAGCGGCATCCATAGCTGCTGTGTTTATATTGATCGATCTCATTGCTGGCCTTCCTCTTTTGCACTGACCTTCAATCTTGCCAAGCATGATGTCTTTCTCTAAAGATTTATTTATTTATTTATTTATTTAGCATACATTTGTATACCGCTACTTCCAGCGATCAGTAGCGGTTTGATTACAGACGGAAGACTGGCAAATCATGACAAATTTTGAGGAATATACACATTGATTCGAAAGGGAAAGCACAGCACAGCACACAGAGAGTGGGTCTAAGGAGGGGGGGTCAGAAATTTACATATTTACATATATACATAGCTGCATCTATGGTTCCTTTAGAGGCCTATTGCAGACCCGCTATGGTTTATATCAGATTGTAGTAGCACTGGAAAAGATGTGTCTTGAGTTTATTTCTGAACTCCATAAGGCCTTTAATGTCACGTAGTTCAGTCGGTAGCTGATTCCAGAGGGTCGGGGCAGAGTAAGAGTATACTCGGTGGCTTGTACTGGTTTTTACGGATCTGATATCAAGAGGCACTTGGAGTCTGTTCAAGCTGATTGTTCTTCTGCTCCTGTTGGGGGGTTGCGTGTTGATGAGGGTGGCAAGAAAGGATGGTGCTATGTTATGTATGAGCTTGTATGTGGTTATTAGGGTTTTATATTTCACCCGGGCAGCAATGGGGAGCCAGTGGAGTTCAGTCAGTACAGGCGTGATGTGTTCAGCAAGGTTTTTTCCCATGATGACCCTAGCTGCTACATTTTGGGCCATTTGCAGAATGTTAAGGGTTTTCTTCGGAAGGCCCTGTAAGATTGCGTTGCAATAGTCGAAGTGTGGTATAATGAGTGCTTGTGCAACAGTCCTGAAATCATGAGGTTCGATGATATTCCTTAGAGGTTGTAGGACTCTAAGTTTGTAGAAAACAGCTTTGTTGGTTTTGCGGAGGTGCTTTTCCATTTTTAGGTTGCTGTCAAGCGTTACCCCCAGATATTTTATTTCATTCTTTGTATTGTACGTATTGTTGCATAGGGTGACTGACGCAGGAGGGTCAAAATTTGGTTTTCCGGAGATATACATCACCTCAGTTTTTTAATGGTTGATTGTCATGTTGTTTTGCTGTAACCATTTTAGCATCTCATCTAGGCATGATTCCAGCTGAGTATAGTTAGGGTTAACGGTATCCAATTGTGTGTAGAGCATAATATCATCCGCATAGATGTGGTAGTTGATATTATGCTGTTGGAAAATCTTACAGAGGGGTTGCATGTAAACGTTGAAAAGTAGTGCAGAGAGAGCCGATCCCTGGGGTATTCCTTGCGTTTGCGTGAAAGCTTCTGCTTGTTCACCATTGAAGTGAACCTGTGGCATCCTGTTGGTTATGTAGGAAGAGAACCATTTCAGGGGGGTTCCCAATATTCCTATTGATTCTATCCTGTTTAGGAGGATTCCGTGATGAACTGTATCAAAAGCGGCTGAGATGTCAATGAAGATGAGTATAAACATTTTATTTTTTTCTTCAAGTCCTTTGAGTAGGTTGTTGAGCAGTGCTATTAGAAGTGTTTCAACCCCATGATGTTGTCTGAAGCCGTATTGGTGTTCATCTAGGGTTTTATGTTCGTCTAGATGATCTTGAAGTTGAATTAGGGCTGCCTTTTCAATGACCTTTGCTAGGAAAGATATGCTGGAAATGGGGCGGTTATGATGTCGGGTCGTCCTTGTTGAGTGAATTGTTCTTTAGAATTGGCCTTATTATTGATTTTTTGAGTTGTGTGGGCATTATTCCTTGCTGTAGCGATTGGTTTACAATATGGGAGACTTGGTTTGCAATATCTTGTTTCGCCTCCTCAACCCACGCAGCTGGGCAGGGATCTAGCAGGGAGGTGGTGGTACGGATGTTTGTTATTATTCTGATAATTTGTTGAGCATCAATGTTGTAAAAATTGTCCCATGTTTTTTCCTGGTCCTCAGTGGCTGTTGTGTTGGGGTCCACGATGGTTGTTGTGATGGGGTGGAATGCCTGGTAGTTTGTGTTCCAACAGTGCGTGGGTGTGTTTGCAGTAAGTTTCTTTGCGTAGTGGTCTGCAAGCGTTTGGGGTTTAATGACGTTCCCATAGTGGTCTTCCTGAGATACTTTGGTTAGTGTTTTCACTAGGTCGAATAATTCACGAGGCTTGTTGATAGCTTTGCTTAATATGTTGGTGTGATGCGACCTTTTTGCGGAGTTAACCTCGTCTTTGTATTTTGCGAGCTGATTGATGTATCTAGTCTTGAGTTCGGTGGATTTGCATCGTCTCCATTTTCTTTCTATGATGTGTCCAAAGTATGAAAGTCAAAGTCTTCTCATCTGAGCTTTAAAGAAAGCTTAGATTTGATCTCCTCTAGTACCAACTGGTTTAATCTTTGGGCTGCCCATGGTATGCACAGTGTTCTTTGCAAGCACCATAATTCAAAGGCATCAGTTTTCTTCCTGGTTTCTTCACTGTCCAGTTTTTGCCTCCATATAATGTTATTAAAAGTACCATGGCTTGGGCAAGTTGAATCTTTGTATGTAGAGATACATCTCTGCACTTGAGAATCTTACCACGGTCCTTCATAGTCATTCTTCCAAAAGTAATGCATTGTCAGATTTCTTGACTGGTTGTTGTTTCTTTATTGATTAATCCAAGCAGGTTAAAGTTGTCTACTATTTATATTTCTTCTCAATCAACGATAAAATTATTGATTTTTCCAGTGGTCAGGATCTTTGTCTTCTTCATATTAAGTGGTAGGCCTATTTAAAGACTATGTTCCTTGATCTTGATAAACAAATGTTTCAAATTGTTTTCACTTTCAGGTAGTAATACGGTATCATTGATTTAGGAAAGGATTCAGCTCACATCTGCGATGATGTCTCTCATTTCTCTCCCTTTCCTGAACCCTGCTTGCACTTCAGGCAGTTCTCATTGCAGATATGATTATAGTCTCCACTTAATGATCTTGAATACATTCTTGCTAGTGTGTGGGATCAGAGCGATTGTGTGATAATTTCCACAGTGAGTTGGATCACTTTTCTTCAGTATTGGTATTAACACATATCTTTTCCAGTCAGTTGGCCATGCTATCGTCTTCCAAATTTTCTGGCAGAGCCTTATAAGTATTGTTACAGCTGCATCCGATTTCTGTAATACTTCAGTGTGAATTCCAACAATGCCGTGTGCTTTGTTCTTTGATAATACTTTCAATGTTGCTTCGACTTCTTTCATTATCAGTGGTTCTTGATCATAAGGTACAGGTTGAAACAGCTGTTGGTCCACTTGATCTTTATGGTATAATGACTCTGTGTATTCTTTCATCTTTTCTTAATTTCCTTAGTACCATTCAATGTTGATCCTTGAGCATCTTTTAGAATTCCAATTCAAGGCTGGAATTTTCTCTTTAACTCTTGTAGCTTTAGCTTCCTCTCATAGTTTCTGATTCTTTTTCCTTGCATATGCCATTTAATACTTCTTGTGCAATCTTGCTGCACATTGGAATCTCTGTTAAGTTCTGTGATTACCTCTCTTTCTTCTCTGTCTTTAGCTTCTCTGCATTTCTGGGCAATTTTCAGAGTTTCTTCAGTCAATCATTTTGACTATTTTTGTTTTTTTACCTTTTGTAGAGACTTCTCTCTTTGAGCACATCTTTTTGATTTCATCCTATAACCTTTCTGGTGCTCTGTCATTTGTCTCCAAAGGGGCCTATTTATTTTATATGCAGTCTTTAAATTCCAGTGGTATATTTTCAAGATCATATTTTGCTACATTCATGAATGGCTTGCTCTTTTTCAGCTTTATTTTGAGTTTTCATACTAAAAGCTAGTGATCTGTACCAGTCAGGTTCAGATTTTGTCTTTGTTGATGTTATTGAGTTTTTCCATCATGAACTTCCACAGATGTAGTCAATTTGATTTTTGTATAATCCATTGGACAAAGTCCATGTGTATACCGGTAGTTGCTGTTTGTGTTGAGATGAATAGATTTTTGATCTTGCAGAATTCTATCACTCTTTCTCCAGTTTCATTTCTGTTGCCAAACCCATATTTTCCAACCACTTTGCCTTCTTTTTTGTTGCCATCATTTGCGTTCCAGTCACCCATGAGTATCAGGATATCTTGTTTACATGTTCTATCAATGTCAGCTTGTACTGATCAATGTCAGCTAGAACTGATCAATTTCTTCCTCTTCTGCAAATGTTTATTTATTTGGTTTTATATACCGTGCTATTTTAAATCAGTGCGGTTTACAGCATAACAACTCAATACATAGAACAGGTTTACATTGAACAAGTAATAGTGCTTAACAATTAGAACAATACAACAGTAGTCGTCATAGCAGTGATCATAGGCTTGTTACGTGGTCAAAGTATAGCTGGAAGAGATGTGTCATTATTGCCTTTCTAAAGGTGGACAGGTCAGTGATAAGATGGGTTGGAACAGGAAGGGAGTTCCAAAGCAGAGGGGCATATAGGATGAAGGCTCTATACCTGGTATATTGGGAGGTTTTACTAGCCAGAGTGGGAATGGCAAGAGTATTTGCCATGTTTGTCCTCCTGATTCTGCTGTCAGGTGTCCAATGTAAGAGATCTTCTAAGGAGGTTGCAGAGATATGGTAAAGGATTTTGAATGTCATAAGAAGGGATTTGTACTTGAGGCGGCTGGTTATAGGAAGCCAATGTAGCTGCATTAGGAGAGGTGTCACATGCTCATATCTTGAAACTCCGTAGATGGTTCGTGCAGCAGTATTCATGGCCATTTGTAATGGATGGAGTGTATAGACAGGTAGGCCATGTAGAATGATGTTAGCATAGTAAAAATGAGGAATAATGAGAACTTGGAAAACAGTACGGAAGTCAAGTAAGGGTCGTAGCTGACGGAGGGAACGGATTTTGAGATAAACAGCTTTGGTGATATTGTTTATATGTGATTCAATATTCAGGTGCTGGTCCAGAATGATGCCTAGATATCGAACCTCATGTTTAGTTTTCAGTTTGGCATCCTTAACCTGTAGGGTAGCTGGTGGTATGAAGGTTGGATCCTTTGAGATGAATTAAACTTCAGTCTTTTTACAGTTCACTTTCAGGTTATGAGAACCTAACCAGTCAGTGACTGCATTAAAGTAATCAGTGATTTTTAGTGTAGTTAGGGTTGATTGTGGAGAATGGGGAGTAGAGCAGCACATCATCAGCATAGATGTGGTAGAGTATGCCAAAGGATTGGATGATTGTGCAAATTGGTTGGATATATAAATTGAAGAACAATGCGGATAAGGAGGAGCCCTGCGGTACTCCTTGGGTTTGTTGGTACTTAGATGATGTTTGAGTACCTAAGCAAACTAGTTGTTGACAGTCTGTTAGATATGAGCGACACCACTCTAGTGCTAAGTTCTTGATGCCCTTTAGCTGAAGTTGCTCAAGCAGGAGGCTGTGACAGACTGTGTCGAAGGCTGATGCAATATCCAGGAAGATCAAAATGAAGCCTTGTTTTTTATTTATGCCCTTAACCAGGTTGTCAAAAAGTGAGGTAAGCAAGGTTTCAACACTATGTTGCTGACGGAAACCATGCTGTTGCTGATCCAGTGGTGTGTAGGAATCAATATGGTCTTGGATCTTCTTGGACTATCTTCTCCAATATCTTGGCCAAGAAGGGAAGGCAAGATATGGGACAATAGGAATTTGGGTCCTGAGGGTCCAACTTAGGATTCTTTAGGAGGGGTCTGATGGTGGTAGTTTTCAATGGTGATGGAACCAGACCCTTAGTGAAGGAGAAGTACTCAATTCTTGATATATGGGGACTTAATTCAGAGCAGGCTGACTTGATCCAGTGAGAGGTGCATGGATCAGCCGGTGAGGTGGTAGAACTGAGTCCTCTAATTATGTCTTCAATCTGCTCTGTGGAGTATGGTTGGAAAGAGTTTAAAGCAGGAATATTGGTGCTTTAGCTATAAGGAATGTCTATGCAGGTATTTCCAATATTATGGGAGAGCAAGTTGGTTTTATTATAAAAGTGAATAGCAAGGTCCTGTGGGTGTGGTAAACTTTCAGTTTGTTGACATGATGGTTCCTTTGTGAGCAACTGAATTATTCAAAAGAGCTTACGGGGCCTGTTGAGGGAGCGCATAAGGATGTTGGTGTGGTATTCCTTCCTTCTCTGGGTGATACTAATATGATATTCTTTCAAGGTCTTCATGTATATTTCACGATCATGGGGGAGCCTGGAGTGGAGCCATTTCCACTCTAGTTCCCTAAGTTGCAGTAAGGAGTTATGTAGATCTGCTGTGAACCAGATAGCAGTATGAGACCATTTATTGGATTGCATGGGCTGAGTTAGGAGTGCAGCCTGCCTTAGCATGGAGTTCCAATTGTGTATAAGATCAGCTAATTCAGAGGTTGTAGGGTCAAGGTTAGGTAGAGCTTCTTCAGGGAATGCCTCTTTATTGAATGGTCTAAAACGATGAGCTGGTGGTGCTGTGGTAGTGGAAGAGGCATTAGAGTTTGGGAGGGTGGATGGGATGTGGAATAATATGGCCTTCTGGTCTGACCAAGGTACTGGAAGAATTTATGGTTGGGGAATGTTGCTGGTTTCCAGTGTATAGGAAGGAGCGAAAATAAGGTCCAATGTGTTTCCTTTCGTGTGAGTTGAGGTATTTATTAGTTGATCGTAGCTTAATGCAGACATCACATCCAGAAATGCCATGAAGTTTTTCTTTGATAAGGCTGGAAGATTAAAGTCACCCAACATCCAAAGTGGTCTAGTCCTTGGAGAATGGTTGCAAGCTAGATCAAGGGCTATGGAGAGGTCATCTGCGCAAGCGGACGGGGCACGATAGAAAAGTGCTGTTGCTAAGTGCTTATTTGCAATCATGATGGTGTCAAGGCTGATGTAGTTCTGTGAAGATAGGCATTGGAACTGTAGTACAGATCTGGCCAAGATGAGAGTGCCAACACCTCTTATGCCCACTCTTGGACAATTAAAGATATCATAGTTGGAAAGCTTAACTTGATTTGTAAGGACTGTGTCAGTGTCAGTGAGCCACGATTCAGTAATAAGAGAATGTCTAGAATATTATTATTATATTATCGTTGGCGCATATACAGTACCTAAATAATAATTGTGTTGATGGGCATTCCTCATAGGCGAATAGGAATTAAGCATTTGCTGATTGCATTGTATTTCATAATAGTTCTTGCATATTTCTTCTTAATTATAAATGCAGCACTATTTTTTTTATCTTTCATTTCCAGCATAGTATACCATATGATAATCAGATTCAAAGTACCCATTGCCAGTCCATTTCAGTTCACTAACACCCAGTAGATTGAGTTCTGCACTATCCATTTCATTCTTGACCACCTCCAAATTTCCTTGGCTCATGCTTCATATGTTCCATGTCCCAATATGTAAGATATCTTTGCTGCTTCTCACTCTCATTTCATGTGCAGCTACATCAGCAATTAGATGTCCTGAGAGCTTTGTTCCAACCACATCATAAACACTGGCTTTACTCTGAAAACTCTTCAACTCATCTCCACTAGCCCATTGAGTGCCTCTGACATGGGGGTCTCATCTTCCAGCATTGTATTGCAATTTGTTTTCTTGTGACTATTCATTGGGTTTCATGGCAAGATATGGACATAGATTGCCAGGCCTTTCTTCAGTGCAAGTAATGTTAATGTTGTTGCCGTTATTACAGAAGTGTGATCCTCTGCTGCCATCACTGTCCCATTCTTCTACTGCCCAGATGGGTGGTTTCTCTTTGGTATCTCAGCTGAGACCTGTCTATCTTGGGAAACCCTGCCAGTAGTTAAGCTACTGATAGCTTAACATAGTAACATAGTAAATGATGGCAGATAAAGACCAGCATGCTCCATCTAGTCTGCCCAGCAAGATGGTAAGAGTAGGTGCAGGCCACCCCTCCCCATGTCTTTGTTTAGGGGTGAACCCACCACTCCATGTAGGACACCCCTATTTGTTGAGACGTTAGATGGTTCAGAAGTTATATGCTTCAGTTTATTTTGTTTTTATCCTGTTGCTGTAAAGGGATCCACTGTGTTTGTCCCATGCCGTTTTGAATTCCGTCACCGTGTTTGCCCCCACCACTTCCATCGGGAGGGCATTCCAAGCATCTACCACCCTTTCAGTGAAAAAATATTCCCTGACATTACCTTTCAATTTACCACCTTGCAGCTTCATGTTATGCCCTCTAGTTTTACATCTTCCCCGTCTTTGGAAGAGGTTTGTTTGTTCATCATTTCTCTTTAAGTATTTAGAGGTCTGAATCATATCTCCCCTGTCCCTCCTCTCCTCCAAAGTGTACATATTTAGGTCTTCAAGTCTCTTCTCATAAGGCTTCTGATGTAGGCTGCAAATCATTTTGGTCACCTTCCTCTGAACAGTTTCCATTCTTTTTACATCTTTTGCAAGATATGGGGGTATGTTTACTAAACAACGCTAACGTCACAATAGCGATGTTATTGCGCGATAAGTGATGTTATCACACAATAATGGTGCATCACCGTGCGAGAACGTCACGTATCGTGCGAGAACGTCTCCGCCGGCGTTAAGGTGCACAGAGGGTGGAGTAAGGCTCCCCAGAGGGCGGAGTAAGGCTCCCCAGGGGCAGAGAAAAGGGGTCAATGGGCAGAGAGTGGGCGGGGAGAGGCTCCATGCACACTAACGCCGTGAATTAAGGTCTGAAAATAAGCGCCAGTGAAAACCTCGCGCTACAGGCACATTTGCAGGGAGAGAGAGACCATTTCAGTCAGCAATGTGCAGCAAAGGCAGGGAAACCAAGAAAAGTAATAGTAGTGATACATGTGCAGCAACATCTTAGTGCCCAAGTATGAGAGGGCACTACGGTGAGGCTGCAAATGGGGTACAGGGCGCTGCAGGCGGGACATGCAGTGGGGCAGCTGGGACACAGGGTGGACTAGGCAGATGACTAGGTGACACATAGGAATGTAGAAGTGGAAAACCAGCAAGACAGCAATTGACCAAGGGCAAACATGGCCACGAGTGTGTATCCCACAGTGTCCCAGGGGACAGTACCCAGCAGGGTTGAGGACCTCCAGGACCGGATTTGAGTAGCTCTGCCATAATCTATGGTGCCTCATAAAGCAACCTATAGGGCACATTATAAGGTGCCTTGGCAGACAGTGCACTTTATAATGTGCCCTATGGAGTGCCTTATAGGGCGCCTTAGGTTATGGCACTGTGAGGGTGTTTTTGCTGGCAGCACTGATTTAAATTTAAAAAAGGAAATGCCTCGGACAGCCTTCTTACATAACACCACTGCAGGATCGAACCCATGACCTCAGCCTCCACAGTCATTGCAGTAACCAGTGGGCTACATCTTTATAGTGTCTAACACTGTGCTGGCATGAACTTAGGGTTAACGTGTGTTAACGTGCCATGGCGCCCACTATCGCACAATACCTTTTCCATGCAACCTTACCTCCGGACCGCCCAGTACCTTATATGGCATTCTGCACATTAACGCTGCAACTAGCGCCAGTAACATTAAGATGGTTTAGTAAACATACCCCATGGTCTCCAAAACTGAACACAGTATTCCAAGTGAGGCCTCACCAGTGACTTATCCAGTGGCATAAGTACCTCTTCCTTTCTGCTGGTAATCCCTCTTTGTATGCAGCCCAACATCCTCCTGGCTTTTGCCACCGCCTTGTTGCACTGTTTTGGCACCTTGAGATCATCAGAGATAATCACACCAAGATCTTTCTCCTGAACCGTGCACACCAACCTCTTGCCCCTTATCACGTACATTTCCCTTGGATTTCTGCTACCTAGGTGCATGACACTGCAGTTTTCCGCATTAACTCGTAGTTGCCAAGCATTAGACCATTCTTTCAGCTTTTGTAGATCTTTCCTCATGTTAACCACTCCCTCGGGGGAGTCCACTCTGTTGCAAATTTTTGTGTCATCTGCAAAAATACAGACTTTTCCATTCAGTCCTTCAGCAATATCACTCACATATACATTGAACAGTGCCGGGCCCAGGACCAAACCCTGGGGCACCCCACTAATCAACTTCCTTTCATCCGAGTGAGCTTCATGTGCCATCACCTTCTGTTGTCTGTCAGTCAACCAATTTATAATCCAGTTTACCATCTTGGAACCCATCCCCAAGCTACTGAGTTTATTGACAAGCCTCCTATGAGGAACAGTATCAAAGGCTTTGCTGAAATCCAGGTAGATGACATCAACCATGCCCACGAGTCTGTGTCCCACATTGCATATACAACATAAACATGTGCACTCCGTAGAACAGGGGTGTCCAACTCTGCGCTGGAGGGCCGCAACCCTGGCAGGTTTTCGGGATAACTCTAATGAATATGCATGAGATATATATAGGCAGGGGTCTCCAAATGCAGCCCTGGAGGGCCACAAACCAGTCAGGTTGGTAGGATATCTCTAATGCATATATATCTCATGCATATTCATTAGGGATATCCCGAAAACCTGCAGGGCTGCGGACCTCCAGGACTGGATTTGAGTAGCTCTGCTTTAGAGATATCCTGCCAACCGGACTGGTTTGTGGCCCTCCAGGATTGGATTTGCCTGCCTTAACACCTCTGTCATTTAAGATTGTGAGTGGGCAAGGTGCAGATGTGGTGCTGGTGAGAATCGAGGAGGAATGTGACAAATTCTATCTACCCTTTTGATGTTTAGGACATCTACACCTTGCCCACTCATAATCTTAAATGACAGAGGTGTAAGGCAGGGCTCTCCAAATCCAATCCTGGAGGTCCACAAACCTCCAGGACTCTAATGAATATGCATGAGATATATATAGGCAGGACTCTCCAAATCCAATCCTGGAGGGCCACAAACCAGTCAGGTTGGCCGTATATCTCTAATGCATATATATCTCATGCATATTCATTAGGGTTATCCCGAAAACCTGCCAGGGTTGCGGCCCTCCAGGACAGGGTTGGACACCCCTGCTCTAATGCATATATATCTCATGCCTATTCATTAGGGCTATCCCGAAAACCTGCCAGGGTTGTGACCCTCCAGGACAGGGTTGGACACCCCTGCCCTAGAACATCGGCCAACAGGGGCACAAACACCCATACCCACAGGCTCCACTATCCAAAGCCTCATGGAGAGTTAGACTGTTGGGCCCGGCATGGAGCAGCACTTACCACCAAAGCACTACTACTAGTACTTGCATACCTTAGCAATGCCTGCACTCTGATCAGGACCAGTGTGGCAGGCAGTGTTGCCAACCACCCCTATCTTTGCACAATGCTGCAATAGGAGTGTGTGTGTGTGAATGTCTATCCATAGTTTTGTGGCTGCCTACACCTCACTGGGCCCACAATGTCCCACTGTTACCAGCGCTAGCCTGCAAATATACATAATGAGGAGCAAGGTATTGTGGGTATGGCCCGGAGAGGGCGGATTGGCCAGGATGCATATGCACAGGGTGTAGGGCAATGGTTGGGACATTGTAGTGCCCAACCACCACCTGCATGGACAGGGTGGCCACAGCATGTCATGCTGGGAGGTCACTCTCACCCATGTCTAGACTCCCACAGAGTGTTATACATTGTTTTTCTCAAGTGATGTCTGTGTGTTCCTTGTTCTGGGGCTTAATCATTGAGAATTTTGCTTGGTGTCTGTGTTTGCATCCCACTTATGGGTGCACATAGTTTCTCTGGGGACATGCGCTATGGATTGGGTAGTAGACTGTCTGCAGTCAGCTTGTGTATGGCTGGAATGTTGTGCAACAGGTGCAGACTGACTGCTCTCTGCTGGTGTGGGTGGGGGTGGAGGTGGTGGGGGGAGGTGGAGGTGGTGGGGGGGGCGCAGATGAGCTTTTCCAAGCCTATAGGCCTGTCTGCTCGTGCCTGTGTGATAGGTACAGATCTGCATCAACTGCCCTGGATGGTGCTCTTTTGCCAGCAGGACTGGGGTTGATGGTCCCACAGCCCTTCAGCATGAAGATGTAGAGTGTGGGTCTGTTGGGGGCAGATCCGGTCAACCACCCTCACCCAGACAGGGCGGGTTGGCAGGTGGTGCTACATAATCTGCATATGGGTCCAGACACCCCCCTTGCTCTTATAACAATTTACAATGGCAATCACACTGGATATGCTTAACTTGGGTAGCTCCTGGTTCCCAAGGGCGGTTTGTGACTGGGGAATACAGATGGACACAGGATTATGTTAGGTGTGGCTGCAAGGAATATCTGTCACACACTGGCAATGATAGGGCCCTGCAGCAAAGTCTATCTCAAGCAACCCAGGTACTGCAGACCTGGTGCTGGCCACCTCACCTACCCTCAGGGTGAACACAGAACCGGCACAATGGCATGGTGTGTGGCTACTCTGTGCCAGTATCACACAAGGTCAGTTCCTCCTACCAAGCTGAGGTGCTGGGGAGCTCCATACCCCATCTGGTGAGCAGATGTAGACTGCTGTTCTGCATGTGCATTGCATCATGGGTACTAGTGGGTTTACCCTATCCTGGTAGACACAGCAGACAGTTTGTGCGGTGACCTGCAGTCTTTCTGTAGCCAGCCATTACTGAGACAGAGGCCATAGAGGAATAGCCCACTGGTTAATACAATGATATCCTAGGCAGAGGTCATGGGTTCAAGCCCTCCATTGTCTCATTTTATTAGGCCTGTCCGAGGCAAGTCCTTTTCATTCCTGTGACAGATCTGCAGATCTGTGCTGCCAGCACATAGTACCCTCATCATAGTTGCCAACCATTCTTCTGTCCGTCCATCTGCATCTGTGAGCTGTGTAGAGTCCCGTCTTCCTGTGCAGGCTGCTACCCCATGTCCTGCACTGGTACCCTTTTCTGCATTGCTGCTCTTCATGCTTGCCTCTCCTGTGTCTGCTCTGCATGGTACTACTACTCCTCTTTCCTTCTATCATTGCAAATATCTTGCCACCTCTACCTCCACTGGCGGACATGTATTCCCATCCTCTTCCACCCACTGTCATTGTAGCACTTTACATTGCCAACATCCTGTGCAACGGTACAGCTGCCTCCAATATGTTTGTCCATTTTACTGGCTGCCACATTGGCTGCATGCAGATTTGGCAGGTCCATCAGCTCCCACCTCTAATTCCTTCCATCACTTGTCCATTGCCTTTCCTTGGTGCTTTGTGCAGTGTTAGGGTTACATCAGTTCTTGGCCTTACATTTCCTGCTTGTCAACTTGGGGCACCTTACTGCCCTTAGGCACCATATCTTGGGTCACCTTAACATCCTTAGGGCACCTTATACAGCACCTTAGGTTAAGGTACCTTATAAGGTGCCTTAACCTAAGGGGCCTCATAAGGCGCCTTTTAGGGCATTTTAGGTTAAGGCGCCTTATAGGGCACCTTATACAGCGCCTTGTCAGCCTTGTAATGTGCTGTCAGGTTTAATATGCGTTGTCCGTTTAACATGCAATAACTAGTAAGGCACCCTTTACTGTGCATTACACAGCCATTGCTACCTCAACGCCAGTATGTCCACTTCCTTATATGGCATTGCTCACGTTAGCGCTGCACTTTTCGCCGGTAATATTATCGCGCTTTAGTAAACATACCCCTTAGAATCACTGATGCACACAAGCCCTTGCGGCACAACAAGCTGCAAACCAAGCAAGGGGTTGTCACAATATTTGGAATGAAATCTGCATTTCCCTCTATTGACAGATAAACCGATTACTTCTCAGAGTGTTGGAGTCTTTAACAAATCCTACACCAGGTGCGATAGGTGGGGTGCATCAACATAGATCCACCCAACTCATCCTATAATTTCTCCCATCCTGCCTGAAGCAGTACTCAAGGGACAGAGGGGCTGTCAAAGCCATGTCACATTCCAAGCATGCATATTCTTCAGTCTCAAATAACCAATTGTTTAAGTACTGTAACAAGCAGGCCAAGTTGTAGCTTCTCAAATCCGGCAGTCCCATGCCCCTTCTAAACTACGATCCCTTTGATGTTCTATCTAGTGATCACAAGTCCTTAGCAAGCAGCCACAGAGACATGATCTGTAACACATAAAGACAGTGCATTTACCTTAGCAAAAAAGGTGCCCTTACTCATACATTAATACACAAGGACCATGGGTCAATTTTAGCAGGCAATGAAAAAAGAGCCATTACTCAGTACCACTGAGTACCCCCTCATAAAACTTGCATTAAGTCATCTTGGAAAAATGACTACCTTGAATAATGCAATCCTACCTCCCAAGGACAGAGGCAAATCTTGCCATTTATGCAGAGTGTTAGAAGTATCCGTGAGCAGCAGTGGAAGGTTACAGCCATAGAGATTCCGTAGCAATACCAGAATTAGCCATCTCATTGCTTTTAAACAGATTCCTGGGTAACTTCCTGGCACTCATGAATAATTTGAATAATTGAGGATAATACAACCAGGATCAGAATCTTGATTGAGTTCCAATTCATTGTTCTGCTCATCAACCAGTTTCAAAGAAAACAGTTGTAGTCTGACAAAGTTATCAGCCTTACCATTGTTCTATATCAGGAATTATTATTATTACTAAGCATTTATAAAGCGCTGCAACATACAAAGCACTGTACAAACATAAAAAGAGACAGTCCCTGCCCGTTAGAGCTCACAATCTAGTTAAGACAAAATATGAAATAGATTAGATAATACAAAAAACAAATTAACAAGACAAGAACAAATGTTTATGGAGAGAACAAGAAAGGACGAATTAGGAACAAAAAGCAATAGTGAAGAAATGGGATTTCAATTTGGATTTGAATATGTCCAGGGAGGAGGCTTGGCGGACAGAGACAGGTAGAGTATTCCAGGAAAAGGGTGCAGCCAGTTGAAAGGAGCGAAGTCTAGAATTAGCAGTACGAGTAAAAGGCATAGATAAACGAAGACAATTAGATGAGTGGAGTAGGCGAGAGGGGGTGTAGGTAGAGATGAGGGATGAAAGGTAATGAGGGGCAGAAGAATGAATACATTTATAGGTTAGAAGGAGGAGTTTGAACTGGATACGGAAGCGGATGGGGAGCCAGTGAAGTAACATGAGGAGAGGAGTAATGTGTGAAAAACGAGACTGACGGAAAATCAGACGAGCTGCAGAATGTTGAATAGACTGGAGAGGAAATAGGTGGTTAGCAGGGAGGCCAGCAAGGAGAAGGTTACAGTAATCAAGGTGGGAGGTGATTAAAGAGTGGACAATCAGTTTAGTAGTGTTATCAGAGAGAAAGAGGCGAATTTTGGAGATATTGTAAAGAAAGAAACGGCATGTTTTAGCGATGTTTTGGATATGTAAAGAGAAGGAGAGAGATGAGTCAAAGATAACACCAAGGTTCCATGCCTAAGTTATCCACAGAGATTGAGAAAAGGGAAGGAGGAGGGGAGGCATTAGGGGGAAAGACAAGGAGTTCAGTTTTGGCCATGTTCAGCTTCAAGCGGCGGTAGGACATCCAGGAAGCAATGTCAGAGAGGCAGACCAAGATCTTAGCTTGAATTTGAGGTAGATTTGAGAGTTGTCAGCATAGAGATGATAGTGAAAGCCATGGGAAGAGATAAGGGCACCAAGGGATTGGGTATAGAGAGAGAAGAGGAGGGGATCTAAGACAGAACCTTGAGGTACACCCACAGGTAAAGGGGTAGAAGAGGAGGAGGAGCCACCGAAGTACACACTGAAAGAGCGGTGGGAGAGATAGGAGGAGAACCAAGAAAGTACAGAGTCTTTGAAACCGAGTGAAGACAGGGTGATAAGAAGAAGATTGTGGTCAATGGTTTCAAAGGCAGCAGAGAGATCCAGAAGGATGAGGACAGAATAAAAGCCTTTGGACCTAGCCAGAAACAAATCATTGGCGACTTTGGTAAGAGCAGTTTCGGTAGAATGTAGGGGATGGAAACCGGATTGTAAAGGATCTAGGAGGGCATGAGAGGAAAGGAAGTCGAGACAGCGGTGGTAGACAGCACGCTCAAATAATTTAGAAATAAAGGGAAGGAGAGAGATGGGACGGTAGATAGAAAGACAGGTGGGATTGAGTGAGGGTTTATTGAGAAGGGGTGTGACAATAGCATGCTTGAAGTCAGAAGGGAAGGTAGCGGTGGAGAGCGATAGGTTGAGAATATGAGTGATGGAGGGGACGATAGTGGAAGAAATGGAGCTAAGGAGGTAGGAGGGCATAGGATCAGAAGGGCAGGTAGTCAGCTTAGAGGAAGAAAGGAGGAGTGTTGTTTCCTCATCAGAGGCCAGAGGGAAGGAAGAAAGGGAAGCAGAAGTAAGGGGGGAGAGTTGGGAAAAAGGGGGGAATGCATAAGCTCAGTCCTTAAGGGCTCTAAACAGGTCAGAATTCAGAAGATCCCTAATGAATATGCATACAGTGGAGGTAGTATGCATGCCAATCTCTTAGCACCCCTCTTCTTTTTTGACTACCTTTCTGGGACAAAAAATGTCAACTCTGAGACCATCCAGAAAAATCAATTAACAGTTCTTTACCTTGTAAACCGTTATTTTAGAGAATCACTGTTCACCAAATGCCTTCTCTATCCATGCTTATTTCGGATGATTCAGCATGTGATTCTAGTGTGGGGAGGGAAAAGGCTAGCAGGCCTTCAAAAATATACTTTCATTTATACCATTTTCGCCTTATACAGAGGCCTCTCATTCACTAGAGGCCTGTGTAAAAGGGATTCCCCCGTTGATATAGAACAGCCAAACTCATTACCATATGCATGAGGACAGCTGCTGTGGAAGAAATGAGCCTTAAAATTGTACACTGTGATGGGAGTCTGAATCCTGTCTCAAGTGCGCAATTTCCCACAGCACATGATGCACCATCCAGTTATCCGCTGCCAGTCTCTAAATCAGCCCTGCAATGTCTTTTTAACCACATAGAGGTAGTGATGAAAGTATAGGTAAGCCGTAGACTGGGGTTGTTTGCTATAAGGTCAGCTCTGTTGTAATACTTTATCAGTGAAAATATATATACAGAAAGAGAGACAAACCTTCTCAAATCATTCCTTTTGCAATCAGTTGCCATTGCAAAATGTGACAAGAATTGCAGTCTGAAAATTAAACTTTAATTATAATGGAATAATTTTTTTACATTTAAGGGATGCGACTTAGGAAGTCCCAACATAGGTTTATATTTGTGTGTGGGGGGGGGGGGGGGGGGGTGGGGAAAATTTTATAGCAGGGTGCCTATGTGAAAAGAACATTAAAGGGTATGTTCACTAAAGGGTGTTAAGGGAGCAAGTGCCCCGTTAATGCCTGCTATAGGCACCCTTGTGCCCTTAACGCTGCAGAAAGGGCCTATAACGCTGCAATAATGAGTGTTACAGGGTCCTTCAGCTTTAAGGGAAAAGGAGGTGGAGAGTGGGCGTTAACGGGGCGGAGAGTGGGCGTTAACAGCAGGTGCTGCCGTACTGCTGGTTGCGCAAAGGCGCGTTAAAGCCATCATCACAGGGAACCTGAATGCGAAGTAAAACCTGGCAGAAAGGGACTATTTTAAGGGGAGAGAGCCCATGCCAGTGTCTGCAATGTGATCCACACACAGGGGAACGCAAGACAGTGATAGTAGTGCTCCATTAGCAGCAACAGCATAGTGGCCAAGTTAGAATGGGAACTATGTTGATGCTGCAAATGGGGCAAAGAAGGTGGCAGGTGGGTGATGCAGTGGGGTTGCTGGTGGCACATCTGTGAAACCCGACATGACCCTACGGTGACAGTGGTGGCACACAGACATGCTGCTGCTTCAGAAAAGGTGATGTACAACCAGGGGCAGCCGAAGGGTCCCTGTCACCCAAGGCAGAGACCCCAGCCAGTCCACCCCCCAACGCTGCCATCGAAGCCATCTCCAGACGGAGAGGCTGGCAGCGGCAGAAGCAGAAACTTTAAAGGAGGCTGCAAAACCCAGCCACCCTCAAAAATACTACCACAGCATCTGTCCAGTTCTCCCCCTGGGATGGAATTGGTGGCAGTTGGGTGGGGGGCCAGTGCGACTGGACATGTGTTCTGCTGCCGCTTCCATCCGGACCTACCGCCCTAGGTGCCTGCCTTACCTGCATAGTGGAAGGGCCAGCACTCTGGCCTACCCCCACTGCCACAATGCTGCCATGCCAGCATGGGGTGAGGGTGGTGGCAGCTGGTGCAGTGCCTCCCACCTGCAGCAGACAAAAGCTCTGCCCCATCCCTGTGTGCCTGGTGCAACGCAACATTTGCTAAACTCTGAAGGTGAACATCTCAGCGGCAGGGACAGCGGAGCACATGCTGATCCCTCCCCCGAGTGGTTGGATGTAGCGGGGTGGGTGACTACATCCCCCGGTAGAGGGGGGCTGAAGCAGCAAAGTGTGCACAGCTGCATGGGTGCAACAGCAGTGAGGCTGCCAGCAGCACCGAACTGGGGGGTTTGCCATGATGGCAGGGAGGGATGGAGTGGTCAGCAGACTGCCCACAGTTACCGTTGGCCAATGGCACCGGTCTAGGTAACCATGTGGATATGTGCATGTGGGGGGTAAAGAGGACAATGCGGAAGAAATACTATGCAATAGAAAAACAGGGCATGTCAGGCCAAAATGTGCATCCAGCACCATCACCTGCAAGATGATAACACTACCAGTACCACTATACATAATTCATAAAGCACTATAAGACGTACACAGTGCTGTACAAACACATAAGAAGACAGTCCCTTCCTAAAGAGCTTACAATCAAGTGATGACAGACAGTACAATACAAGAGGAATAAGTGTACAATATGGAGCATAAACACTGGCAAACAAGAGAGAAGGATCCAGCAGCAGCCCCAAGAAGATATGCTTTCTGCATGGATTTGAAGAGGCAGAGAGAGATGAGACATGATATATGGATAGAGGACGCTTGCAACAGGCATAAGGAGCAGCAAGATGAAAGGATCATAGTCTGGAGATGCCAGTAGATGAACAGGGCATACAGATGAGATAACCAGAGGAGGAACAGAGTCCACATGAAAGGGATATAGGGAGAGAGGAGAGAGGAAAGGTAAAGATTGGCAGTAGAGGGGTTGCATTTATAGGTTAGCACACATTGCATGTGTGAGATAGATCCTGAAATGGACAGGAAGGCAGTGAAGTGAGATCAGGAGAAGAGTTATATGTGGGTATTGAGGTTGGTGTAGGATCAGCCACATTGTAGAGTTCAAAAGAGATGGAAGGGGAGAGAGATGACCCCGAGGGAGACCAGCAGGGAGGAGGGTGCAGAGGCAAGATGGGTGGTAATTATAGGGCAACAGTTTTTGTGGTGTATTTTGAGAGCACAGTGCTCTGTGTGAATCGGGGCACCCTCCAAATATATGACCCAGGCATCAACAGCCACCTGGGGCACATATGCAACTACCAGCCAAATCGGACTGCAAGATGTGAGCACACAACAGGTATGAGGGAACAATGCCATTCTGCTAATTCCAACATGGCATGCGATCTGTGTTTGTCTGTTGCATGGGCTGCCCCTCTGAGTGGACATATCCCATGTGTAAGATAGGAATGTCAGTTGCACCAGCAGTATGAACAGCCATTGCACTATACAGGCTAGACAGCATGTGCCCCTCCCATACCTTCCAAACACTTGCAGAGAGCTCAGCATACATAGGCAGACCCCTACACATGCCCATATTCACCATGACAAGACCACATCTGCAACCATGGACTATCAAACCCATAAGGCATTACTGTGGCTCAACACACAAGGCATGTGGGTAAATGAGTGGTGGGTTATAGATTCAAGACCCAGATATGGATTATGTATTGCATGTCCCTGTGTGCAAGCTTTATCCTACAGTGCAGGTGCAGCACCAGCTTGTGCAGCCCCTAACAAATTGTCCAGCACTGGTCCACATACTCATCAGCCACGCAGACAGGCTCCACTACCCACGGCTGCATGGACAGGCAGGCTGATAGCACTGGCACACTGAGCAGGCTTTAACAATGGGCAAGATTTCAGAGCGTGCTAATAGTATCTGCACAATGAGCACACGTTCACAATGCTTGAGCAGATAAGGAGCCCCATGTGGCAGGCAGGAATACCAACAATCACCACTTTTGCACAACACGGTGATATATGCGTGCATGTGTGTGTTTCTCCAGGGTAGTGTGGCCTTCTGCAATGCACTGTGCCTCTCATTACAGAAACTGTTCCTAGCATTAGTCTGGAAATGTGCAGCTGAGGAGCAGAGGATTTTGGGTATGGCCTGAAACAGAGCAGTTTGCCCAGGATGTATATGCGTCGGTGGTACGATCAATGTCTCTGATGTCATGGTGCCCATATGCCACATGCATAACCGGGGTGCCCATAGTATTTCATGCTGAGAAAGTGCTCTCTCTGTGACCAAGGTGTGACCATGACATGGCTATGTATCCACATAGTGCTATTATGTAACACTGCAGGTACTCTCCCTTTCATGGGAGTCCAATCACTGACTGCTGGATGGCCATGCTGGTTGTCACAAGTCAGAGTATACATGGTTGCTCTGTGCACATACAATGTGCTGACCAGCAGACTTGGCACTTGCATGGCTGAGACAGCCCTGTGGTGGGCCTCAAATGCAGACTGATTGTGTTTGATGTAGTGGATTTTTAGTTTCAGATGGTTAGCCTGGCCTGCCTGCTATGGTCCTCGCAGTCCCACTGCATTTGGCTTCCATGGACACAGCTGCTGCAACTGACATGAGATGTTCTAGGAGAATCCCTGGCCAAGAAGAGGAGGTCACAAAGCTCAGATATGACAGTCAACTATAGCATGCTGCAATTATGCAGACAATACCTGGCACACACTGGCTATTATATGGACCTGCAACAGGGCAGGCAGCAACAGCTCTAGTAGTGCAAGCTCTGGGAACCAGGTGCTATGTACCCCTCCTCACCTTCAGGATGACTGCTGAAACAGGTCAGTAGCACAATTTGCAGGTGTTATATGCTTGTAGCACACATTGTCAGTGTGTATTACTGAGCTGATGTGCTGGATCACTGCATTCTCCATTTTGTGATCAGCTGAAGAATGCTGTTCTGCATGTGCAGTGCATCATGGATAATGGAGGGGCTAACCTATACCTGCACACACAGCAGACATTGCAGGCATAGTGGTGACTGTTATTACTGGGACATAGTCCGGTACCCACCCGTCCTCTCTGATGGTGTGAAACATGTGCATGTTCCCCCGGGGAGCACAGGATGGTCTGCAATGGGCTGCATTACTGTGGTTTGCATTCATTGTATGTGCAGGTGTTCCTAACCCGCCCTGTGCAGCAGGTCATAGGGGACTGCATGCCATGCACATGTGCTGCCTTGGGGGTTTGTGACACACTGTGGCACAGCAGACCCATGCACGTGATTGTTGTTTGCCATTGGGGATACAGTGCAGGGATGGGCATCTTGATCTCACCTGTGCCTTGGCCTTTGCACAAGGGAGGTAGCCTGCAACATTTTGTCTGTGGTGCTTCTACTGTACTGCGTGCCATGGGCATCACATACTGCATGTGCACTGATGGAGCCAGCACCGAGATGTGGTGTACCACTGTCTTTGAATGTGACAGCCACATTCTTTCATGTCCTGTAGTCCACCCATTGCAGGCAGGGACCTGCAGTCTCTTTGATTCCAGACATGTATGCACAGTATGGTGTGGAGGAATAGCCTAATGGTTAGAGCACTGTCACCATAAGCAAGGGACAATGGTTAAATTCCTACTTCTCTGTGTGCTATTTACAGTAGTTCATTTTCATGCATAGAAAAGTGAGGGGTCTGCTGTGACTGGCTGACACACATTCTTATGCTTTTTTATGTGTTCTGCCAACAATTTGGGTCTGTAAAGATGTGATTCGCCATCATGCCCCTCTGTGAGCATGGCTTTATTGGCTCTACTGCAGCCTATTGCAGAGGTCAGACATGTTCACCCTGCAGATATCTGCTGCACAAATGGGGGCATAGCCTAATGGCCAAGGCACTAGCTTAGGACCCATGATATCAGGGTTTGATGTTCACTAGCACTCATTGTGTGATTGGTTGGAAGGCCTTACTGATGCTTTTTATGTATGGTACAGCCTTCAAAGATTGACCACCACTCCTTGTGACCTTGGGCAGGCCACTTAACCCTCCATTGCTTCAGCAGACTGCAGGTTCTCACAGTCCCTGTTTTTAATCATACATTATCAAGTTTTCAGTACAATGTACCCCGCGGTAACAGCACAGCTACAGTGGTATAATAAACGGCAGTTACGTACATACAGATATAACCTACTTGTGAACTGAATCAAGTATTATATTATGACTATGACTGTACAGCTTTGGATCCATCACATCTCTGCATTACATGCAGACACATCCTACCCCTTGGATGGCCACCTGCAGGTATCATCTCACATCCTTACGTGCCCCATTTGGCCAGTTTCAGGTGCTCTTGTCCAGCTGTTGTATGCACATTTGTCTGGAGAGTTGTATGGTGGTTGGGTGGCTGGGACAGGTGGGAGACCAACATGTCTGGTATCAGGCCTTCCACATGGCACTGGCACACGATTTTCCCACACAGTACAAATGCACTGGGGATGGCGCCTCATGTATATCAGTATTGCTAGCCCATACAACACTCTCATCTACTGCCATCCTTCCTTCAGTCCATCCATCAACCTCTGCCAGCAATGTGCAGTCATGTATTCTGCCAGTGATACACTCTGACCCACACAAGTACTGTTTTCCCCATTTTGACTTTTCATGCCTCTCCTGCACATCACCACTCCTGCTCGGTCATCTTTTTGCTGCACACATCGTGCTGTGCCTGACTCTGCTGGGGGAAATATCTTCCCCATCCTATACAACATACTAACATTACAGCATTTTACATGGGCACCCCACCGTGCATCAGTACAGCTGCCTCCCACATGCTCATCCCACTTACTGGCTGCCACATAGGATGCCCACAGATCAGTCAGATCCATCAGCTCCCAACTGTCCTTCCATCCATCACTATTACATTGCCTTTCGCTGGGGCTCCCCTATCCAGCATTACCATGATAGCCATTTTTGGGCATTAAGGTGCACACTTGCCACCTTAACTCCCAGTGTCCTATTAGCGCATGTTAAGTGGGTCATTATGCTCTTACTGCCGGAAAGCCTCCTGCTCACCCAGAGCCTTTTTCGCATGGATAACCCCTTATGCCAAAAGGATATCTATTTGTGCTTTATCGACTACAGCAAGGCTTTTGACTGTGTAAACTATGAGAAACTCCGGGACACATTAAGAATCATGGGTATACCAGAACCCCTGATCGTTCTCTTGCACAATCTGTACATTAATCAAGAAGCAACAGTTTGAAAGGAACAGGGAGAAACAGAATGGTTTAAAATAAGCAAAGGTGTAAGACAAGGCTGCATACTTTCCCTCTGTTTAATTTATATGCAGAACAAATCATCAGAGAAGCAGGATTGTATGAAGACAACAGATGTTTGAAGATTGGTGGAAGACTCATCAACAACCTTCGCTATGCTGATGATACCACATTACTGGCTGAAAGTGAAGATGATCTGAAACATTTGCTTCTCATGATCAAGGAACATAGTCTTAAAATGGGCCTGCATCTTAATGTAAAGAAGACAAAGATCATGACAACTGGCAAAATCAACAAGTTCATCATTGAAGGAGAAGAAATTTAAATTGTGGACAACTTTAACCTACTTGGATCAACTATCAATAAAGAAGCAACAAGCAGTCAACAAATCCAATGCATTGCTCTTGGCAGAATGGCTATGAAAGACCTAGACAAGATTCTCAAGAGCAGAGATGTCTCTCTCCATACAAAGATTCAGCTCGTTCAAGCTATGGTATTTTCAATAACATCATATGGATGCGAAAGCTGGACAGTGAAAAAGATAGACAGGAAGAAAATTGATGCCTTTGAATTATGGTGCTGGCGGCGAATACTGCATATACCATGGACTGCCCCTAAGAACAAACCAGTCAATACTAGAGATCAAACCTAAGCTTTCTTTAGAAGCTCAGATGACAAGACTTCAGCTTTCTTATTTTGGACACATCATGCGAAGAGAGAGATTATTAGAGAAAGACATCATGCTTGGCAAGATAGAAGGTCAACACAAAAGAGGAAGGCCAGCAATGAGATGGATCGATACAATAACAGCAGCTACGGGTACCAGTTTGTCAACAATGAGCTGCCTGACTGAAGACTGAACACAACCCCTATCAAAATTTTTAGATATATTTTTAAGACCGTTTGTCATTTTAGCAACATCATATGTCCGGGATTCTACGCATATCATTAATATTCTCCAAGAATTTAAGGGATATCATGAGGATTTAATACTAGTCACATTAGATATTAAATCATTGTACACCAATATACCTCAAAAGGCAGCAATAGAAGTATTAGCCAATGTTCTTACTAGAAGAGAAAAACCCGTACGTGTACCCACCCGTTTTATAATACAAATGGCTACATTAATTATGACAGAGACTTTTTTCAGCTTTAATGGTATTTTTTATAAGCAGATCAAAGGGGTAGCTATGGGTTCGCCCATGGCACCAGATGTAGCGAATTTATACATCGTTATTAAAGTTCTGTGCGTAAAAAGAGAACATAGGAAACAGAGCAAATATATTTTTTATGTGTATTTGTTGTTTTGAACGTGATATTACTATTTTTCCGTGCGAATTTATACATAACAGACTTTGAAATTAAATTTTTGTCTTTTCATCCATATAAATCCAACATTTTATTATGGAAGCGTTACATTGATGATGTATTGATCATATGGGAAGGCACAGAAGCCACTCTCACTGCCTTTTTCACTTGGCTTAATACATTAGATTCGAACCTCCAATTCGAAGGCTCATACAGTATGGACTCTATTCCCTATTTAGACATTTTGATCAAAAAAGACGACAGAGGATTTATAACAGATTTATATAGAAAGCCTACGGAGAGAAACAACCTTTTAAAGTATGACAGCTGTCATAATACTTCCCTAAAGAACAACCTACCCATTAGTCAGTTCCTAAGGATAAAGAGACTGTGCACTAGAGACACAGATTTTCAACGTCATGCCAAAGACATGCATGAAAGATTTCAACAGAGAGGGTACCCCAAAAAATAGAACGAGCAAAGACAGATAATATTGTATGTGCATTAACATTCACAACCCATTCCAAAGCGATCGCGGACATTTTAAGACAACAATGGTATCTTTTATCATCTATTCCTTCACTGTATACTAAACGTTTAATGATAGCCTATAAGCGCAATACAAATTTGTTGCATCACTTAGTTCCCTCAGCACTTTCAGGAGTAAAGCCAACATCAACAATAAAAGGGCATTATAGTAGCGGGAATTGTTCCGTTTGCATACATACCATTGTCACCAAAGGCGCATTTACACATTCTTTAACAGGTACAAAAATTTATTTACAACAATACACCAACTGCAAAACCATTAACGCAGTTTATCTGATTCAGTGTCCGTGTAATTTAGTATATATTGGTAAAACCCAAAGACAGATACGGACGCGCATTATAGAACACAGAAGTAACATATCAAGGAAAATTCCAGATAAGCCATTAGTCTCACATTGGCTTGAAAAGTCGCATACGATTAGAGATTTAAAATTTATGGTCCTAAGGACAGTTTTTCCTCATTGGAGAGGAGGAGATATTAATAACACGTTACTAAAGTTAGAACAGCGATATATTTATGAATTTAATAGCATGGAACCGCATGGTCTTAATCAAGAAACTGATTTAACAATATTTTTATAATTGTGTCTGTTTTTATCATCATTATGTACAGCTATTTATTTATTTATTGACATATTTATCATTAGTCTTTTATATACGTCTCAGTGTCTTGAATATTAGTTCCTTTTATGACATGTTCATTCACTTTTTTATTGTTGTTCAGTTATTCTTTTATATAATGACAACTTTTGATATTTATTAATACTTTTACGATTATGTTTATTTATGATTTTACTATGTACATTTTATTTTGATATATATATTATGATCAATCTTCTTCAGATGTTCATGTGATCTGTTTATTGATTTAGAAGTCACGAATGCATAGATCATTTGATCCTTCTTTCCTTGAATGTATAGCTGTCTATGTTTACAAATTTGTATGGTATATCATCTCCTATCCACCTTTACTTTTTCCTTTACCCCACCTGATCCTACTTCCATGAGACGTCTCCCTCCACCCTCCTACCCTCCCCCTCCCCCTCCGTCTTTCCTCACCCCTTTCACGTCCTTCCCCTTCCCACTCTTCCCCCTTCGCCTCCCCTCCCCTCTCCCCCTCTTTGTTTGTTTTCTCCTTCCCTCTTTCTCCTTCCCCTCCCTTCCCCCCCTGTTCCCCCGCCCTTTACCTTTTTTCTACTTCCCCTCTCCTCCCCCTCCCCTCCCCCGTCCCCCTCCTCTTCCCTGTCCCCCGTCCCCTTCCCCCCCTCCCCTCTTTCTCTCATCCCCCTCTCCCCTGCGTTTTCCCCCTTCCCCCCCCCTTCCCCCTTTCCCCTCCTCATACTTCCCCCCTTCCCTCCCACCCTATCCTTCCTCTCTCCCCCTTCACCCTCTCTCCCCCTACCCCTCCCACACCTCACCCCCTCCCTCACCCCTGGTCACCCCTTGCCTCCCCCTTCTCCTATCCCTGGGCCCCTACCTCCCCCCTCTCCCCCTTTTTCCCCCCTCTCCTCCCCATCCCCTCCCCCTCCCTCCCTCCCCCTCCTTTCCCACCCCGCCTCCCCCTTACTCCCCCTTCCCCTTCCCCCCTTTTTTCCCTCCCTTCCCCTTCCCCCTTCCCCTTCCCCCTTTCCCCTTCCCCCATGTTCCCCCTTCTTCTCCCCCTTTTCCCCCCTGTCATCCCCCTTTTCTTCTGTCCCCCTTTCCCCTCTCCCCCCCTTCACCTCCAATACCCCTCCCCCTTACCCTCCCCCTCCTCCCCCCTCCCCCATGTTCCCTTTCCCCTTACCCTCCCTCTTTCCCCACTTCCCCCCTTCCTCCCCCCTCTTCCGTCCCCCCTTTCCTCCCTTTCTCTCCCACTCCTCTGTCCCTCTCCCTCCCCTCCCCTCGCCCCCTTCCCTCCTCCTCTCCTCTCTCCCCCCTCTCTCTTCCCCCCTTCCCCTTCCCCCCCTTCCTTCCCCCCTTTTCCCCCTCCCCCTCCTCCCTTCCCCCTCCCTTCCTCCCCCTCCCCTTTTTTGGTTTTTGTTTTTTGGTTCCCCCCCCCTTGATCATCACACTAGGTTTCACAGCTCTCCTTTATTACATGGTCTGTTTTTAGCAAACTCACAATAGTTAGGTCATTTATTCTTACTCCATTTTATTTGCATATAACGAGTACACTATATACGTTATAACGCCCCTCAGCCGGATCAAGAGAGGTTCCAGACATCATTCCCATCACCCAGCACTAATATTCTTAAAAAATACGTCTTTATTATCAATAATAGATTCATTTATTAAGCAAGGTCTGCCCATAGATCGCGTCATTAAATTTGACATCGGCATTTTTACATTTTAACCAGTTATAGTTATCATTGATCTCGTGTGTCTCTGATATAGATTTATACTATAAATACATTTTTCAGTTACACACTACCAATCATCATTGCAAAATTACATCTTGAATAAACTACGTGTTCATGCACGTCACTCTAGTCCCGCCTACAATGGCACGTCATAGATTTTAGCCGCGAATCTCAGCGTTTTTAAGCATCAGAGCTGCTCGGTTACAATTTCATTCAGCATATAAGCCAAGCTCTAAATGCTTTTAAGGTTAGTAGGTTTTCCTTCAAAGGCACATTGACAGTATTTCAATTTCTTTTCATAGATTGTTATGTGATTGGCTGTTTAAATTATATTTTCAGCGATTCTCTTCACATGCGCAATTCGCGCCTGTAGAACCCCTCTCAGTGTCACATAAGTTGCAGCCAGATTCATCATGCAAAAAACTCTCTGACCACATTACACCCACCCTAATTGAGCTGCATTGGCTCCCCATCACGGCCCTCATTCAGTACAAATTACTAGTCACTACATTCAAACTTATCCATAATATAGCACCCTCTCACCTTAACAGCTTTATTTCCAAACCACCCAACAACAGAAGTAGGAGAGCAGCAAACCTCAACACCATCTGCCTCCCGAGATCATTCACAAAGGCTAATGCCTGTACCACTAACAGAGCTTTCTCGTTTACAGCTCCTACACTCTGGAATCGGTTACCAAGTGATCTGCGTGAAATCTATGATCTAAAGGACTTTAGAAAGGAGCTTAAGACACACCTATTCAAGTCCCATTACAACCTAACATCATGAGCTACATGCAACCGCGTGTAAATATACATATACATATGCAGACCACTTATAAAGTTCTACAGTTTAGTCAATTGTAAATATGTATATAACAATCATGTGTAATTATGTATATAGCAATCAACTGTAAACCTGTAATCTGTATTCTGCTGTGTCCCCCCCCCCCCCCCCGCTAATCAGAGTGTTATAATCTAATTCCTGGCCAGTACAGCCAACATCACCATGTGTAACAACCGCTGCTGATCACTGGAAGCAGCGGGATATAAATGTACGCTAAATAAATAATAAAATAAATAAGTAAGTAAGAACATGTATGGTCACATCCTTTTCAATTTTTTAAAGTAAAGGCAAAGCTCCCCGCTCTTTTGCACACCACTATATCACAACGAGTTCCAGTAAGTCTCTCTAGTCCTGTTCACATTGGCACGTCGTAGAATTTAATCACGAATCTCAGCGTTTTTAAGCACTAGTGCTGTTTGGTTACAATCTCTTTTATTCAGTATAGAAGCTTTTCCTCAGGGGCATATTGATAGCATCTCAGTTGTTTTTTTTTTTTTTTTTTTTTTAAATTTTTATTTATACATTTTCCAACAATACAACAAACACAAGAAAACAACCTGTCTTCACACAGCAACACCATTACAGAATACAAATACAAAACTCCCACAACCCATCCACTTCCCAACCCATTCTCCCCCCCCTCCCGTCCTCCGGTGATCCCTGCCCCCCCCCCACCAAAACAATCCCTCCCGTAGCCAAAACAGTGGCCACCAGGAGGCAGGAATTGACATTAAAAGCTGTACCTTGCTCTCGCAGAATATTCATCTAGATAAGACCATTTAGAAACTCCTTGCTCATCCCAGGTTGAACATCCTCGGATCTGCCGACTACCACTACCCAGTCTCCAGAGGGCTTCTCGTTTCTCCTGCGCCTTCTCGTAGCTCGAATAAAGGCAGACTAGGTTCCACCAATGCAGGCAGTCTAGTTTCGATAAGTCCTTCCAATTAGTGACTATCAACTTAAGCGCAATGGCCATCATAAAGTTGAATAGGAAGGACTTCTTCCTCTCTAACTCAAGCCCATTCGCACAGGAGCGGAGAATAACTGTTTCCCACCTCAAAGGAGACTGGATTCCCAACACTCTGCTAATCTTGTCCCAAACCGAAAGCCAGTATCTCTGAACAAAGGAACACTCAAAGAGCACATGTCTAAAGGTGCCCTTAGCAATATTACAGGACCAACACTTATTTTGAGCCCCCGGCACCCACTTTACAACCCTATCAGGGGTGAGGTACGCTCTGTGTAATAGAAAGTAAAGAGTTTGCGTCAGGGCAGCCGCCCTGGAAACTCTAGTTACACTACCCCATAAAATACGCCACGTCTCTCTGGGAATGGGGGTAGCAAACTCCTCCTCCCACCAGTGCCCCGGAAGAACAAGGGGTCGCGCTGCGTTATCCCTAAGAAGGGCATAGAACTTGGACATGATTCTTTTCCCACTAAGACACACCTCCACCTCCTTCAGAAGCTCCCATTGGGCCGAGATACGGTAGGGATCACAGGAGAGACCCGAAAGGCAATGTTTTAACTGCATCCACTGAAAATACAACGAAGCCGGAATACCATATTCAACCTGCAAATCCTCAAAGGATTTCCATGCCTGTCCCCTAATTAGCTGCCCTACTGTCCAAATACCATGATCTTGCCAAGCCTTCCAAGCAAAACAACTACGACCAATTTTTAAATGAGGGTTGAACCAGATCGGGGAATCGACCGAAACGCAGCCCCCATGGGCCAATCGGCAATCTAACATCTGGAAAGCTTGTTGCGTGGCCTGCAGCACCTTTAAGTTCCTCTTATGTCCGGGCAAAGACATCCCAACTAATAAATTCATCGGGATGGGCATTATCCATCTTTCCTCAACGTCCACCCATACAGGCCTACAACCCTCCTCCCTGTGAGCAAGCCATTTGGAGCCGTGCTTCATCAATAGCGCCGCATGATACCACCTGAAATCGGGGAATTGCACCCCCCCTCCTGTTTGCTCGCTTTCAGTTTGCACAACGCGATCCTGGGGGGCTTACCCTGCCACAGAAAATCGGACAAAATACGCTCAAGAGACTTAAAGAAGCTGGCGGGGAACTCTAAAGGGATCATTTCCAAAAAATAGTTAATTTTGGGAGCGAGCACCATTTTAATGGAATCCAATCTGCCCCACCAGGACAAATGCAAGGGAGACCATTGCATCGTGAAAGCCTGAACCATTTCCTTAACCGTGTTAACATTCATTTCTATCGTTTCTTCCAGTGAAATCCCATACCGGACCCCAAGATATTTGATGGCTTTGGCCTCCCATCTAAACGGATACTGCGATACCAACGATGAGGAGGTTTCTAAATTCATAGGAAAGGCGATTGACTTATCCCAATTAATTTTATATCCCGACAGCCCCGAATACTGCCCAATTATATCAAGCACCACCCCTATTGAAGCAGGTTGCAGGAATAACAAAAGGTCATCCGCATAGGCGGATAACTTTATTTGCAAGCCTGCCACCTCTACAGCCCGCACCTCCTGCGACTGCCGCACAAGAATGGCTAAAGGTTCTAGGGCCAAATTAAATAGGAGGGGGGGACAAGGGGCATCCCTGTCGAGAGCCCCGATTCAGGGAAAAGGGGCCAGAGAGGGAGCCATTGATCAGGATCCGTGCCGACGGGGAAGTATAAAGCACTCGAACCATACCTATAAACGTCTCCCCAACCCCAAACCATTGAAGCACTTGAAACAGGAAATCCCACTCCAGGCGGTCAAAAGCTTTCTCGGCGTCTACGGAGAGCCCAACAAGGGGACCTTGTATACCCTCCGCAGCCGCTATTAGGTTTAGAAAAAGACGCGCATTATCCGTGGTAGACCGCCCGGGGATAAACCCGCACTGATCAGGGTGGATAATATCAGGCATAACCTTGATGAGTCGATGAGCAAGAACAGATGAAAAAATTTTATAGTCGGCGTTTAAAAGGGAAATTGGCCGATAATTCCCGACTTTATGAGGATCCCTGCCCGGTTTTTCCAACACTACTATCGTCGCAGCGCTAAAGGACCCTGTTAGAGGAGCTTGCGCCAGGAGTTCCTGAAAGAATATGAACAGATAGGGAAGAACCTCATCCACAAAAACTTGGTAAAACTCGACTGGAATAGCGTCCGGGCCCGCAGCTTTCCCCCCCTGCAACCCAAGGAGCACCTCTTTGATCTCCCTGCACGTCAGCGGCCCGTCGAGCTCCTCTACCTGACTATCCTTCAACACCGGGTGGGCGACCTGCCCAAACAACTTAAGAAAGGCTGCAGAACTAGAGGACGTTTCGGAAGAATACAGATCCCTGTAAAAGGACTGAAAACAGCCAGCTATATCAGCATCTTTCGTGAGAAGTCCCCGCTGCTCATCTTGAATAGCTTCGATTCTACGCTTGGCCGCACGGGGCTTCAGGGTCCGAGCCAACAAACGCCCCGCCTTATTACTATCACAATAATACCGCCCGTGAGCACTACTAACCAGCCGGCTTGCTTCAGCACTCATAATATCATTGTATTGATATCGAAGCCTCTGCAAACGAAGAAGAACACATGGGTCAGCCTTAGATACCAAAAGTCTCTCCCCAGCTAGGATTTGAGCCTCCAACTCCTCAAGTTGCACTTTCCTTTGCCTGCCTACCCTGATTTTATAGCTTGTAGTAACATCACGGATAACCGCTTTAAAGGCCTCCCACCATGCCCAGGCCGGAGACTCTGAAAGAGAATTCCAGGCAAAATACTCCTTTATTGCCTCCTTAATCTTATCACGGAACTCCGGTTCATGCAGAAAGCCCCTGGGAAAAGACCAGGCATACCCCCCTCGGGCAGCGTCTGTAAAGGCTATAGAAAAATGCACCGCTGCATGATCAGAAATATGTATGCCAGAAATATCCGCATGAATGACCTCCGAAAGTAAAGTACTAGAGACCAGAAAATAATCTATACGGGAGTGAGACTGGTGGGGTAAGGAAAAAAAGGTAAACTGCTTGTCTTTGGGATGCCATAGCCTCCAGACATCAGAGAGCCTACACTCCCGAATGATGGAGTGTAACACTACTGCAGCTCTGCTCTGCCGCTGGGGGCGATAGGGCTGCCGATCCAGCAACGGATCAACTACCATATTGAAATCCCCCCCAATTATCCATTCCACCGAATCCCAAGCCTTCACCTCCTCCGCAACGCCCTTGAAAAAGGAAGCATCATCCTGATTGGGCCCATAGACATTTAAGATAGCGAGAGCACGGTTACCAATCTTAAGCTTCACCTTAGCCCATCTACCCGCCGTATCTGACCTGGTTTGCATGATTGAAGGGGCTAATGCTTTACTAACCAGGATGGCAACCCCGTTCTTCCTGGCCACCGCTGGGGAGTGCCCAGCTAGGATATATTTCCCCAGTCCCAGTTTAGCCGTTTCAGTAGACGATAAGTGCGTTTCCTGCAACAAAACTATGTCGGCTGACTCGTGCTGACAATAAACTAGAATTTTCTTCCTCTTAATTGGATTGCTTATGCCCTTAACATTCAGAGACACAAACTTAACTGGCTTCATGGAACAAGGTTATCATAATGAAAAAGTTTGCGATGAGCAACAAAACGAGGAAGGTAGCAGCTTGAAAAAGGACTTAATACGAGATCACAGGAGGACATACTGACCCTCCGTAAAGGAGGAACCAATGGGCTAACCAACCCAAGCAAAATTACCACGTCCCCCCGCCCCTACTAAAAAGTCTACGCTCCCTTGCGTATTAAAACAAAGAATGCAGGTTAAACACTCCCCACAGGTGAAATCCCCCCCCTATACATCTTAGTCCTAACAAAACCCAACAACACATTCCATTAATAGGATCCCCCAACCACTCCCTCCCAACCATCTAAAACCCCCCACCTTTCACGCACCCACAACCAACCCCTCACACACTCACACATCTATCCTTGCACACACAGCCATTCTAACAACCCCTAACCCGACCCCCATACTACATCCTTCCCACATCTGCACAACACACCCAGGATGTTACACAACATAATAGCACCCCTCTGCCCCCAACCCCTTACAAGTCCAGTGGTCCGAAACAGCAGACCTCTGATCCTTCGGAAGAGGAGCTGCAGGCGCAAAACACCGAAGGCCCCGGAGGAACCCGCAGACCAACGGGCCCGGTTACAGCAAAACTTCATCCAAATAGCAGGAGAGGACAAGACAGGGGGCTCACGAATCACCCTTTCCTTCAAGGCTCCAACCTCTGCACGGCCCCCACGAAGGGCCTTGCCCCCCTTTACAGACCCAAGGAGATTAAGCGCCGCAGCTACTCCGAACAAGAACAGAACAGTTCCTTATTGCATTGCACGAGCCTCATTCTCTTCCAAGAAAGCTCTTAGGGCCTCAGGGTCTTCAAACGACCGGGTCTGATTATGGAGGGTGACCCTCATCCTCGCTGGATAAAACATGCCATATCTGGCCTGCAAATGCTGCAAGCGCGGACGAAGAGCTAGCAGGAGTTTCCGCTTGATAACTGTAGTTTTACAGAAGTCTGGATACAAAGTTATATTATGCTCCTCAAATTTTAACGGGGATCTTGTCTTAGCCACCGCCAGGATTTGTGTCACCTGCGAGAAACGCAGGACCCGCATTATCAGAGGCCACGGGTATCTCTGTTGAGGGCTAGCTTGCGAAGGCACTCTGTGCGCCCTGTCAATCTCAAAAGTCTGTGCAAACTTTAGCTGAAGAATCTTAGGAAGGGTACGCTCCAAAAACTCCACAGGGTTAGCACCTTCCGCTCCCTCCGGCAGGCCTAGGAGCCGTATATTATTTCTCCGCGCTCTGTTGCTCTGATCCTCAAGGGTCCTCTCAAGAGAATCCAACCGCTTACAGTTTTTAGCCACCTGCCGGAGAGAAACCTCGTGAGACTCCATTTTGAGATCCATGTCTCCCACTCTAGCCGTGAGGGCCGCGACTTCGCCTTTAAGCTCTCTCAATTCAAGGACGTCTGCCTGAACCGCAGCTAGGGTCTCTCCATTAGCAGCCACTATCTCCCGCACTGCTCGGATTTCCCGCAAGACCTCCTGCAGCTCGTCGCTGCGCTCCTGCCCACTTGCCGATTTCTGAGGCGAGGGAGGGTCAGGCTTCGATCGTTTAGTCGCGGGATTCATCCCCGTTCCGAATTCAAGCCTGCTGGGCTTACTTGTCGCCATCTCCCGCAGCTACTACCTCCTAAGGGGAACTCCAACCGTGCGGTATAAAGCAAGGGAGCCAAAAATAAACACAGGATTCAGCGGAGGGTAAGGATTACGCGGCCATCTTAACTTGCAGCAGGCTCCGCCCCATCTCAGTTGTTTTTTAGAGATTGTGATGTGTTTGGCTATTTTAATTATATTTTCAGCGATCCTCTTCACACGCGCAATTTGCGCTTGCACAACCCTCCTCAGTGCCACATATGTAAGATTATCAACGTTCCATCCCTTTTCTATTTTTTACATAGAGCTTCCGTCTCCCTGCTCTTTCAAATATTTCTGCACTAGTGACATTCATCGAGATTTCCTTCTCCCCATTTTTTTGTTTAACACAGTATTAGCAGAATTGTTTCTTTCTCCTTCCCCTTCCCCCTTTCCCTCTTTTGCCCTTTCCCGTTCCGCCCTCCTTCCTCCCCTTGCCCTCTCCTGTTCTTCCCTCTTTCCTTTCCTCTCCTTTCCTTCTCTTTTTTCCCCCCTTTTCCCTCTCCCCCGTCCCTCCCCCACCCCCTCTTCCCTTCCCTTCCTTTCCCCCCCTCTCCCCTCCTCCTCCCCTCCACTTCCCTTCTTCCTTCCTGTTCCACAATTGGTATTCAATTATTTCCATAATAACTCAGTTTTGTTTTGGGCAATATTAATACGATGTCTTTTTATTTATTAGATCATATTTATTTAAAGCACGTCTATCATAAACTTAATGAGACACACAAATAGTATAAGTATTTTGCAGTCACCATCTGACATACACTTCAAATGTACAATCAAAAAGTATATTTTTTCTGTGTTCTCCCACTCTGCATTTGGATTTTCATTTATACCTCGTTTTTCTTATTATTTTAAAACATAATCATGTTATTTATACGATTTTATACTTTTCCATGAGCATTAGTTTATATGCATGTAGGTGCCTTGATGATCTTATTGTTTATATTATATGTGTTTTTAACGTTTTTATGTTTTTTAACTAGTTATTGTATCTTTTTAAATTTATTTTTCACATATTTATATTAAATTATTGTATTGTCTAGCTGTGTGCCCCCTGAAGAAGGCGACAGCCGAAATGCGTAGGGGTTTCAATAAACCAATCTCACCATTTATGACTCTTGCTCCTTGTGTTTTCCTGAACACAATTTAGGACAACTATCCAGAGGGTCGCCATGAGTCGACACCGACTTGACGGCACTTAACAACAACAACAACAACCCCTTATCGCTGCCGTTAATGCTCAATATCCCCTGCTCCCTTAATGCCCTTTAGTAAACATACCCCTAAAAGACAGCTGTTTTATACCAATTTTAAGGCAATATGAGCACTCATTTGCCTTTATAAAACAGACTCTTACAATGACCCCCCCATAGCATAGAAATGCTCTCATACAAATGTTCGCCTGCTCCAAAGAAGATGCGAATGTGTGCCTGTACTCTATGAATGTACAAATGTAATTTTATGAAATATGTACAGGGTGGCCCAAAAAAAGTGAGAACATCTCGTAGCATATAAGTTATTTAAAAATTCAAAAAGACAGATGTAAACAATTGACAAATTAAAAAAAAAAAAAGATGACGACCGGAAATTGTCGAAATAAAGAAGTTATATAGCTAAAAAAGGTAAATAAGTAAACTATTTAAGCTTTTAATTTACAAGATGTTCTCACTTTTTTTGGGCCACCCTGTATGTAGATTGCAACTTCACCGATGCTTTGCCAAAATGACACTTCTGAGAATGCCTGTGCTACTACTAAGGATTTGTATAGTGCTATACATATAGATGTAAGGCACAATACCTGCTCATCAGAGCCAGTGGGGCATGTTCTCTAAAGTGTGCTATTTGGGTAGCATGGGATTCAAAGTAACACATGCTGAAAATGCAGTCATGATAAAATCCCACGCTACCTGAGTACACAGGTTGAGGCGGAGTCTGGGAGGTTCTGGGGCAAAGCATCCACATTGTGGTTTGCGAAGGTTTTTTTGGCACACACTCTCTGGTGATTTAGCACTTAGAACAGGTATATTTACAGCCACCTCACTGAGTGGTGTTAAGTGCATCGGTGCTGATCATACCAATGGTAATGAGCCTGGGGGGCAGCGCTATACCTGCACTAGCAACATGAGGACATGCTGGGCACACCTCCATTTTTTAGCATGGGTCAAGAGCCACCCTGCGCTCTTTTTCGGGGCCAATTGTGTGGTAGTGGCACGATTCTTAGTATACATGTCCCAGAATGTGTCATCCTGTCAGTACATATACTCATTATACATGCGTATTCAGCAATGCTATTTTATAAGAGCCATTTTCTGTATGTAAAATATGTTGTACATGCAGAAAATGCTTCATAAAGTGAGCCCCTAAGAAGGCAATTTTGAAAACTGTACACTTCCTTTGAAACTTTATTTATTTATTTTATTTATTTATCTATTTCTTCTATACCGCCCCTTCCAGAGATCAGGGGCGGTTTACATGGAACAATTTAACAGTTTTGTATATGTTCGTATAACATTACATTGAACAAAAAATTATTAACTTTTTACATATAACAGAGCATTAAACTGTAAAACTATTTACAAGGTGTATACGTTTTGTATACTTCTGTATCGTTATATTGATCAGAAGTTTCAAACTTTTTACAGGGAATAGGCAACGATCTGCCATTGCTATTTACAGATGATATTTACAAAAAGGTTAGGATACAATGAGTTATAGTGTAGAGTATTCGTCATTCAAGTGGGGGTGTGTATGTGTGTGTGTGGCGGAATTTATTTCCATTTTTTCGTGGATTTTTTGGTGTCTTTGGGAGAACTGTCTGAGAGAAGGCTGTGTATGTTCAATTAATTGTGTTTTTGCGGGCTTTTTGTTTGTGTGTCTGTGGACGCTGTGTGGCTGGACTTGGAGGGTAGGGGATTTCAAAGTGTTCGGAGAATAGGTATGTCTTGAGTTCTTTCCTAAATTGGGAGAGGTCTTTATGATATGGATGTCTATTGGGAGATCATTCCAAAGTGTGGGAGCAGTGAATGTGAAGGCTCTGGCACTGGTGGATTTTTTAGTCTTCGTGAATGTTTTTGGTAACTCCAGCGAGTGGGTTGCGTTTAGTCTGCGGGCTCTTGAATCAGTTGGGGCGTGAAGTAGTGTGGATAGATGTGAAGGGGCGATATCGTTTAGGAGCTTGAAGGTTGTTAGTAGAATTTTGTATTTAATTCGGCTATTTATAGGGAGCCAGTGTAGTTCTAGCAGTATAGGGGTTACATGGTCTGCTAGGCGGGCTTTAGTGACTACTTTTGCACAAATGTTCTGGGCTCTTTGTAATAGGTAGATATTTTTTTGTGGGAGGCCGATTAGGAGACTGTTACAATAGTCAAAGTGAGGGGTGATGAGTGAGCTAACGACTGATCTAAAGTCATGAGTGTCAAGAAGGGGCCTTAAGTGTTGAATAGTTTTGAGTTTGTAGAATATGTTTTTTACTGTCTGCTTTATGTGTGGTAGCATGGTGAGTGTATGATCGATTATTACACCTAGGTATTTTACCTCTTTTTTAACAGGTATAGTTGTGTTATTGATTGAGATTGCTGTTGGGTAAGTGTCTTCGGCCACGGGTGATCTTGTTACGAACATTGCTTCAGTTTTTTTGAGATTGATGCTGAGGTAGTTGGTTTCCATCCAGGATGTGGTTTCCGCCATGCATTCGGATAGAGTGTTATAAGTGGGGTTTTTCGTGGTTATGGGGAGAGCGAGCATGATGTCGTCAGCATAGATAAAATGATTGATCTTGTGTTTTCTAAATATTTGTGTGATGGGTTGTAGGTACAGGTTGAAGAGGAGAGCAGAAAGGGCTGATCCTTGGGGTATTCCTTGTCCTTGGGGGAAGGTTTCTGATGCTTCTTAGTTTAATTGAACACGCATTAGTCTGTGTGTGATGTAGGACTTGAACCATTTGAGGACAGTCCCGCCTATTCCTAAGTTTTCTAATCTATTGATCAGTGTAAGATGGTTGATGTTGTCAAAGGCGGCGGAAATGTCTATGAAAAGGAGTAGGAGGCCTTGACTGTTATCATCTGTATGTTTTATGAGGAAGTCCATCAGTGTAATTAAGAGGGTTTCTACACCATGGAAGGGGCGGAAACCAAATTGGTGTGAGTCAAGGGAATTGTGCTCATCAATATGTTCTTGCAATTGTAGTTGAACTGTTTTTTCTATTATTTTAGCCATAAATGGAATGCTGGCTATCGGTCTGTATGAGTTTGGGTCTTTTGGGTCGAGTTTATTGTTTTTTATTATTGGGCGGATCGTAGTGAGTTTTAGGGCATCGGGCATAATGCCTTGGGAGAGGGATTGGTTTACTATGTATTGAATGTTTCCAGCTAATTCTTCCTTAGTACTTTTGATCCATGACACAGGGCAAGGATCGAGTGGAGAAGTTGTGGTGTTGATAATTGTTATGATCCTGAGGAGGTGTTTTTGATCTATCGTGTGGAAGGTTGTCCAGTTGTTATTAATTTCGGTGTTTAAGGGTAGTATTGTTGGTGTAGTTTTAAGTTTGCACTTTAGTTTTTCTGCAAAGTGGGTTGCTAGGGTTTGAATACTTATTGCTGATTGTTTTGGCTCTGGGTTTTTGACTTTTATCAGTGTTTTTACAATTGCAAATAGTTCTCTAGGGCGGTTGATAGCTAGATTTATTACCTTGGAGTGGTAATCCCTTTTTGATTTGTTAATCGCATTTTTGTATTCGTTGAGTGAGTTCAAGTATTGGGATTTATTTTCATCAGATTTAGTTTTCCTCCATCTCTTTTCTTGTTTTCTCAGTTGTTTTTTTAGGTTCGCTAGCTCTTTCGTGAACCATTTTTCTGTCTTTTTTAATTGTCTATGCTTGGAGTGTGTGGGGGCAGCTGCTTTTTGGACTGTAAGGTTCCAGTGATTTACAGTGGAGTTGATGTCTGGGAGGTTTGTGTTGAGTATGGGTAGTACTTTGTCAAGGAAGGTATCTTTGTTGAAGTGTGCAAAGCGTGATATATGGGGTGTGTGGTGTGTCGTATTCAGTGTTGCTTGTGCTGGGAGGTGGAGTGTAATGAGGTGATGGTCGGACCATGGTACTTCTGTTATTGTTGGAGGGGTGTGTTGTTGGTGGTTAATAAAGGAGAAAGGGAGGAAGATGAGATCTAAAGTGTTGCCTTTTGTGTGGGTAGGGGCATGTACTATCTGTGTATATCCCATTTGGGTCATAGCATCCATGAAGTTGTTTGATTGGGAATCGTTCAGGGAAGGGAGGTTTAAATCACCTAGAATTATGAGTGGTTTGTTTGGTGATGTTGTGCAAGCAAGTTCGAGGATGGGGGAGAGGTTTTTTTGATCAGTTGTGGGGGGTCTATATATGAGGGTGAGTGCAAGGGTTCTATTTTCTATGTTGATAATGTCCATTCCGTCTATATTATTTAAACTTGTTAAGGTGTATTGCAGGTCTTTTTTGGCGAGTATGAGGGCGCCACCTCCTCTCTTTGCATTCCGATGACAGCTGAATATGTCATACTGATGTGTGATTAGTTGGTTTAGTAGTACGGTGTCTGTGGAAGAGAGCCATGTTTCGGTAATGCATATGATTTCAGGGTTTTTTTCTTTTATCATGTCATTGATTATTGGTATTTTGTTTCGTATGGATCGAATGTTTATTAGGATGAGCTTTGTTTTGGTGTCTATATTAGTAATATTGTCAGTTATACCTCTATATTGCTGATGCTTTATTTGTATGAGCCTTCGATGGTGTTTGTCTGAGTCGTGGCGTGAATAATGATTGCCCTGGAAAAACGTACCCACAGGTACTTGCCCTGGAAAACGTACCCACAGAGATTTGTACCAGCTTTTTCAGTTGAAAAATAATGTTTATAGTTTTGAAAATGCTAAATGACACAAATTATTGTTTTCCTGAGCATCCCTCAGGATACCTCCGTGGAATGGAGGTAAAAATCCATGGGTCGTGTAGTGAAAGGAAAGTAAAAGTTTTCCATAGTAAGAAAGCAGTAACACAAGGAATACAAAGTTCTTTTTAAATTATTGCAGAATTTACAATTTAAAGTTACGAAGTAAATTCAAAAGAAAAGTAGAAATTACAATATATAATTAAAACCAAATAATATAATAAAAAGCCCTACTCAAGTCCAAATCATATGAGGGGAGCATGGTGAAAAAAAAAATAGTCATTATGAAATTTAAAAAAGAAAGTAAACAATCAAGAAGGCCCAAACCATCTTGCAAGTCAAACAGGTTAATAAAGAAACATGTTAAGGCAAAATATTTCTCTCCAAAAGAAATGCCTCTGAGTGAGCAGGATCAAAAGAGGCATACCTATTCCCAAACTGCCATTTGTGGAGGAACTTTACTACTCGATCTTTTAAATGGAGGAAAGATTTTCTCCTAAGCTCTGTGAACTTGACAGCATCTAGGAACAAATATACTCTCTGTCCATTAAAGGAAATCCTTATATTTACAGAAACTTCTGAAAACCAAACTCTTGATTTCTTCAGTATACAATGTTGTTATCAAAATTGCTGTTGGGAATGTCCTCTCATGATGTTTCCATGTATAGATTTCACTTTCCACAGCAGATTCCAACTGTCTTCCTGATGGCAAATAAAACATCCTTGAGACTCTAATACTCTCTACATCTGATATTTTCAATGTCTGTTTCAAATACATCTTCCATAACTCTCATGGGGACAAAAACCAGCCTCAGCTTCTTATTTCTCATCCTATTTTCTAACAATTCAACTTTATTATGGAGGACCAAATAGTCTTTGATATGGTCATTCCCAGCCACTTGCAATGCAGTCACTTGAGAACTAAAGTGGTCTACTTGTTAGTCTACATGACTTGATCTTATGTCATGTTCTTCCAGGTTGGCCATATCCTTTTAGAAACTACCACCTTTGGTTAACAGATATGCACAAAGGCCCGATATTCGAAAGGCACATAGTTTACAGCCAGTAAACTGTGTAAATGCCTTACATGGGGATATTCAAAGGCACTTACACGGTTAGTGCCATTGAATATCCTCTTCCAAGTCCCCTTTGTGCCCCGATGCTATCTGGTTAGCATTGGGGCATACTGGAGGCATTCTGGGGTAGAGCGGAAGCGGAGATTGTCGCTAACCATCTAGCAGTGATATTGCACTGCTACCCAGTTAGCGATCTGTGGTTAAAACTAGGCCAGCTGTTGGCTCATCTAGTTTTAGCCGTGGATGCTAAATGGGTAGTGGTGCAATATCACCGCTACCCGGTTAGGCTCCGCAGTTGTTTCTTCTGTGTGCCTAACCTGGATGTTCAATGCTGACTCTGTGGTATTGAATATTCAGGATTAGGAGTTGTCAGACAGGGCTATGCGCCATAGTGGCACATAGCCTGCCCAAATCAATATCGGGCCCAAAGGTTTTTGCATCCTTGTCGCCACTTACCAATCCCAAATATCTTCTAAGTATACCTTTTGGAACCTGGTACTTTCTCTTGGAATCATTGAGGATTATGCCACTTGCAAGGGAGATCTTGACAAGGATGACAGAAAAACACCAATCTGATTACAGACAATGGCCTCCTTTTGAGATTCTCCAGCAGCTCCCTCAGTGACACTCGCAGATGCTGCTTCTGTACACTGCTTCATCTTCATAGGCCGGCAGTTCCAGCACTGCTAAGGTTTGCACATTCAGCATCTCTGTTCTGATTTCATCTGGGCATAGCTCCCCTTTCGGGCTACCACTAGAACACACCATTAGCTCCTCCAGGGACACTTCTTTGACAGCAGTTTTATTTGCTGACCTGCTTTACAATATGGGCATCCATTGACCCTTGTACCATCAGTATAAAACCAGATATAGATTGGATTTTACCTTCCTCTTGCCTATAAAAGGAACAAAACCTAGATGAGGTAACAGCAACAGGAACAACAAGTCACAGACCCAATCATGGAGCCATCTTGCCACGTCCCCTGGTTTGCAAAGTTTGAAGAATAGGAATAATCTTCCTCAAGTTATGCAAGTTGACCAATGCATTTTTACAAATTCTAGTGCTTTTGGGTCCATGCACTAACACATTGCAGGTAGGCCAAGACCTTTTGTTGGAGAAAAAATAGTGTGCTATGTATTAGGGCCCTAGTATATCTGTTAAACAAAGGTTGAAAGGCAATAGTAGGTACAATTAGCATCAATGTGCATGTAAATACAGAAATATCATATGCAAATTAGGACCTCATGAAATAGTATAGTGTATTCTCTTCTACCCATTTGGGACACACTAATACATTTTAAATTTTAACACCTGCTTCAGACTTAGTATTCACTTTCTAGCTCACATGCTATATAAAGGGCTCAGCTATCAGCATGCACTGAGGACTTCAAGGTGTAAGATATTTGGTTGTCAGAGCAGGAAGAACTTTGGAAGTTGTTGAGAAAATACTCAAACAAAGAAGGAGAGAAAAAGAAGAGAGGGGAGAAGGCCATATAAGTTCTTTTGAATATTGACATCATGATGTCTAGTCAGTCAACATCTAGGAATTTCAATGCAGTTTTCTTTCTTCCTCCTGGCTGATGCAGGACATGGATATCATCCATGACTCCTTACTGGTAACTGTGCTACTGACTGGTTTCAGTGGTCATCCTGAATGTGAGGGGGTCACACATCACTTGGTTCCCAGAGCTTGCACAGCTATAGATCGACTCTCCGGGTCCTGGAGCAGAGCTATATCACTGCCAGTGTGCTGCAGGTATTGTCTGCAGTGTGTGTGAGATGCTAGTCACTTGCTTATCTGCACAAGTGCAGTATGCTGGAGTGTCTTGCTCCTGTTGGCCTGGTACTTTTCTATAGCATCTCATGGCAGTCCCCAAGGTAACAGCAGCTGTTTCCAGAGAATCCAAACACAGTGATGTTTGTCTAGGGGTGGGGGTGGGGGGGGGGGTTGTTGATACCAAATAGATGGGTCTTCCAAGACCATTGTTATCAGGCCAAGAAGAGCTACTACAGCAAGACCAGTCAGTCTGCATATGCTAGCCACCACAGGGCTGTGTCAGCCATTCACATACCAACTGTGCCCGTCTGCTAGTCACTACACACCACATGTGCACAGAGGGACCATGTACACCCTGGCTTGGTACAAACAACATGGACTGCAAAGAAAAGAACAGCACCCACATTGCTGCAGCTTAACACTATATAAGCACATTGTGGATTCATAGCCGTGACATGGTCATAGCACACTCAGAGTGAAAGTAGCCTCTCAGCATGTCAAGATGTGTGCACCTAGGCCATGGCCATGGTAGACCGACACTACGATTACCCAGCTATTGATACTACCTGGTAACAACTACTTCTGCTTTGTTTTTACTAAAGAAAATCCTGGAGAAGGACCACCTCTGACTCCCAAATATAAAAATGGGAATGAAGTAGATACCACATCATTCACAGAAGATGATGTGTTAGAACAACTTGCAAAACTGAAAGTGGACAAGGCCATGGGACCGGATGGGATACATCCCAGGATACTGAAAGAGCTCAGAGAGGTTCTTGCAGGGCCGTTAAAGGATGTTTTCAACAGATCCTTGGAAAGAGGAGAAGTTCCTCAGGACTGGAGAACGGCTGATGTGGTACCTCTTTACAAAAGTGGTGACAGGGAAGAAGTGACTAACTACAGGCCTGTGAGCTTTATCTTGGTGGTGGGAAAAGTAATGGAGGCGCTCCTGAAAGAGAGAGTAGTGGACTTTCTCAAAACCAACAGGTTGCATAATCCAAGGCAACATGGTTTTACCAAAGGACGATCTTGCCAAACAAATCTGATTGAGTTCTTTGACTGGGTGACCAGAGAACTAGATCAGGGGCATGTGATGGATGCCATCTATCTGGATTTCAGCAAAGCCTTTGATACTGTTCCTCATAGAAGGCTTATCAATAAACTCAGCAGTTTGGGGATGGGTCCCAAGGTAGTGAACTGGATCAGAAATTGGTTGACTGACAGACTTCAGAAGGTGATGGTAAATGGAGCTCTCTCGGATGAAAGGAGGGTGATTAGCGGGGTGCCCCAGGGTTTGGTCCTGGCCCGGCACTGTTCAATGTATTTGTGAGTGATATTGCTGAAGAACTGAATGGAAAAGTCTGTCTTTTTGCAAATGACACAAAAATTTGCAACAGAGTGGACTCCCCTGAAGGAGTGGATAACATGAGGAAAGATGTACAAAAGCTGGAAGAATGGTCTAATGCTTGGCAGTTAAGATTTAATGTGAAGAAGTACAGTGTCATGCACTTGGGAAGCAGAAATCCAAGGGAAATGTACGCGATAGGGGGCGAGAGGTTGGTGTGCACGGACCAGGAGAAGGACCTTGGTGTGATTATTTCTGAGGATCTCAAGGTGGCAAAAGAGTGCGACAAGGCAGTGGCTAAAGCCAGGAGGATGTTGGGCTGCATACAAAGAGGAATTACCAGCAGAAAAGAAGAGGTACTAATGCCACTGTATAAGTCACTGATGAGGCTTCACTTGGAATACTGTGTTCAGTTTTGGATTCCATATCTTACAAAGGATGTAAAAAGACTGGAAACTGTTCAGAGGAACTTGACCAAAATGATTTGGAGCCTGCATCAGAAACCTTATGAGAAGAGACCTGAAGACCTAAATATGTACACTCTGGAGGAGAGGAGGGCTAGGAGAAATATGATTCAGACCTTTAAATACTTAAAGAGAAATAATGAACAAATACACCTCTTCCAAAGACAGGGAAGCTGTAAAACTAGAGGGCATAACATGAAGCTGCAAGGGGGTAAATTGAAAAGCAATGTCAGGAAATACTTTTTCACTGAAAGGACGGTGGATGCTTGGAATGCCCTCCCGATGGAAGTGGTGGGGGAAAATACAGTGACAGAATTCAAAATGGCATGGGACAGACACAGTGGATCCCTTTACAGCAACAGGATAAAATAAGAATAAACTTAACTATCTAATTTCTCAACAAACAGGGGTGTCCTACACTGAGCGGTAGGTTCACCCTTAAACAAAGACATGGGATGGCAGGTGCACCTACTCTTGCCACTTACTGGGCAGAATAGATGGACCATACTGGAAAAAAAGAACCAAATGACGAAAACTGGAAACAGCACAAGCACTGGCAATTTAATGCAAGGCATTGATAAGGCAGGCAAAAAGAGGATTTGAGAATAAACTTGCTGTGGAAGCAAAAATGCATAATAAAGACTTTTTCAAGTACATTCGTAGCAAAAAACCTGTGAGTCAGTTGGACCATTAGATGATAGAGGGGTAAAAGGGACAGTAGGAGGGGACAAGGCTATAGTGGAGAGACTGAATGAATTCTTTGCTTCGGTCTTTACTGAGGAAGATATAGGGATGTTACCCATGACTGAAGTGGTATCTAAAGGTGATACTGCGGAAGAATTGAAAGAAATATTGCTACACCAGGAAGATGTATTACAACTATTTGATAAACTGAAGAGTAGCTAATCACCTGAACTGGATGGTATACATACAAGGGTGTTGAAAGAACTGAAATATGAGATTGCAGACCTGCTATTAGTAATCTGTGATATAATCATTAAAATCATCTGTAATACCTGAAGATTGGAGGATCGCTAATGTAACGCCAATTTTTAAAAAGGTTTATCCGGGAAACTACAGACCGGTGAGCCTGATGTCAGTACAGGGAAAAATGGTAGAAACCATCATAAAGAACAAAATTACTCAGCATGTAGATAGTCGTGGCTTAATGGGAGACGACCAACATGGCTTTAGACAAGGAAAATCTTGTCTTACTAATCTGTTATGTTTTTTTTAAGGTGTGAATAAACAGGTAGACAAAGGTGAGTCGGTTGATATAGTATATCTGGACTTTCAGAAAGCCTTTGACAAGGTCCCTCAACAGAGACTTTTGGCAAAACTAAAAACTCATGGGATAGGAGGTGATGTACTATTGTGGATAAGGAACTGGTTAAAAGATAGAAAACAGAGGGTAGGGCTAAATGGCCAATTTTCCCAATGGAAAAAAGTACTATTTAAAGTTGTTAAAACCCAAGAGGATTGTGGAAAATTGCAAGGGGATCTTGATAAATTGGAAGTCTGGGCATCCAAATGGCAGATGAAATTTAATGTGGACAAGTGCAAAGTTATGCACTTAGGAAAGAACAACCCAAACTATGGTTACACGATGCAAGGTTCCACATTGGGAACCACCACCCAGGAAAAAGATTTAGGTGTCATCGTGGATAACATGTTAAAACCCTCCACCCAGTGTGCAGTGGTGGCCAAGAGAGCAAATAGAATGCTAGGTATCATAAGGAAAGGAATGAAAAATAAAACAAAGGATTTTATAATGCCTCTGTATCGTTCCATGGTGCGACCGCACCTTGAATATTGTGTGCAATTCTGGTTGCCGTATCTTAAAAAGGATATAGCGGTATTAGAAAAGGTACAAAGAAGAGCCACCAAAATGGTAAAGGGGATGGAAGGATACTCCTATGAAGAGTGGCTAAAAAGGTTAGGGCACTTCAACCTGGAAAAGAGACGGCTGAGGGGAGATATGATAGAAGTCTATAAATTAATGAATGGTGTGGAAGGGGTAAACGTAGATTGATTGTTTACATCATCAAACTATAAAAGGATTAGGGGACATGCATTGAAGCTGCAGGGTAACCTATTTAATACTAATAAGAGAAAATATTTTTTCACTCAACATGTAATCAAACTCTGGAATTTGTTAGCGTAGGATGTAGTAAGAGCTATTAGTGTAGCTGGGTTTAAAAAAGGTTTGGACAAGTTCTTGGAGGAAAGATCCACAAACCATTATTAAAAGGGACCCGGAATATCACTGCTTGACCCACTACAAGCATTGAGGAACCTGTGTCTTTTGGGGAAACTGCTAGGTTCTTATGACCTAGATTGGCCACTGTTGAAAACACGATACTGGGCTTGATGGACCTTGGTCTGACCCAGTATGGCATTTCTTATGTTCTTATGTCTTTATCTGCCATCATTTACTATGTTACTATGTTACCTCCGACTCATAAACATCCTGTGCAAACCACTCTGTTTCATGCAATATCCACAATCCTCTGCTCCTCATTATATACCCTTTCAAGCTGACCTTGGGAACAGCTTATGCAATGCGAGGCACAGTGGACATTGGGCCAGAGGCAGGCTGTGAGTGCATGCTTGCCCACAGTGGACTACATCCTTCACCAGCTCCAATATGGTGTCCCCCCAATCAGCTGTTGGCAGTGAAGATCGTGTGCCCATGGGGAGCCAGTGCAGCTGTCATACAGAGTCCCTGATGTAGCACATGCAGACACTGAGTAGGCCCACATAGGTTCTGGCCATGTGAACATAGGTGTAGGCCACCAATACAACCTATGAGGAGCACTTGCTAGATATGTATGGTACTTTTCCCCACCCCCACCTCAACATTCACCTCTAGACACTACCTTACCATATCGTGACGGATGATGCAGAAACCAACATGACATCCCATGCCACATTTCGGCAGCTGGAAGTGTGCACACACCATTCAGACATCTGTGTTGCATTGTCCTATTTTTTTTTATTTATTTTTATTTATCTATTTCTTCTATACCGCCCCTTCCAGAGATCAGGGGCGGTTTACATGGAACAATTGCATACATTTGCATAACATTACATAGAACAAGAACTTCTTAACTTTTTACATATAACAGAACAGTAAATTGTCAGAACTATTTACAGGGTGTATACTTTTGTATACTGCTGAATTTACAGGGGAATGTCAGTGAGCTGACATTGCTATTTATAGAAAATTATTTACAAGAATACATGATTCGCTATTCAGGTGTGTGTGTGAGTGTGTGTGTTTATGAGTGTGCGTGAGTTTGTGTGTGTATGTGAGTGGGTTTGTGTGTGATGGAATTTATTTCCATTTTTTTTTTTTTTTTTTCTCGTGGGTTGTTTGGGGTGTCTTTGGGGGCTGTTAGAGGAGTAGTGTGTTCAGTTAATTGTGTTTCTGCGGGGTTTTTTGTTTGTGTGTCTGTGGACGCTGTGTGTCTGGACTTGGAGGGTAGGGGATTCCGAAGTGCTCAGAGAATAGGTATGTCTTGAGTTCTTTCCTGAATTGGGAGAGGTCCTTTATGATTCGGATGTCTATTGGGAGGTCATTCCAAAGTGTGGGAGCGGTGAATGAGAAGGCTCTGGCACTGGTGGAGTTTTTGGTCCTCATGAATGCTTTTGGCAGCTCTAGTGAGAGGGTTGCATTTAGTCTGCGGGCTCTTAATTCGTTTGGGACGTGAAGGAGTGTAGATAGATGTGAGGGGGCAATATCGTTTAGTAGTTTGAAGGTTGTTAGTAGTATTTTGTATTTGATTCGATAATTTATGGGGAGCCAGTGTAGCTCTAGCAGTATAGGGGTTACATGGTCTGTTAGGTGGGCTTTAGTGACTACTTTTGCACAAATGTTCTGTGCTCTTTGTAATAAGTAGATATTCTTTTGTGGGAGGCCGGTTAGGAGACTATTACAATAGTCAAAGTGAGGGGTTATGAGGGCACTAACGACTGATCTAAAGTCATGCGTGTCAAGGAGGAGCCTTAAGTGTTGAATAGTTTTGAGTTTGTAAAATATAGTTTTTACCGTCTTTTTTATGTGAGGTAGCATGGTGAGTGTGTGATCGATTATAACGCCTAGGTATTTTACCTCTTTTTTAACAGGTATCGATGTGTTATTGATGGAGATTGTTGTTGGGTAGGTATCTTCAGCCACAGGCGATCTTGATACAAACATTGCCTCAGTTTTTTTGAGATTGATGCTGAGGAAGTTGGTTCCCATCCAGGATGAGGTTTCCGCCATGCATTCGGATAGAGTGTTATAATTGGGGTTTTTCGTGGTTATGGGGAGGGCGAGCATGATGTCGTCGGCGTAGATAAAGTGATTGATTTTGTGTTTTCTAAATATTTTTGTGATGGGTTGCAGGTACAGGTTGAAAAGGAGAGCAGAAAGGGCTGATCCTTGTGGTATTCCTTGTCCTTGGGGGAAGGTTTCCGATGCTTCCTGGTTTAATTGAACTCGTATTAGTCTGTGTGTGATGTAGGACTTGAACCAATTAAGGACAGTCCCACCTATTCCTAAGTTTTCTAATCTATTAATCAGTGTAAGGTGGTTGATGTTGTCAAATGCAGCGGAGATGTCTATGAAAAGGAGTAGGAGGCCTTGGGTGTTATCATCTGTATGTCTTATGAGGAAGTCCATCAGAGTAATTAATAGGGTTTCTACCCCATGGAAGGGGCGGAAACCGAATTGGTGGGAGTCAAGGGAGTTGTGGTCATCTATATGATCTTGCAATTGAAGTTGAACAGTTTTTTCTATTATTTTAGCCATAAATGGAATGCTGGCTATTGGTCTATATGAGTTTGGGTCTTTTGGGTTGAGTTTATTATTTTTTATTATTGGGCGGATTGTTGTGAGTTTTAGGGCATCAGGCATAATGCCCTGGGAGAGGGATTGATTTACTATGTATTGAATGTTTCCAGCTAGTTCTTCCTTAGTATTTTTGATCCATGATACGGGGCATGGATCGAGTGGGGAAGTTGTGGTGTTGATAATTGTTATAATCCTGAGGAGGTGTTTCCGGTCTATCGTATGAAAGGTTGTCCAGCTGTTGTTATTAGTTTCGGTGTTTGTGTGGGTTAGTGTTGGTGTAGTATTAAGTTTGCATTTTAGTTTTTCTGCAAAGTGGGTTGCAAGGGCTTGTATACTTATTGCAGATTGTTTTGGTTCTGGATTTTTGACTTTTGTCAGTGTATTTACAATTGCAAATAGTTCTCTGGGACGATTGATAGCTGAGTTTATTACCTTGGAGTGGTAATCCTTTTTTGATTTATTAATCGCATTCTTGTATTCGTTGAGTGTGTTTAAGTATTGGGATTTATTCTCAGCAGATTTAGTTTTCCTCCATTTCTTTTCTTGTTTTCTCAGTTGTTTTTTTAGGTTCACTAGTTCCTTCGTGAACCATTTTTCTTTTTTTTTAACTGTCTATGTGTGGGTTGTGTGGGGGCAGCTGCTTTTTGAACTGTAAGGTTCCAGTGATTTACGGTGGAGTTGATGTTTGGGAGGTTTGTGTTGAGTATGGGTAGTACTTTGTCCAGGAAAGTGTCTTTGTTGAAGTGTTCAAATCGTGATATATGGGGTTGTGTGGTGCGTAGAGTTCTGCATTGCTTGTATTGGGAGGTGGAGTGTGATGAGGTGATGGTCGGACCATGGTACTTCTGTTATTGTTGGAGGGGTGTGCTGCTGGTGGTTGATAAAGGAACTGGGGAGGAAGATGAGATCTAGGGTGTTACCTTTTGTGTGGGTGGGTGCTTGTACTATCTGTGTATATCCCATTTGGAACATAGTGTCCATAAAGTTATTTGATTGGGAATCATTTAGGGAGGGGAGGTTTAAATCACCTAGGATTATGAGCGGTTTGCTTGGTGATGTTGTGCAAGCAAGTTCAAGGATGGGAGAGAGGTTTTTTTGATCAGCTGTAGGAGGTCTATATATGAGGGTGAGTGCAAGGGTTCTATTTTCTATGTTGATTATGTCCATTCCGTCTATATTATTTAAACTTGTTAAGGTGTATTGTAGGTCTTTTTGGTGAGTATGAGAGTACCACCACCTCTCTTTGCATCTCGATGACAGCTGAAAATGTCATACTGGTGTGTGGTTAGCTGGTTTAGTAGTACAGTGTCTGTGGGAGAGAGCCATGTTTCGGTGATGCATATAATTTCAGGTTTTTCTTCTTTTATCATGTCGTTGATTATTGGTATTTTGTTTCGTATGGATCGAATGTTATTAAGATGAGCTTTGTTTTTGCGTCTATGATTGTGGTTTTGTCAGTTATACGTCTGTATGGATTCTGCTTTATTTGTATGAGTCTTCGTTGGTATTTGTTTGAGTCATGTCGTGCATAGTGATTATTGGAGTGTATTGAGCTATGTGATGGATTTTGGTAAGGAACTTGTATGATGGGGTTAATGTATTGTGAGCTTCTGTGGTGATTATGGATGATGGGGATATTTTTGTAGGGGTTTTGATTGGTTTTGTATGTATAGATATGTTGTATTAGGAGTGTTATTAGGAGGAGAGTGAAGGGGATGCTTATTTGTTTTGTAGGAGGCATTGTGTGTATTTCAGAGGGGGTTTTTTAGTGTAAAGGGGGTTAGCTGATGAGTATAGGTTATGATAGAAGGTTATGAAGGTTATGAAGGTATAGAAGGTTATGATCAACAGTATGATGTTGTATAGAGGATGGGCAGAAGGTTTGATTTTTACTGACACTAAGAGATATGTCTGACAGTGGTTCCTTATGATCTGAGTGGCTACTGACAACAGTATAATGATTATTGATTTCTAGACTTAGTATAACAGTGGTGTGAAAATGGAGTTAGTTTTTACTGTCAACAGTAAGTGAGTAGTTATTACAGATAATAGTTTACGATGGATTTGTTGGTTACTGACAACAGTAATATGTTTGTTCTTTTCAGACAGTGGTTATATAACAGTATAAGCATTTAATTCAGACAGTAGATATATATCAGTAATATGATTGTTCTTTTCAGACAGTGGTTATATGACAGTATAAGCAATTATACTGCTATATATAACAGTACAATGATATGTGTGTATAAGAACTTTTTCTTACTAATAATTGTTTGCAAATGGCATGTATGGTCATTTGTAAACAATATAGTGGAGATTGCAAGATATTAGCAGAATATTCTGTGAAAACAGTTATAGACAACAGTGTATAATTCTTATGATGATAGGATATGTGTGGAGAATTACTGACAACAGTAAGATTAATTGTGTTGATAGTCACAAGTTAGTTATATCGTTATTTCATTTGAGAATGGTTTACTTGCTGTTCTGTGAGGGAGGTTTGGTTGATGATGATTAGCGAGCTCGACCTAAGGGGAGCTCCAGCTGGTAGATTTGGTTCTTGTTTGAGATGTCGGTTGATGTCTTCAGCGGAGGTTGGAGTGTTTGCTTGAAGGAGCTGTTCCTTGATTATCCAATCAATCCCAGACAACGGTGTGGGACCGAGAGGAACAGATGGTCTGGCTGCTGTTTGGTAAAACTTTGGAGCGGTGCCTTCTGAGTGTTCGGCTTGAGAGGACCCCTCCTAAGGGCCACGCCAAAGGGCCCTCAGGCGCGGGCCCGCAAGGCGCGGGCGCGCTTGCCAACGGCACGTTTTTAAAGTGCCCGCTGAGACCTCCCACAACCCCTATTGGGTTGGAGTGCAGGAGCGGGAAAGCGAAGGCTGCCCTGTGCTCTACCCCGACCGGGGAGCTGCTGAGATGGTTTCCCACGATGCAGAGGCACACAGGTACATTTGGAATCTAATTAGGGGTAATAGGTAATATACTGCTGGATGCTTCAGCCAGTGATCATAGGATGGTGTTGAGGTGTTGGTTCCTCTGTGTGACTTTGCCTGCTATGTACCTCCCTCTATGTGCATATACTGCACAGATCTAAGGAACCATTGCTTGCACTATGGCATTACAGCATGGGAAAAGAGCAACGTGCATGCAGGTAAATCGCAGATTCCTACAAGTGTCACCAACTGAGTGGATGGATTGGACATTCCCAGAAGTCAGCCCTCCCTCTGAGCCTAGTTCCCAATAGGCTGCGGCTGTGTCATGTGGGTGGACACTGTTGCCATAGATACAGCTGTCAGGCAGTTTGAAGTCATCTGGACACTCATCTGTGCACATTGGTGTGTCCTGAAGCCTAGAGGCTGTGTCAGAGGTGAGGATTGCAACATACACACATGTGTCCTCCCTGCTCACTCCAGGTGAACCAACAGATGATTTTGCAGCTGCACAACTGTGTCCCAGGTAAGTGTAGGGGTATGCTGTGGTGATAGGCCTTGTTGATGGTGTAACTGGGAATGCCTTACGATGTCACAACCACAGGTTGCAACTGCTTACTGCAAACTAACCTTCTTCTTATTATTGATTTCTCACACAGTATGTGGGCTTGATGTATAGCTGACATGCAGCATGTTATATGCACAGCCATACAGCGCATAGTGCATTGCTGAAGCTCACAATACTCTGGAGATACACACACATACACATGACCCTGCCATGCAAAAGTGGTGCTGGCTGGCATTCCCACCTGCCCCTTAGACCACTTTAGCTGCTCAAGCATTGCCAATGTTTATCAGTGTGCAGGTGCTATTAGCATGCTTTGCGATGCTGCGGTGCTATCAACACCTATTCCGTGTGTCAGAGCTTTCAGCCTGCCCTGCCATCCAGCCATGGGTGGTGCAGCTAGTCAGTGTGGCTGATGAGTGTGTGGACTCTTGCTGGATGATTTGTTGTAGGTTGCACATGCTGATGCAGTCTCTGCAACATAGGATAAAGTTAACACACCAGGACATACAATTCCTGATCCACAGCTGGGTCTTGAATCTGTGACCCTGTACTCATATACACACTGGCCATGTGTGTGGAGCCACAGAGCAGCGTTATGAGTTCAGAAATCATTGCGTTTAGATGTGGTCAATGTCAGGGTGCATGCGGGCATGTGTAGGGGTATGCCTATGTTTGCGGAGATCTCTGCAGATTCTGTGCCATACATGTCTGATAAGGTGTGTTCTGCGGGTGTGGGAGAGGGACATTGTGTTAAGTCTGTATGTAGTACTGCCTTGCAGTGCTGCTGGTACAACTGACATTCATGTCTTACATATGGGATCTGTCCATTCAAAGGGGCAGTCCATGATACAGGAACACACATATTGCAGACCATGAGGGTACTGGCAGAATGGCCAAGGTCCCTCAATACCTGGTGTGTGCTTGTGGGGCAGTCATAGCATAACTTCATATCTTGCAGACCAACAGAGCTGCTGTGGATTCACATGTGGCTCATATGGTTGTTACTGACTGTGTTTTTACTTAAGGAGGTATCACCGGTTCGAACACAGATTATGGTTGTCAGGTGGAGGGGCTGAATGGGCATTTTTCCTCTAACATGGCCTGTTTTCCTATTGCATAGTATTCCTGCCTCAGTGGTATTTTTTTCCCCCTACAAGCACATATCCACTAAATATGTGTGGGTAGGGGGCATCCTAATCCCAGGCCTATCCCATCCACTTGGATAACTAGTCAGGCACCATGGTCCAACGCTCATGCATGCCGCCCGATCCCTCCCTCCCTGCCATTGTTGCACACCCACAACTTCAGTGCTACAGACAGCCTTCTTGATGTTGCACACATGCAGCTAGGCACACCTTGCCACTCCTGCCTCCTCTAATGGGGGATGTGGGCACGCGTGCTGCTACCTTAGACCTCAGTGGTAGGGACCACTATGTGCTCCACTGTACCTGCTACTGACATGCTCACCAGCCCACTGAAAGTGGCAAATGCAACATTGTACCAGACACACAGCTCCAGTACAATACTTTTGTCTTGCAGTAGGCCACATCCACTGTGACCGCCACCACCACACTCACACCATGCTGACATGGCAATATGGTGACAATGCAGGTAGCGTGTCTTCTTTTTGACAGTGGTAGCATGTCTGTGTGCTGCCACTGTCAATGTGGAGTCATGACAGACATCACAGATGTGCACCCTAGGCAGCTGCTTTGTCGGGATTGTGGACCAGCCAGACCCACTGCATCATCCACATGATACCTCCTTTGCCAAATTGGCACCTGCAACATAATGCCGTTTCTTAATGGGACACTATGCTGTTGCTGCTAATGGAGCACTACTATCACTTTCTTGGGATACCTTGTATGTGGAGCACATTGCATACATTGAAATAGGCTCTCTCCCCTCAGATATTGCCTTTTCTGTGAGGTTTCAGATGGCATGAGGGTTCCCAGTGCTGGGAGCTCGAACGCATGTTAACAGACCCCTGCGTTAAGGGAGCACATGCTATCCCTGACCTGTCCCCACCTCATTAACCCCCTTTCTCCACCTCTTTTCCCCTCAATGCTAAGGGAGCCATTTGCACATATTTTTGCAGCGTTATCTGCCCTTTCTGCAGTGTTAAGCGCTGAAGAGTGCCGATAACGCACTTCACAGCACATTGGCTCCCTTAACACTCTTTAGTAAACATACCCCTTAATGTAAAACTAATTAAATGTTATAAGCATCTGTTATTGTTAGACCAATTTCACTAAGTTATAATTCATTGTAGCCCTATGATGTAGAACTTGGTTGTAGCTACAGTTATATGTAATTCGCTCATGTTACTGTTCTGTATAAACTGCTCTGATTCTAAGATAAAGCAGTTTATTAAAAAAAAGAAGAAATACAATAATTAAATAAATAAATTTTCAGCTGAATGAGTCTAGCTGGGTAACTTTAGTTAACCACTTAGATCTTTCTGAAAATTTTCGTCTAAATGGCACACTAAAATTTTTATATTGCATACATGAAGATCATAAATAGCAAGGGGGAAAATAATTTTCAAAGTCATCTATCTGGGTACAAGACCATGGGACTGGATGGGATACATCCCAGGACACTGAAGGAGCTCAGAATGGTTCTGGCAAGGTCTTTAAAGGGTGTTTATAACAGATCCTTGGAGACTGGAGAGGTTCCGCAGGATTGGAGAACAGCTGATGACCACAAAAGTGGCAATAGGGAAGAGGTGACAAACTATAGGCCCTCTACCCAAGCGTTCCTAAAGAGGATGTCTATGTGCCCTGCCTGTGCACGTCCACATCAGGGACATCTCTGTTTCTGAAATAAGCCGTAGACATAGACATCCCTAGTGTTTTTCTGCACATTCTTTCCTAGACATCCCCTATTTCACTTGGACGTCCTTTCTAAAATCCCTCTCCACAAGTACAAAGGCGAGATCTGGTCAGATATACCCTACTTTACACAGCACCACAATATAGGATACCCAAAACATTGCAATGAATATTGTTATCTTGTCCAAAAGTAATGTGAACATTAGTGCCGACACTCTACATTCTGATTTTGACTCACACTATAGCACTGTTAAATTTGAATGTGAAACAATTTGAAGGTATATTAATACATCTCTGTTAATGTTTTGTTGCTATTTTGAAGTGTCTGGTTCTTTTAATTTCAAATGTCTTGCAGTCTCTGATAGTTCTTAAGTTTCATTTTAGCATTCTAATGATATGGTCATTGATGCAGTAGTCTGGTCTCAGAAACTGTTCCCCATGGAGATATTGCTTTGATCTTCTCTGTAAGATGTGATTTTATATCTGTGTAGTTTTATTTGTCTTTATCTTCTGGACTGTTTCATTGGTGTGGCATTCCTTTTCACATTTTCTGCATTACTAATGCACATGCAAGCAAAGAAGAGGATGAATTGGGTGCCTGTGATAGTGGGGTGGCATACTCTATTCTCTTAATGGGTTGATCTCATATTAGAAAACACCAAGGACAAAGAAAGGAACAGGGTTTTTTATCTTTTTATTCTTGTACAAATACACTGGGTTATTTATTAATGCTTCAAACAAATCTTTGCAGCTTAGGAAGAAGTCTTGTCTCTCCACATCTGATACTTCACAGATTATTGCCACAAGTTCAACCTCTATTTATTTATTTATTTATTTTATTTAACAGTATTTCTAAACCGCCTTATCATAATAATCAAGGTGGTATCACAGCAAACAATCTGGTAGTGTGAGTGTGTTATACATGCAGTGAGGGTGAGGATTTTGTTTAGTGTGTGTTGTATTGTGTGCTGGATTGGTTTGAGCTATGTACAATGTGGGCTATATACAGTGGTGCTAAAGACATTTATATACATACAGTGTTAGGCGGTTAACATGTGCTGCTATACAGTCAATTAGGTTATGTGATGTGTCCATAGTGTTCTATGAAAAGCATGGTTTTCAGCTGTTTTCTAAAGTCTTTGAGGTCTGTGGTTGCCCTCAAGTCGTCCGGTAGTTTGTTCCATATTGTTGGAGCAGCCATGGATAGTGCTCTGTCTGTTGTGTCCTTGCGTGTGTGTTTGTATTCACTTGGGGTGCTGACGCGGTTGTGTGTTTGCTTTCTTCTAGGACGTGTGCTGGTGTCTGGTTGTATGAGGGAGTGCAGGCTGTTGGCTGAAGTGTGCTGTTTTATCTTGAATAGGTTTATGATAGTTTTGTATCTGATGCGTGCACCGATTGGAAGCCAGTGTAGATCCTTTAAGGTGGGTGTGATGTGCTCCTGTCTTGCAGTTCCGGATATGATTCTTGCTGCTGTGTTTTGTGCCAGTTGGAGTGGTTTGATGGCTTGTTTTGGTAGTCCGAGGTATATCGGATTGCAGAAGTCCAGTAGTGGGGTTATCAGTGCTTGACAGACGGTACGGAAGTGTTCTGGGGCGAGGAGTGGTTTCAGTCTCCTTATGATTCGCATCTTGTAGTAGGCTTTTTGGATGGTCTTGTCTATGTGTGGCTTGAGATTGAGTTTATTGTCCAGAGTAACCTCTGAGTTACCAGGGCTTTTCAATGAAGCACCAGAATCATTTGCATATAGGCTAGCATAATAGCGAGGCCGCGGGGCCTAGTCCTTGCGGCCGGCGCTTACCGGGGGGGCGGGAACGCGCACGCCCTGCTCGGCTAACGCCGAGACGGGAGCGGGAGGGGGGGGGAGTGGCGAGCAAGTAGGGCCGGGCAGCTATTGGATACTGCGTTGTGGTGAGCGGCGCAGTAGCCAATAGGAGGGAAAGGACACTGCAGGGGGTGTTTTTCTGCGGAGACACGGCGGGGCTCCGGCCTCTTTTGGACGGCTGCCGGAGACGCCGGACGGGTGAGCGGAGAGCGCTATCAGAGGATTTGAATTGTTGTTGGGTCAGTGCTTTGTCGGGAGCGGGGGACGAGGAGAAACGTGGGTCTGCCTTTGGGGAGAGTGCAGGGCTTCGAGGGGCCGAGAAAGTGGGCGAGCGCCACATGCGGGCCAGGCAGCAAGAATTGTTGTTGGGTCAGTGCCTTTGTTGGGAGCGGGGGATGAGGAGAAATGTGGGTCTGCCTTTGGAGAGAGCGCAGGGTTTCGAGGGGCTGAGAAAGTGGGCGAGCACCACGTGCGGGCCAGGCAGCAACGGATAGCCGTTGGGGGAGAGTGTGGGGTGCAGTTGGCCTTACAGGGGCTGCAGCCTAGATCTAAAAAAAATAAAAAATAAAATAAAATAAAGTAAATACCATAACGAGGGCATCAATTATATTCCTTGGTATTGTGCACACATAATAGCACTGCTGAGCAATGGACAGGAATGCCACTACAAGAAAAAGGCCCTGCAAGGGGAAAAGGGGGGATAGGGCTGCTCGAGGGAGGAACGGGGCAGGGCACGTGGCTGGTAATGAGCAGGAGGGCAGCGGCGCCTTGACAGGGGGGGGGTAGGTCAAAAGGCGCGGTAGAAAAGGGGAAGGCATGGCGAGGGGGGGTCCAGAAGCCAGCAGCTAATAGAGGTGGGAGGGGAGGCTGCAGGCAGACCACAGGAAAGAAGAGGCGGGGGGGAGTTGGACTGGAGGGTGAGCCGGCTCAAGAAGTGAGTGCCGGTCCGGCGGATCCCCAGGGGAGTGGGACAAGGGCGTCGAGTCGGGCTCCGAGGGGTAGTTGGGGAAACACAGGTGGACGGTCCCCAAGGGGTTTCTCAGAGTATGGGGCAGGGCGGGGGTCTGATACCCCAGTAGGTGGGGGGACCCAGGAAGGGGGTTTGGGTGCGTTCGCGGAAGGGGATAGGTGGGCTAGGACAGGTTTGCAAGGGGAATTTAGAGGCGACCCTATGACAGCTTGGGAGCACTGCTAAGGTGGTGGTCAAGGCTCTTCGCGTGCGGAGTGGCTGGGAGCTTGGCAGCCTCCATGGGGTATGGCGGGTGTGTCTTCGCCCTTCCCTGTTTTCTCTCCACAGGTTCCTCCTATATGGCAGTATCCGGGAAATTCGTAGTGGAGTGCATCGCGTCAGGGAGGAGGTGCGAGTTCCAGCCTTGCTTGCAGTCAAACGGCCAGAGGAGCGGCGACTGGTGCGGAGGCAGTAATTCTGCCAGCTGCAGAGTGACAGGAGCTCGGTGTTTCTTCGGAACCGGCTCAGAGTGTTTCAGGTGAGTTGGTAGTCGACCCAGTGGCGGCGGAGAGGGATGGATCGGGGTCGGCGGGCACCGGGCGCAAGGCCAGGGGACGTAAGAGGAAACATGCTTGCCGTAGGCGTAGGAGATCGGAGTCCTCTTCCTCTTCGTCCAGTGACTCCTCGTCATCCGAGGGGGACGGTAAGGGTCGAGAGCACGAGGTATCGGTGGAGAAACAGGTAATGGGGGGGGGGGGCAGCGCCCACTTTGGCGGCGTTCTCAGAGTTATGGGAGGGGGTTCCAAGGAAGTTGCGAAGAAAGATTCAAAAGCGGCGTTATATCGACATTTTTCGGCTTTTAGAGGGGCGTAAGCATTCCGGGGACAGCCGAAGGAAGAGGAAGGAAGATGAGAAGGCGGGTAGGGTGCGGAGGGTTGCACGGAACGTGGTGAACTGGACGCGTGTCTTTTTAAGATTGGCCAGTGTGTGGGGGCACTTTCACCCGGAGCAGTATGGTATGCTGTTGGCATACGCAGACTCTATATTAGAGGTGTCGGTAACACATGATGGGTGGGCTTGGCTCAATTACGACGAGACGTTCCGCGATAAAATGGAAGAGAATCAGACGCTATCCTTGGGGACGCAGGATATTAATCTCTGGTTGACGCAGATGGCGATTAGACCAGGTATGGGAATGGTGAGCGGGCCAAAAGGGGGCATGGCCGGTGCGGTGGGTGCTGCGAAGCCCTTTCGGGTGGGCGTGCCCCCGACGGTACAGAGGTCATCGGGGGGAGGGGGCGCCGGAGATGTCTGTTGGAGATTCAACAAATCTTCATGCCCCTTTCCGGACTGTAAATTCCGGCACGCTTGCTCTGTCTATGGGGGGGGGGGGACATTCTGCCCTCAAATGCGTTAAGAGAGGGGTGGTCGGAGCCAATGCTCCCAACACCAAGCCCTAGGAGCTTGCGGAGCTTAGCGCCTACTCCTATTAAGAGTCAAGCGCTTCAGCCGTGGTTGAGGCGATATCCTAGGAAGAAGGACGGGGTAATATTGGAAAAGGGGTTTCAGTGGGGGTTTCCGATTCCGGTGGTGGGGCATGTAGCGGCAGCCAAGGCTCGGAATTCGGCTTCGGTTAGACGTTTGGCCCTGATTGTAAAAGAAAAATTAGAAGGGGAGATTCGGTTGGATCGGATTGCGGGTCCTTTCCCAGAAAAGCCATTTGCGAACTTGGTGGTATCCCCTTTGGGAATAATTCTGAAGAAGGAACCTGGGAAGTATTGTTTAATCCATAATTTATCTTCCCCTATCGGCTCTTCGGTTAATGACCACATCCCAAATGCACTTTGTGCGGTGCGTTATGCATCGTTTGACGAGGCGGTGGCCTTGGTCAGGGACAGTGGTCCGGGGTGCTTAATGGCGAAGGCGGATATTGAATCAGCCTTTCGTTTATTGCCAGTGCGCCCTTCGGATTTTAATTTATTGGGTTTCTGCTTTGAGGAGCAATTTTATTTCGACAAGCGCATGCCTATGGGATGTGCGATATCCTGCGCTTACTTCGAGCGGTTTAGTACGTTTATGCATTGGGTGCTAATGGAGCAGACGGGGAGTGTTCAGGTAGTGCATTACTTGGACGATTTCTTTTTCGTCGGTGCGGCGCAGTCTGGGCAGTGCCGAGTATTGTTGGAGGGTTTTAGGCAGCTAGCACAGGAGTGGGGAGTACCCATAGCGGCGGGGAAGATGGAAGGCCCGGCGACGTGCCTTACGTTCTTGGGGATCGAGTTGGATTCCGAATTGATGATAGCAAGATTACCTGCAGACAAGGTAATGAGGCTGCGAGTGTTGGTGGCAACTGTGATGGTCTCTCGGAGGATGACGCTGCGGGAGATGCAGGCTCTCATAGGTTCGCTTAATTTTGCATGTCGGATTATTCCCATGGTCAGAGTCTTTTTGCGGCGACTGTCGGCGGCCATTGCGGGGGTTTGTAAACCTCATCATAGGATTAGGGTGTCGCGAAGCATGAGAGCGGATTTGGCGGTATGGGATGAGTTTTTGTGAGATTTCAATGGTGTCACGGTCTTGCGTGAGAGGGCAGTATCGAGTGATGACTTACAATTATATACAGATGCGGCCGGGGGTGCGGGCTTAGGTATCTTCTTCGGGGGGTCCTGGTGTGCGGCGGAATGGCCTCAGAGTTGACGGGAGGCTGGGCTTACGCGGAATATTACCTTCTTGGAATTGTTCCCCATTCTGGTGGTGTTGGCAGTGTGGCCGGACAGATTACGTCACCGTCAGGTCGTATGGTGGTGCGATAATGAAGCAGTAGTTAGTGTGTTGAATAATTACGCCCCGCGGTGTAAGCCGGTGGCGGACCTAATGCGGCAGGTGGTTTTAGCATGTTTACGTTTGAATGTGGTGATTAAGGCGCGACATATTCCAGAGTTTACTAACACAATTGCGGATGCTCTTTCCCGTTTTAAGTGGGAGCGGTTTCAGACCTTGGCGCCGGGAGCAGAGGAAGATGGGGCTGCGGTCCCAGAGCATTTATGGCAGATTGGCCTCGAGGCATGACCGACTTGTTACGGAAGTCGGTGTCTGCTGCGACGTGGGAAGCGTACCTGAGGGGCTGCAGCAGTGTGGTGTCCTTCCTGTCGGAGCATGGATGGCAGCGAGGTCCAGCATCTGATTTGCTTCTTGGTCAGTATGTTATGGCAGCAAAGGTCGATGGTGTGTCGCGGTCAACGGTGCGGCGGAATCTGGCAGGGTTTGCTTTTTTCATGAAGGCGGTGGGGTGGGGGGTGGCGGGGGGAGGATTTTTGACGCGCAAGCTGTTGCAAGGTTGGGAGCGGTCCATGCCTTCTCCTCCTGACGGGCGGCAGCCTATAATGCATGACCTGCTGGCTCGCTTGTGTCTTGCCTTACCTTTGGTAGTTTCGTCTAAGTATGAAGGCTTGCTATTTCGAGCGGCGTTTACAGTGGCCTTTTTTGGTGCTTTTCGGGTCAGGGAGTTGGTTGCGGAGTCGGGTCATAGCGCACGGGGGCAAGGCTTGCAAGTAAACCACGTAAAGGTTGGTGACGGTGGCGCTCGTATTTACCTGGCATGTTCCAAAACGGATCAGATGGGGAGAGGCGAGTGGGTAGTCCTGGGAGAGGTTGCTGGGTCTCCTACGTGCCCGGTTACATGGTTAAAAGCGTACTTGTCTGTGCATCCTGCGGGTGCCGGTAGTCTTTTTGTGCATGAGGACTCGCGGGTGCTTACGCGTTTCCAGTTTACGGCGGTCTTGCGTTTGTCATTGACACAGATTGGGGAGGAACCGGCGCGGTTTGCCCCACACTCGTTTCGCATAGGAGCAGCTACCTGTGCGGCGGGGGAAGGTTTGCTGGAGCGTGAGATTCGGCGGATCGGAAGGTGGCGGTCGCAGGCGTTCCGCAGCTACGTGCGCTTGTAGGGGTGGTGGGGGTATTTAACTGTTCTGTTTCTTTATGTTTCAGAAGGCTTGCAGAGATTGTGTCGCTGTTGGGTGATCGGCACTCGTTTGTTTACTGGGCTGGTCGGCGAGCAGCAACACGGCCGGTTGGTCGGAACATTGGACTGGATGCTTCATTGGTGACCGTCTCATGGCTGGGCGAGAGGGGTTTACGGTGGATGCAGCTCTTGCCTTTGCTGCGGCACCACGAGCGTGGCAGAAGAAAGCCGGACATACTGCTGATTCACCTTGGAGGCAACGATTTGATATCATGGACTTGCCGACAGTTGATTCGTGCTGTGCACAAGGACTTGGAGGCAGTATTGGCAATGTTTGATGGCATAGTGTTGGTTTGGTCTGATATCATTCCAAGGCCTGCTTGCAAGTTTCAGCGATGGTGGTCCAGGGGGCTCACCAAAATTAATAGGCAAATTGGTAGATGGGTTAGTGAGCATGGGGGGTGTCAAATTTTGCACACATGGGTGGATGTTGAGTGCGTGGGTCTGTTTCGGTCGGATGGAGTACATCTTTCCCCGGTTGGGATGGATTTGCTCCTGAATGACTGGCAGGAGGCCTTGGAGGGTATCATGTCTGGGATGAGAGCTGGTCGCAGCTTGCTTTGTGGGGGGCGGCTCAGGTCTGGGGCGGCCTGAGCCAGTGGCGGGATCCTGGAGGTTTCCGGGGTCTGGAGCCGGATGCAAGCATTAGGGCGGGGTGGGGTACCCCCGATCCAGACAATCCCTCTGGTTTTTGCTAATAATATGGCGAAGCCGGATGAGGGAGGGCGAGGCGTTTTACTTGTGGCCGCTATTTATTTATTTATTTATTTATTTAACGGTATTTCTATACCGCCTTATCATAAAATCAATGCGGCGGAAGCAGAAGCGGCGTCACTTTGCTAATAACATGGCTGGTGATGGCTCGCTCTGCTGGGGGTGGGGTTGTTGGGATAAGTTAAATTGTTGGTTTGTTGTTGGCTATTGTTAAGTGTGAATAAAGCTGCGACCAGTTTAAGTCCAAATGAAGGTGTAATTGTCTTTTATGTTAATGAACAGGGGAAGGACCAAAGAGGGAGGGGGGGGAACAAGGGTGCTTAGCGTTGGTCCGCCTTACCCGGTTATAGCAAGGCTGCAGGGCCTAGTCCTCGCAGTCGGCGCTAACCGGGGGGGGGGGGGGGGGGGCGGGCACGTGCACGACCGGCTCGGCTAACGCCGTGTCGGGAGCGGGAGCGGGGGGAGTGGCGAGCAAGTAGGGCCGGGCAGCTATTGGATACTGCGTCGTGGTGAGCAGCGCGGTAGCCAATAGGAGGGAAAGGACACTGCAGGGGGTGTTTTTCTGCGGGGACACGGCGGGGCTCCGGCCTCTTTTGGACGGCTGCTGGAGACGCCGGACGCCCGCCCACCCACCCTTTGGTTCAGGCATGTCGTCTGGGGGCGTTTGGGGTGTTGCAGCTGGTGGGGTTGTGGCGGGATCCCGGAGGTTTCCGGGGTCCGGAGCCGGATGCAAGCATTAGGGCGGGTGTGGGGTACCCCCGACCTGGACAAACCCTCTGGTTTTTGCTAATAATATGGCGAAGCCGGATGAGGGAGGGCGAGGCGTTTTACTTGTGGCCGCTATACGGCAGAAGCAGAAGCGGCGTCACTTTGCTAATAACATGGCTGGTGATGGCTCGCTCTGCTGGGGGGGGGGGTGTTGGGATAAGTTAAATTGTTGGTTTGTTGTTGGCTATTGTTAAGTGTGAATAAAGCTGCAACCAGTTTAAGTCCAAATGAAGGTGTAATTGTCTTTTATGTTAATGAACAGGGGAAGGACCAAAGAGGGAGGGGGGGGGAACAAGGGCGCTTAGCGTTGGTCCGCCTTACCCGGTTATGTCTCTTTCACAGGCAAAAGCATCCTGTCAGCCTGTCAACCTGCGAACACCCCAAGTAGCTTACTGCCCAAGCTCTACAACGTACGTACTTCTTACTAGAGTGATAGACTTGGGGTTCTTTGGTCATGTCTAATAAAACCCAATCTTCCCTGGCTTTTTATAGGGTCCTTTCTGGCCCCTGCTTCTCAGGCTGCTTTCTTTCCAGTCATCTCCCTTTCCCATATCTCCTTCAGCATGTTAATTGGCCTCAAGGTCAATCCTTCCTGGAACCATGCTCCCTGAAGTCTGTTTTAAAGCATTGTCATTTCTCTCATCTTTTTTCCTGTGCTCTCTAGTGGTCAGTTCTCATAATCTCAGGGAAGAGATGTATACTTGATCATAGTCCACGGAAAAAGAGACAACACATCCACAAATGTAAGAAAGGTAAAAACAGCATGATGGTTTTAAATAGTCCAAAACCCAAACTGTAATGATAAAAATATTAAACCAATATATTTTATATACCGCTACTTCCAGCGATCTGATTACAGATTGGAAATTGTCAAATCATGACAGGAAATTTTTGAGGTATAAACACATTGATTAGACAGGAAAGCACAGCACACAGAGAACTATTTTACAGGGAACATGGGCTATGGAGGGTTAAGTGGCTTGCCCAAGACCACAAGGAGCACCTGTGGGACTAGAAACCCCAGTCCTTCCAGCCCAAGGTTGCTGTCCTCTAGTGGGATTTGAACCCCTGACCTTCCGGCCTGAAGTACCTTGCCCCAACCACTAGGCCACTCCTCCACTCCACAAATATAGAAAGAAACCTGGGTGTTAACATTAAAAGACCCTACATGGCCATGTTTTGGTTTTTGCCTTCATCAGGGGTATCAAACAGTAAATTTAATATATATGTAAAATAACAAAAACTACTGTTATAATTCAGTGGATTGAACTTAATAAAATATATAAAGAATAAAATGAAATAAACATAGGTGCAAAAGTTTTTACTTCAAGTATGTCACCAACCAAGTTCATTTCTGTTTTATTATTAAAGGAGTCATCAGCATAAAGATGGTACTGGAAACCATGGGAGGAGATGAGTTCACTAAGGGACTGGGTATAGAGAGAAAAAAGAAGTGGACCCAGGACAGATCCTTGGAGTACACCAACTAAGAGTGGGATAGCAGTAGAGGAAAATCCACCAAAATGAACAGTAAAAGTGTGATGGGAAATAGAAAGAGAACCAGGATAGAACAGAGCCCTTAAAACCAAGTGAGGACAAGGTATTGAGGAGAAGGTTAGGATCCCCCCAGTCATGGATCCTAATCCCGCCTGTCTCCTGTTCACCTCCTGTGTGTTTCCTTACCATTCCCCTAGATATATCCTAGTTCCCCATTGTATTGTCTTTCTTGATTAAGCACATATGAGCAGGGACTATATTTTACATGTCTTTGTACAGCGCTACATAAGCCTTGTAGCGCTATAAAAATGATAAGTAGTAGTAGTAGATCATCCAGTCTTCCAATTCATTAAGGTCCTCTTGCCATTTTTCACAATCCTCTTGGGTTTTAACAACTTGAAAAATTTTGTGTCATCTGCAAATTTGATCACCTCACTTGTTATTCCCATTTCCAGGTCATTTATGAATATGAACCCATTTAGATCCCTGGGGTACTCCACTATTCATCTTTCTCCAATGGGATGAATTGACCCTCTGCTTTCTATAGTACCCTGCCTCCTATCCCATGACTTTTTAATTTTGCCAAGGGTCTCTCAAGAGGGACCATGTCAAAGGCTTTCTGAAAATCGAGATATTCTACATTGACTGGCCAACCTTACTCTACCTGCTTATCTACACCTTCAAAAAAATATAAGAGAATAGAAAAGATCTTCCTTAGCTAAAGCTATGTTGGCTGTCTCTTATTAAACCATGACAATCAACATATTCAGAAATTTTGTTTTTAATAATGGTTTCTACCATTTTTCCTGGTACTGATGGCAGGCTCACCGGTCTATAATTTCCTTGATCACCTCTGGAACCCTTTTAAAAATTGGCATTACATTGGCTTTTCTCCAATCTTCAGGTATTACTGATGATTTTAATGATAGTTCACAGATTAGTAATAGTAGGTCTGCAATCTCATATTTCAGTTCTTTCAACACCCTTGTATGTATACCATCTGGTCCAGGTGATTTGCTACTCTTCAGTTTCTCAAATAGTTCTAATACATCTTCCCAGTTTATCGATATTTCTCTCAATTCTTCTGCTGCCTCAGCTTTAAATACCATTTCAAGCATGGGTAACTTCCCTACATCTTCAGTAAAGACCAAAGCAAAGAATTCATTCAGTCTTTCCATTAAGACCTTGTCCCCTCTTAGTACCTATTTTACCCATCTATCATCCAATGGTCCAACTGACTTTCTCACAGGTTTTTTGCTATGAATGTACTTGAAAAAGTATTTATTATAGGGCTCATTCCATCCTGGACATTCAGCCCCTCTGTATGTCTGGTTTGACCAGACATACAGAGGGGCTTGTGATTCTGATCCTGTGGGGCACGTCTAACCCTGTGGGATCAGAATTGCGATCAGGCCTGTTCGTGCAGGCCTGGACTGCAATTCAGCCTGGCCTGGATGTACAGGCACTGCCTGACTAACTCAGTCAGGGCTTTTAAATGGAGTCGCAGAGCCATGGCGTCTGGTTGCCATGGCACTGTGGCTCTATTTAAAAGCCGTTATGCTGGCCGCCAGACTTCAAAGGTGTTTTCCCCAATCCTGAGCTGGCCTCCTAAGGCCAGGGTGGGGCTACGGGGAATATCCTCAGGCTCCCACTGCCCCATCTGTGCCCTGGGCCCGAAAAAAAAATGTCCAGGGATATTATTCCACCTCGGAAGTGGAATAAATTCCTCGCACAAGTTGCCGGCACTGGACTTACAGTGATGACATTAGAATCAGCCCTGTACATCCAGGGCTGGCGACCGCCCACCACAAGCCCAGACTCTACCCCCGAGCCGCCCCGTCCCAGCCCCCATCTAACTTCCCCGCACAACCAGCAGTATTTAATGCCCTTTGTGTTTTTGCTTCCACAGCAAGCTTTTTTTCAAATTATTTCTTTGCCTGCCTTATCAATGCCTTGCATCTAACTTGCCAGTGTTTATGTTGTTTCCAGTTTTCATCATTTGGCTCCTTTTACCATCTCCTGAAAGATGCTTTTTTGGCAAAAACAGCCTTTCTGATCTGACTTTTAACCATGCTGGCAGTGTTTTGGACTTCCTTCCACTTTTCTTAAAGCGTGGAATACAGCTAGTCTGGACTTCCAAGATAATAAATAACACCTATGCTTGATGTAAATCTTCAACCTTTGCACCTGCTCCTTTCAGTTTTTTCTTAACTGTTTTGTTCATTTTTTTCATAGTCTCCCTTTTGAAAGTAAAAGGTAGTACTGTGGATTTCCTTGCTGTCCTTCCTTTGTTTATTAAATCAAATGCTATCATGCTATGATCACTATTGCCAAGTGGCCCCAATACCCTTATATCTTGCACCAGATCTTGTGTTCCACTAGGGACTAGGTCCAAGATGGCTTCTCCTTTGTCAGTTCATGAACCAGCTGCTCCAAGAAGCAGTTATTTATTTCATCTAGAAACTTTATCTCCCTAGCATGTCCTGCCGTGACACTGACCCAGTGTTTTAAATATTGTTAGCTTCCCTGATTTCTTTGAGTATTTCATCATCCATTTATTCATTCTGGTTAGGCGGTCTAAAGTACACCCTCACTGCCATCGCGTTCCCCTGTTTACCTGGAATTTCAATCCATAGAGATTCTACAGTGTATTTTTTTTCCTGCAAAACTTTAATCCTGTGTGACTCAATGCCCTCTCTAACATACAGTGCAACCCCTCCACCAATTTGATCTACTCTATAATGTCCACATAACTTCTAAAAATCTATGGATAGGTGATTTATACATTCACCACCCACTAATGAATGCATAACTCACTTTGAATATTGGCCTATATAAGTAGAGTTAGTGATATTTTTAAGTACTGTGGCCACATACATCCCTGAGGTTCTCATGTATGTGTGAGCTATAGTTACAATAATATGGGATTGCATAGATGTAGAAAGCATGTTGAGTTTAAAATACTATTGAATTAGGGTGTTGGATTGGAATAAGATGTGGATTTATGGAAATGGAGATTTAAATTAAGATAAAAAAGATACTATGGGGGTTATTATGAGGCACGAATAGCGGGGATTGACGTCCATCCCCAGTATTCGTGCTGGCTCCTGCCCCTGTATAACTTCCTTGTCTGTTGTGCGGGAAAGTTATACGGGGGCAGGGAAAGGGCGGCACGGGGGCGTAGAGTGGGTGGGCAGTGGGCAGTCGCCAGCCCTGGACATACAGGGCTGATTCTGATGTCAGCCCAGTATGTCCAGGGCCAGTGAAATGTCCAGGGAAGTTATTCCACCCCTTGAGTGTAATAACTTTCCTGGATGTGTTCTTTCGGCAGCTCTGGGGCATGGAAGGGGCTGGGGGGGGGGGTAAAAGTTAATTCCCCCCAGCCCGATCCTGGCCTTAGGAGGCCAGTTTGGGGATCAGGCTGCAGGGAATTAACTTTTTAGCAGGCGGATGGCATCGCGGCAAATAAATGGAGTCGTGGTGCCATGACATCATGTTGCCATGGCGCCGCGGCTCCATTTAAATGCCCTGACTGAGTTAGTCGGGCTTTGTTGTACGTGCAGGCCAGGACTGAATTGCAGTCCCGGCCTGCATGTACAGTGCTGTTCACGATTCTGATCCCGTGGTGTTAGACATGTCCCGTGAGATCAGAATTGGGCCCTATGCATGTTGTAGATAGGATTGTAGATGATAGAGTATGCACTATTAGTTTTTAAAGGTGAGCACTGTAATCTCCAGTGGTAAAGGAAGCATTGACCCTTTAAAAGCTGCCTTTCTATAGGAATATGTAAGTAGCTTTCATAAACAGAGGAATATTGCTAAAAGTCTTTTAGCAATGAAGATGTTGATAGAATTAAAAAAGATTTTAAGCAGTATCTTACTTTATTCCAAGGTCTGGGATATTCTCAGTGTCAAAACTGCTCCCATAGGAAGTAATGAGAGCTGCGCAACTGGGCAGCAATCTGATTTAGACTTATGCGTGACTCAGGCAGGAGTAAACATGTTCCAATCTGAGAGCTGCCTGAGGCAGAGAAGAGTCAGGTGTGTACGTGAGTGAACAGATATTCATGGGCATGTTGTTAAGGCTGAGTTTAGGGTGTAAATTAAATAAGATATGCAGTGGCTTCTGTATATTCTAAATATCTTATTTAGTTTGTGCCAGATGTCTATTTTTGTGATGAATATCTGGTAAATGTTTCTTTTCATGAGAACTGCTATTTGGCAAGGCCCAATAGTTCTTGCTATTGAGCCTAGCAGAAATAGTTTTGTCTCCTTTCCCCTCCAAAGTCCAGGGAAACAATTGGCAAGTATATAGTAGAGCATTGAAAAGAAGTATCACAAAAAATAAAATTCACAATGAACTGACATTCCATTTACTGATACCTTGCAGGTACAAATTTTCTTATACTTTGGCTGATACAATGTTTCTTCTTTGTTGACAGAAGTTTCATATCGCTATCACTATCAAACACTATCAAATTATATGTTCTGTCACATTGTCATCTTGTTTTTGTCCCCTCAAGGATACATATGGTATGTTTTGCTTCACTTTGAAATGTAGCCTACCTGCATCCATTTTTCCTTATTCTTACAAAAGAACATTCCACCAGCATCAATAGCTCTTAAAAACAATCACTGGCACATATGTGATATCCTACCATTTGACAAGAAAAATCCTTAACATTATAAGGCTGCAGTACTTATGTTACCTGTGAATAACTCCAGACACAAAGCAATACCTGGTAAGTGTTTTATGGTACTTGGGGTTGAGTCTGCCTCTATGTGGTACAGTATGATATATTAAGGACGCTAATCAAGTATTTTTTTTTTTTAGATCTTAGAGTGATACCCTTTCTAAATGTCTAATTACATATGTAGTTAGTTATACAATGGAGGAGTGGAATGTAATCAAAGAAACTTAGCTCACAATGAATGCATTTCCAATTACCCATAATTCCTGTAGCTGGGCTTTATGTTTCCATTCATTCAACTGGATTGCTGAGAAGGTAACTCACTGAATCAGCCGACAGTATATACGGGCAAAAGGATATCCTTGCCTTTATTTATATACAGTCCATAAAGAAGCCCTTTCCTATTTGTAGACATTCCATTAGAATGCCCTTATAAGAATTTAAGCTTGACCAGATAATGAAATTAAACAGTAAAAATGGCACAACTGAGGAGCTGAAGCTACAGTGTGAAGAAAACATAGATATAAGCATCAATAAATAATTTTCATCCACTGATAATACAATTTTAAAGAATGCCATGAGTGCATCATCTTTGTAGTATGAATTAGTTTGCTTTTAGGGATATGTTTACTAAACGGTGCTAACGTCACAGCTGCGACATTATTGCACACTATGTGACATTATCGCATGATAATGGCACATTACCATGCGAGAACATCACGTAACGCGCGATAATGTCTTCTGCAGCGGTAAGGTGCGCCGAGGGTGGAACAAGGCTCCCCAGAGGGTGGAGGAAGGCTCCCCAGGGGCGGAGAGAAGGGGTCAGTGAGCGGAGAGTTGGTGTGGAGTGGCTCCTTGCACACTAACGCCGTGAAATGAAGCTCAGAAAATTAGCGCCAGTGAAAACCTGGCGCTAGGCACATTTGCAGGTCAGAGAAACCATTTCAGTCAGCAATGTACAGCAAAGGCAGGGAAACCCAAAAACGTGATAGTAGTGATACATGTGCAGGAGCCAGAAAAGCAAAGAAACAGATAAATTGACCAGAACCACATTTGAAATCCCACTAACCAAGCTGGCCAATAGTGATATTAATGAGAAACATAAAGCAACACTACTGACAATGCATAAAAAAGAAGATATCATGTTTGGAAGGGTCCATTCTCTGTCCCTCTACAAAGTGAATGATCCCACATTGAAATAGCGGTGATCAGAGTTTTTGTCGTTTATGTTGGGCAGGTTTGTTATGGCATGCAAATGTGCAGCAACAGCAGAGAGGGCACGTAGGACAGTGCAACTGTACTGATGCTGGAAATGGGATACAGAGGGCTGCAGGTAGCACATGCTGTGGTCCAGCTGCTGCACAGTGCGGACTAGGCAGATGCCTAGGTGGCACATAGGAATGCCAAAACTATAAAGCAGCAAGACAGCAACTGACGAGGGTCCAACATGGGCACGAGTGCATTCCCCACAGTGTCCCAGGGGATATTACCCAGCAGGTACCCCCAAGGGCACAGAACATTGGCAGGCGATGCTGGGGGTAAGTGCGCTTGTCCATGTAGGCACCCCACCCCAGAACCCATACCATAGGCAGCTGCCTACTGGCACACTGGATGGCCTGGGACTGCGCACCACCAACACCACCGGCATAAGGGCATGTCAGCATGGTAGCGGAGGGGTGCTGGTGGCAGAGGGGGCAGTGGCATCTGCCCACACCAGGCCACGGCCAAGCCCCGTTTAGGTGCATGCTGTGCACTGCAACAGACAAGATCTGCCTGAAAAACAGTCATGGTATCCCCAGGGAATGACCTACCCCTGTGGCAACAGTTTGGTGCAGCACACATAGCCAGTGTGTTCAAGGGCAGAGGTCACAGGTTCAAGTCCCAGCTGTGGCTCCTGCCAACCTTGCCCCCATATTTTACCCAGTACTAAACCGTGGTAATAAAGATGGAACCGTTATTGCAGATAGAATAAACATGCCTGAAATGCCTATATTTCACTCTACAGAGCACAGACACCATAAACATGTGCAATCCCTAGAGCAGAGTTTCCCAACCGCAGTCCTGGAGGGCCAAACACCATTCAGGTTTCATGCTGTCCCTAATAAAAATGCCTGTGCTGCATTTGAATGCACCACCCCCATTGAATGCAAATGTACCTCATGCATATTCATTAGGGACAGCATGAAAACCTAAACAGTGTCTGGGCCACCAGGACCGGAGTTGGGAGCCTCTGCCCTAGAGCAGTGGCCAACAGGGGCACACCCACCCATACCCACAGGCTCCACTATCCAAAGTCTCATGGAGAGTCAGGCTGTTGGGCCCTGCGCGGAGCAGCATCTCCCAATACTGGCACCTGCATACCTTAGCAATGCCGTCCTAAACTTGGGAACATGTTCCACATATATCAAAAGGTTGCTATGATTAATGTCAGATAACAAATCCTAAGTTAAACATGATTTGTTGATAGCGATTCATCATAGCAACCTTTCTGATATCTTTGGAGTATGTTTCAGTTATTGCTTCTGACAGTGTTTACCACCCCGGGGAGTGGCCCCAACAGTATTGCGTACCATAGCAATGCCCGCACTGTGCCCAGGACTGGTGAGGCGGCCAGGGCTGTCACAAACCTCCATATTTGCACAATGCTGGCATAGGTGTGGGAGTGTGTGTATGTCTATCCAGTGTGTTGTGGCTGCCCACACCTTACTGAGCCCACACTGCTTGCACTGTTTCCAGTGTTAGCCTGCCAATATGCATAATGAGGAGCAAGGTACTGTGGGTATGGCCCAGACAGGGTGGCCTGGGCAGGATGCATCTGCACAGGGCATAGGGCAATGGCTGGGACATTGTAGTGCCCAACCACCACCTGCACAGACAGGGTGGCCAAAGCATGTCATGCTGGGAGGTCACTCTCACCCTGACTATGCTATACAATACTTCTCTCAAGTGATATTTATGGGTTCCCTTTTCTGGGGCCCAATCACTAGTGTGTGTGTGTGTGTGTGTGTGTGTGTGTTTTTCAACATCCCATCCCATCCCCTTCCATTTTTGGGTGCACACAGTTTCTCCAAGAACATGCACTATGTATTAGCTAGCAGACTGCAGTTAGTATGTGTATGCCTTGGACACCTTGCAGGGTGGCGACTGACTGTGCCCCCTGCTAGTGCATGTCAGATAGTGGTGGGTGGCAGGTGAGCTTTTTCCAGCATTCTGCCTGTCTGCCATTGCCTTATTGATGCATACAGATCTGCATGGACTGCCCTGTAGGGTGCCTGTTCCCCAGCAGGACTGGGGTTGATGGTTCCCCTCTACTGCCACCATTGCAGAGAGGTAGAATGTGGATCTGTTGGTGTGAGATCCTGTCCCCCATCCTGAGCCCCAGAGGGCAGGTTGGGTGGTGCTACATAATCCACCTATGGGTCCAAATACCCACCCTTCACTTATAACATGTGACCATGGCAGCCACACAGGGTACACACTATTCTGTGTGCATCATAGTCCACAAGGGCTAAACGTGACCGGGAAATACATATGGACATAGATATAGCCTAGGTGCATCTGCAAGGACTACCTATCACACACTGGCATTGATGGCAACCTGTAGCATAGCCTATCTCAGCCAAGTCAGGTGCTGCGGACATGGTGCTGAGTGCCCCACCTCACCCTCAGGGTGAGCACAGGACCTGCACAATATCACGGTCTGTAGCTACTCTGTGCCAGTAACACACACGGTCAGTTCCCCCTACCAGGCCGAGGTACTGTGGGGGTGCATACCCCATCTTGTGATCAGCTGTTGACTGCTGAGCTGCATGTGCAGTGCATCATGGGTACGGGTGGGTTTACACTATCCTAGTGACCACAGCAGACAGTTTGTGTGGTGAACTGCAGTCTTTCTGTAGCCAGCCAGAGGTCCATTAGCAACTGTAGAGGTGTAACCTACTGGTTACTTCAATGACTGTGGAGGCAGAGGTCAGGGGTTTGATCCCCCAGTGGTGTTTTTTAATAAGGCTGTCTGAGGCTTTTCCTTTTCATCTAAATCAGTGCTACCAGCAAAATTCACCTTCACAGTGCTGTAACCTTAAGGTGCCTCATAAGGTGCCCTATACAGCGCCCTATAAGGCACCCCATAAAGCACCCTATAGGGCACATTATAAGGTGCCTTGGTGGACAGTGCACTTTATAATGTGCCTTATGGAGTGCCTTATAGGGCGCCGTATGCGGCACCTTAGGTTACGGCACTGTGAAGGTGTTTTTGCTGGCAGCACTAATTTAAATTTAAATAGGAAATGCTTCAGACGGCACTGATTTAAATTAAAGGGTAATGCCTCAGACAGCCTTCTTACATAACACCACTGTGGGATCCAACCCATGGCCTCTGCCTCCACAGTCATTTCCCTATGGTAACATGGCCTGGAAACTGTCTTAGCTGTGGGTCTCCCCTAACCCAGTAAGCACAGCAGAATGTATGTGCGTTGACATGCAGTTGTTGTGTAGCCAGTCCTAGCAATGTCAATGGCTATAGAGGCATAGCACACTGGGTGACCCAGGAAATTACAGACCGGTGAGCCTGACGTCAGTACCAGGGAAAATGGTAGAAACCATCATAAAGAACAAAATTACACAGCATGTAGATAGTCATGGCCTAATGGGAGACAGCCAACATGGCTTTAGACAAGGAAGATCTTGTCTTACTAATCTGATATGTTTTTTTGAAGGTGTGCATAAACAGGTAGACAAAGGTGAGTCGGTTGATATAGTGTATCTGGACTTTCAGAAAGCTTTTGACAAACTCCCCCATCAGAGACTTTTGGCGAAGCTAAAAAGTCATGTGATAGGAGGCAGTGTACTATTGTGGATCGGGAACTGGTTAAAAGATAGAAAGCAGAGGGTAGGGCTAAATGGCCAATATTCCCAATGGAAAAAGGTGAATAGTGGAGTACCCCATGGATCTGTAGTGGGTCCGCTGCTTTTTGACATATTCATAAAAGACCTGGAAAAGGGAATAACTAGTGAGATTATCAAATTTGCAGATGACACAAAACTGTTTAAAGTTGTTAAAACCCAAGAGGATTGTGGAAAACTGCAGGAGGATCTGGATAAATTGGAAGACTGGGCATCCAAATGGCAGATGAAATTTAATGTGGACAAGTGCAAAGTTATGCACCTAGGAAAGAACAACCCACACTATAGTTACACGATGCAAGGCTCCACATTAGAAACCACCACCCAGGAAAAAGATTTAGGAGTCATTGTGGATAACATGTTAAAACCCTCCGCCCAGTGTGCAGCGGCAGCCAAGAAAGCAAATAGAATGCTAGTTATCATAAGGAAAGGGATGGAGAACAAAACAAAGGATATTATAATGCCTCTGTATCGCTCCATGGTATGACCGCACCTTGAATATTGTGTGCAATTCTGGTCACCGTATCTTAAAAAGGACATAGCGTTATTAGAAAAAGTACAGAGAAGAGCCACCAAATTGGTGAAGGGGATGGAAGGCTACTCCTATGAAGAGAGGCTAAGAAGGTTAGGGCTCTTTAGCCTGGAGAAGAGACGGCTGAGGGGAGATATGATAGAGGTCTATAAATTAATGAATGGAGTAGAACGGATAAACGTGGATCAATTGTTTACGCTATCAGAGTATAGAAAGACTAAGGGACATGTAATGAAGCTACAGGGTAAACTATTTAAGACAAATAAGAGAAAATATTTTTTCACTCAACGTGTAATCAAACTCTGGAATCTGTTACCGGAGGATGTAGTAAGGGCTGTTAGTATAGCTGGGTTTAAAAAAGTTTTGGACAAGTTCCTGGAGGAAAGGTCCATAAACCACTATTAAAAAGGGACCCAGGATATCAATGCTTGACCCAGTACAAGCATTGTGGAACCTGTGTCTTTTGGGGATATTGCTAGGTACGTATAACCTAGATTGGCCACTGTTGGAAACAGGATACTGGGCTTGATGGACCTCGGTCTGACCCAGTATGGCATGTCTTATGTTCTTATGTTCTTATGTACTGGTTAATACAGTGACAATATAGCCAGCTCTTCTAGGTTCAAATCCCCAGTGCAACAACATCAGGAAGAGTATCTCAAATGGCAACTTTTTGCATGACTGCAACAGTTAGACACATCTCTGTAGTGTGCGGGTAACGGCAACAAAACCACTCACCCTAGTCCTGTAGACCACGGTGGCGCTGAGCATGGGCCATAGAAAGCGCATTATAGGGCGCCGCAAGTTAAGGCGCCCTATAATGCACCCGCTGGCCAATACCAGGGAGCCTCATCGCCGTAACGTAAACACCAATTATATTAGTAAATGGTGGCGTGGCGGCAAGATCAGGTGTATGGGGACTGGAGAAGCAGCCCATACCATTCGTGGCGCATTTCAATGTTCCGATAAGAATACTATGACGTGATCTGGCCATCAGAATCCCATGTGAGCTGTGCACCGTAATAGCGCCAGGTAGTGCATAGTACCGTGAGATAGCGCTTGTAAGTGCATGATACGGCGCATGTGTAATGTGCGTTGTCGCGCACATACATGCGCTATCTCGAGAGTTAAAAAATGGACAGGCGTTCACGGAAGCCCGCATTCACATGGAGGGAGCTCAGGATCCTGTGTGAATTAATATGCATAAGACAGTGCCGTTTGTTCCTGGGCGCAGCAAAGAGGAAGGACCTCGGACGGGTGAGGAGAGCATGGGTACGCCTCACCAGGCGGTACAACAGATCTGCTGACTAACCCCGTGAGGTAAGTGTATGGGGACAGATCACACAATGACGGTTGTGCAACACAAATACAGCAAGCATCACATATCATACATGCAGAACATGGTGGGCATACCAGTCTGTGGGCCAAGCTTTTGCCACTGTAGATGCATATGTTGTGGATTGCCATCCTGCCCTATCCCCAGAACGGCCACAGACCTGATTACACAGGTCTATTACACATCCTGGTGTTATGTTACCTGCATGTGATGTGGTCCCAAATGTCTGCTCCATTCCCAGGAGGCGTCACACATGGCTACAGAGGTCCAGCATAGATCCTGGTGTTAGGTTAAATGCATCTGTGTCAGTCTCAGAGCTCTGCCCTAACCCAAGGTGGCCCTTGATCTGATTAAAGTGGTCCATTAGAGATCCTGGTGTCAGGGTACCCGCATCTGTTTCATTATCACAGCTCTGCCCTAACCCCAGGAGTCCCTGGACCTAATTACAGTGGTCCAGTAGAGATCCTGGTGTCAGGGTACCTGCATCAGTTGTGGTTTCACTGCTCTTCCCTAATCCAAGGAGGCCCTGGACCTCGTTACAGTGGTCCATTAGAGATCCTGGTGTCAGGGTACCTGCATCATTTGGGGTTTCACAGCTCTTCCCTAACCACAGGAGGCCCTGGACCTGATTACAGAGGTCCAATAGAGATCCTGGTGTCAGGGTACCTGCATCAGTTGGGGTTTCACAGCTCTTCCCTAACCCAAGGAGGCCCTGGACCTCGTTATAGTGGTCCATTAGAGATCCTGGTGTCAGGGTACCTGCATCAGTTGGGGTTTCACAGCTCTTCCCTAACTTCAGGAGGCCCGGGACCTGATTACAAAGGTCCAATAGAGATCCTGGTGTCAGCGTTCCTGCATCAGTTGGGGTTTCACAGCTCTGCCCTAACCCCAGGAGGCCCTGGATCTCATCACAGTGGTCCATTAGAGATCCTGGTGTCAGGGTACCTTCATCAGTTGGGGTTTCACAGCTCTTCCCTAACTCCAGGAGGCCCTGGACCTGATTACAGAGGTCCATTAGAGATCCTGGTTTCAGGGTACCTGCATCAGTTGGGGTTTCACAGCTCTGCCCTAACCCCAGGAGTCCCTGGACCTCATTATAGTGGTCCAGTAGAGATCCTGGTGTCAGGCTACCTGCATCAGTTGGGGTTTCACCACTCTTCCCTAACCCCAGGAGGCCCTGGACCTCATGACAGTGGTCCATTAGAGATCCTGGTGTCAGGGTACCTGCATCATTTGGGGTTTCACAGCTCTGCCCTAACTCCAGGAGGTCCTGGACATAATTACAGAGGTCTTTTACAAATCCCGGTGTCAGGTTACCAGCATCTGTTTCATTCTCAAAGCTCTACCCTAACGCCAGGAGTACCAGGACCTCATTACAGTGGTCCATTAAAGATCCTGGTGTCTGGGTACCTGCATCAGTTGGGGTTTCACCGCTCTGCCCTAACCCCAGGAGGCCCTGGACCTCATTACAGTGGTCCAGTAGAGATCCTGGTGTCAGGGTACCTGCATCAGTTGGGGTTTCACAGCTCTGCCCTAACTCCAGGAGGCCCTGGACCTAATTACAGAGGTCAATTAGAGATCCTGGTGACAGGGTACCTGCATCAGTTGGGGTTTCACAGCTCTGCCCTAACTCCAGTAGGCCCTGGACCTAATTACAGAGGTCTTTTATAAATCCTGGTGTCAGGTTACCTGCATCTGTTTCATTCTCACAGCTCTGCCCTAACCCCAGGAGTCCCTGGACCTCATTACAGTGGTCCATTAAAGATCCTGGTGTCAGGGTACCTGCATCAGTTGGGGTTTCACCGCTCTGCCTTAACCCCAGGAGGCCCTGGACCTCATTACAGTGGTCCATTATAGATCCTGGTGTCAGGGTACTTGCATCAGTTGGGGTTTCACAGCTCTTCCCTAACTCCAGGAGGCCCTGGACCTGATTACAGAGGTCCATTAGAGATCCTGGTGTCAGGGTATCTGCATCAGTTGGAGTTTCACAGCTCTGCCCTAACCCCAGGAGGCCATGGACCTAATTACAGAGGTGTTTTATAAATCCTGGTGTCAGGGTACCTGCATCTGTTTCATTCTCACAGCTCTGCCCTAACCCCAGGAGTCCCTGGACCTCATTATAGTGGTCCAGTAGAGATCCTGGTGTCAGGGTACCTGCATCAGTTGGGGTTTCACAGCTCTGCCCTTACTCCAGGAGGTCCTGGACATAATTGCAGAGGTCTTTTATAAATCCTGGTGTCAGGTTACCAGCATCTGTTTCATTCTCACAGTTCTACCCTAATCCCAGGAGTACCAGGACCTCATTACAGTGGTCCTTTAAAGATCCTGGTGTCTGGGTACCTGCATCAGTTGGGGTTTCACCGCTCTGCCCTAACCCCAGGAGGCCCTGGACCTCATTACAGTGGTCCATTATAGATCCTGGTGTCAGGGTATCTGCATCAGTTGGGGTTTCACAGTTCTTCCCTAACTCCAGGAGGCCCTGGACCTGATTACAGAGGTCCATTAGAGATCCTGGTGTCAGGGTACCTGCATCAGTTGGGGTTTCACAGCTCTTCCCTAACTCCAGGAGGCCCTGGACCTAATTAAAGAGGTGTTTTATAAATCCTGGTGTCAGGGTACTTGCATCTGTTTCATTCTCACAGCTCTTCCCTAACGCCAGGAGGCCCTAGACCTGATTACAGAGGTCCATTAGAGATCCTGGTGTCAGGGTACCTGCATCAGTTGGGCTTTCACAGCTCTGCCCTAACCCCAGGAGGCCCTGGACCTAATTACAGAGGTGTTTTATAAATGCTGGTGTCCGGGTACCTGCATCTGTTTCATTCTCACAGCTCTGCCCTAACCCCAGGAGTCCCTGCACCTCATTATAGTGGTCCAGTAGAGATCCTCGTGTCAGAGTACCTGCATCAGTTGTGGTTTCACAGCTCTGCCCTAACTCCAGGTGGCCCTGGACCTCATTACAGTGGTCCATTAGAGATCCTGGTGTCAGGGTACCTGCATCAGTTGGGGGTTCACAGTTCTGCCCTAACTCCAGGAGGCCCTGGACCTAATTACAGAGGTCTTTTATAAATCCTGGTGTCAGGTTACCTGCATCTGTTTCATTCTCACAGCTCTGCCGGTCCATTAAAGATCCTGGTGTCTGGGTATCTGCAGCAGTTGGGGTTTCACCCCTCTACCCTAACCCCAGGAGGCCCTGGACCTCATTACAGTGGTCCATTAGAGATCCTGGTGTCAGGGTACCTGCATCAGTTGGGGTTTCACATCTCTGCCCTAACTCCAGGAGGCCCTGGACCTAATTACAAAGGTCTTTTATAAATCCTGGTGTCAGGTTACCTGCATCTGTTTCATTCTCACAGCTCTGCCCTAACCCCAGGAGTCCCTGGACCTCATTACAGTGGTCCATTAAAGATCCTGGTGTCTGGGTATCTGCATCAGTTGGGGTTTCACCCCTCTAACCTAACCCCAGGAGGCCCTGGACCTGATTACAGAGGTCCATAGAGATCCTGGTGTCAGGGTACCTGCATCAGTTGGGGTTTCACAGCTCTTCCCTAACTCCAGGAGCCCCTGGACCTAATTAAAGAGGTGTTTTATAAATCCTGGTGTCAGGGTACCTGCATCTGTTTCATTCTCACTGCTCTGCCCTAACCCCAGGAGTCCCTAAACCTCATTGCAGTGGTCCATTAAAGATCCTTGTGTCTGGGTACCTGCATCAGTTGGGGTTTCACCCCTCTACCCTAACCCCAGGAGGCCCTGGACCTTATTACAGTGGTCCATTAGAGATCCTGGTGTCAGGGTACCTGCATCAGTTGGGGTTTCACAGCTCTTCCCTAACGCCAGGAGCCCCTGGACCTAATTACAGAGGTCTTTTATAAATCCTGGTGTCAGGTTACCTGCATCTGTTTCATTCTCACAGCTCTGCCCTAACCCCAGGAGTCCCTGAACCTCATTACAGTGGTCCATTAAAGATCCTGGTGTCAAGGTAACTGCATCGGTTGGGGTTTCATAGCTCTGTTCTAACTCCAGGAGGCCCTGGACCTCATTACAGAGGTCTTTTATAAATCCTTGTGTCAGGGTACCTGCATCAGTTGGGGTTTCACCGCTCTGCCCTAACCCCAGGAGGCCCTGGACCTCATTACAGTAGTCCATTAGAGATCCTGGTGTCAGGGTACCTGCATCAGTTGGGGTTTCACAGCTCTGACCTAACTCCAGGAGCCCTGGACCTGATTACAGAGATCCATTAGAGATCCCGGTGTCAGCGTACCTGCATCAGTTGAGGTTTCAGAGCTCTGCCCTAACCCCAGGAGGCCCTGGAGCTCATTACAGTAGTCTATTAGAGATCTTGGTGTCAGGGTACCTGCATCAGTTGGGGTTTCACATCTCTGCCCTAACCCCAGGAGGCCCTGGACCTAATTACAGAGGTCTATATCCCAGCTAGGTGTGTTGGTGCATGCTCCTGTTGCAGTCGGCCACAAATGCCCTATTCACAGGAGGCCCTAGTGGTTTCCACACAGGTAGAGTACACATCCTGGTGTTCTGGTAGTGGTTCCTGGTGATGTGTTCAGGGCCACCCAATCTCCGCGCGATGCCAGAACACATCACACATGTTCCAATACAGATATCATGGTGGCATGGCGTGTGTGTCTGCGGATACAGGGCCAAGAATCACCTCCCCTGTAGACCAGCATACCTACCTCACACATGGCATGGTGCTGCCATGTAATGCAGGGAGAGTGTGGGATCTGGGTAAGGCTGGCCTGTGGGTTTGGCCCAATGACTCGTTGGTGGCACCCCACACATGCCCGGAACCACAGACACACATGCAGGCGGCATTGCAAACAGGTAGCATAGGACCCACTGGCATGAGCAGCAGCAGCACCCTGCTGTACGCAGTGATGTGTGATATGCATTGGGCACCCACCAGAGATATCTGGCCCTTAATGTTCCCACCCATTGCATTTCCATCCAGGTGGAGGACCTACGGAAAAAGGGACGGGAGTTGCGGCTGCACTGCCCAGATGTCATTGAGTGGCTGCAAAAGAGGACGCTGCAGGAACGTGGCAGTGAGTGTTGCTGCCCCTGCAGCGCAGTACAGCATGTCACAGTGGTCCAACGCCCTATGTGAGGCCACACTATGTTTATATGGTGTTGTAATTGCATGATGGTGTGGTAATGACTATCTTCCTCCACAGAAGCTGCTGCTGCTGCTGGTGAGGGGACATCAGCCTCAAGGCCACCCACAGCACGCCTCACAGCTGCAGTCCAGCTGGAGGAGGAGGAGGAGGAGGCAGAGGAGGAAGAGGAGGAGGAGGTGGAGGAGGAGGAGGCAGCATGATGGTGTGTTAATGACTGTCTTCCCCCTCAGAAGTTGCTGCTGCTGGTGAGGGGACATCAGCCTCAGGGCCACCCACAACACGCCTCACAGCTGCAGTCCAGCCGGAGGAGGAGGAGGAGGCAGCAGAGGAGGAGGAGGCGGCAGAGGCGGCGGAGGTGGAAGAGGATGATGGGGACATAGAGGGGGTGGAGGGTGAGGTGAAATACCTGTTACAACCCCCACTGTGAAACATGCACATGTCAAGCATATCCCACCAGATCAGTCTGCAGAAGAATCATGCACTCAGCAACTAGCCTCGCATGACCATGTTTAAATCTGTGTGTCCCATGAGCCATTCACATGCCAGGAAAGGGTCCTGATGAGGGCTCGTGTGAGTCACAGATCTCACACATGGGGTAGTGTCACAGTTCAATGTGTCAATGCTTGATCTGTACACTGGTCATATGAGATAAGCCAGATGACGTGAGGAGTCATGGCACACACATACAGATATCTGGGGGGGGGGGGCCCTATTTTCTCTAACTCTGGCCCACAGTACAGATTACGCTGACAAACTATGCTAGGTAACAATACCCATGGGGAGGGGTCAGTCATGTAAGCTGTCTAGGTGACCTGGGATAGGTGTTTTCCACTGTGCGTTTCCTTGGGGTATATGGCCGTGAACAGTGTGTGTGTGTCTGAGCTCCTCACACATGCTGACACCTGACAAGCCATGCTACAAGAGGGGGGGGGAACGCACATGGCACAGACACCCCCCCCCCGCACAGAAGGAACAATCTGCTATGTTGCCAACATATTGTGGTGCACATGCAATCTCATTGTGGATGCTATGTCCACCACCATGGGGATTGTTGTGTATGCTGTTACCCACCTTCGTCATCGTGCCTTGCTGAGGCAGTGTGGGCCTGCAGCTCTGCCAAGATTGTAGGCATGCTTGTGGGAGGGGTGGCTGATGTCTCTGGTGACTGCATGGTGTGGTGACTCCCCTCCATTTCCATACCCTCTAGAGCCTGTGAGCTGCTGCTAGTGGCCCCCACTGGAGTGTTGACATCCGCTGGCGTGTCCTCTGCCTCGGCCAGCACATTGTTTCCTGTTGTGCCGTCGTCATTGCTGGCGGTGTCCCCGTACATTGTGGGCTCTGGCTCCTCACCATCCTGAGGCCTTGCCACATCTTCCTCCTGATGTGCCTCCATGGTCCTGTAGTCACCTGGGGGTTGGAAAAGGGTACACAGCACAGATGAGTTTGCAGAGTGCACCTATGTACACCTGTGTAGTACATCCCTGTCATAATCAATGTGGTATGCGCCTGTGCCTGCTGTTGGTACGCCTACAATAGGGACAGCACAGGTGCCCACAGTGTGCTGTGCCTGGCAGGGGGTGGGGTAGCAGCCTCATTCCCTGGTGTAGCTGTACCACATGGGATGCAGTGTGTGAGGGATGGTGTTTTGTGTGCCGCACCCTCTATCTGCAGTATCAGGTATGGACTGGCTGCCTGACCTTGGATGTGGCCTCAGCAATACATGTGGCTTCTCTCTGCTCTGGGAAGAGCAGTGCCCTCACAGTGCTCTGCTAAAGAGGTGGATATTTAACTCCTCTGATGACTTTGCTGTGAGTTCTAGCTGTCTATTTATTTATTTATTTATTTATTTTGTCTTTATTGATGTGCTACTTCACCTCCCTGTTCCCCTTAGTTTTGCATTTCAGCTTTCTCAGCTGTATAACTTACCTTGCCTCTCTCAACTAACTGGCCTTTGTGTGGTAGCCAGGTTAACTGTTACTTTAAATTAAATATCTCTCCTTGCTCTGTCCCCAGAACGTGCTGTGTTTTAAACTTTTTTTCCTGCTCTAGCCTACCTGAGGGACAACTCCCCCCCTGCTGAGGTATTGTGTAGCCCTTCTTCCTGTCTCCTCCTCCCATGTGTGCATAGTCTGTTCTGTTTGCCTCTCTCTGCTCTGGGAAGAGCAGTGCCCTCACAGTGCTCTGCTAGAGAGGTGGGTATTTAACTCCTGTGACAACTTTGCTGTGAGTTCTAGCTGTCTATTTATTTATTTATTGTTGTCTTTATTGGTGTGCTATTTCACCTCCCTGTTCCCTTTAGTTTTGCACTTCAGCTTTCTCAGCTGTATAACTTACCTTGCCTCTCTCAACTAACTTTGTGTGTTAGCCAGGTTAACTGTTATTTTAAATTAAATATCTCTCCCTGCTCTGTCCCCAGAACGTGCTGCGTTTAAACTTTTTTTCCTGCTCTAGCTACCTGAGGGACTACCCCCTCCCCCCCCCCTGCTTAGGGTACAGGACAGGGTACCTTGTAACAGCCCTCTTTTAATAGGTCTTATTTCCCTCCCTCCCTCCCTCCCCAACACCCACCCACCCCTGGGGTAATTGTAGCTTTATAGGTATTTACACGTCGTAGAGGAAAGGGACTGCTCTCAGGCGTAACTCTTTATCCAAATCAGTCATACATTGAGGACCTGAGATTAATTAAGCTTCAGGTGAACAAGGTATATTTGAGGTATTAGATACACTTTTATTAGTATAAGCATCTACACCAACCCTTAGTAAGTACAGAATTTAAAGACCTAAACACAAGCTTTAAACTAAGATGAAGACAACAGTCCAGCAGCGAGATGGGGGCTTTCCAGTCTTTTCCATTGCGTGTCACATGTATGATTTTCTCCCAGTTGGTGAGAGGTCTTACGTGTGCACTAAGTGCAAGGAGCTCTTTGCTCTCAGGGAACGAGTCCGTTCTCTAGAGGCTAGAGTAGCAGACTTAGAAAGAATAAGAAAGACAGAGAGGTACATAGACGAGACCTACAGGGATATAGTCCTGAGGTTCCACCTCCAGTCTGGCAGTATCCCTGTTGCCATGGAGGAGAGAGGTCACATGACAGGAGAGCATCATCTTGTTGTGGCAGGACGTGATCCTGTAACTAGGACCTGTCCTCCAGGTGATGTAAAACCCTCTCGCACTGAGGACGTTTCTCCAGGGCCATATGCCCATGAGGGAAGGGTTAGGACAGCTGTTATAGTTGGTGATTCAATCATTAGGCATGTAGATAGCTGGGTGGCTGGTGAACGTGAGGATTGCCTGGTAACATGCCTGCCTGATGCGAAGGTAGCGGACCTCACGCACCGCCTCGATAAGATCTTAGATAGTGCAGGGGAGGAGTCTGCTGTCTTAGTACATGTCGGTACCAATGACATAGGAAAATGTGGTAGGGAGGTTCTGGAGGCTAAATTTAAGTTTTTAGGTAGGAAATTGAAATCCAGAACTTCCAGGGTAGCATTCTCCGAAATGCTTCCCGTTCCATGTGCAGGACCCAAAAGGCAGGCAGAGCTCCGGAGTCTCAATGCGTGGATGAGACGATGGTGCAAGGATAAGGGTTTTGGATTTGTTAGGAACTGGGGAACATTCTGGGGAAAGGAGGGGCTCTTCCGAAGGGATGGGCTTCACCTTAACCAGGATGGAACAATACTGCTGACATTAACCTTTAAAAAGGAGATAGAAAAGCTTTTAAACTAGAAAATAGGGGAAAGCCGACAGTCGCCCAAGAGCGCATGGTTCGGAAGAAGGTATTCTTGAACAATACTACCAAAAGCAGTGAGGTTCCAAAAAAGAGTAAAGCAGCTCAAATTCCCTTGATTATGGTGCAGACAGAACGTAAAGATTCCAAATTACCCATGCCTGCCAATAGCCAGATTAATATTAATAAAATACAGTCTCTAAAATGCTTGTATGCAAATACTAGAAGTCTAAACAATAAGATGGGAGAGTTAGAATATATAGCACTAAATGAGAGGTTAGATATGATTGCAATCTCAGAGACATGGTGGAAGGAGGATAACCAGTGGGACTCTGTGATACCTGGATACAAACTATATCGTATTGATAGAACTGATCAAATTGGTGGAGGGGTTGTGCTCTATGTTAGAGAGGGCATTGAGTCAGAAAGGATTAAAGTTTTGCAGGAAACAAAATTTGCTGTAGAATCTCTATGGATTGAGATTCCATGTATGAAGGGGAAGGTGATGGCAGTGGGGGTGTACTATCGACCGCCTGGCCAGAATGAACAAATGGATGATGAAATGCTCAAAGAAATCAAGGAAGCTAACAAAAGTCACAGCAAAGTAATAATGGGTGATTTCAATTACCCCAGTATTGACTGGGTCAATGTCACAGCAGGACATGCTAGGGAGATAAAGTTTCTAGATGAAATAAATGACTGCTTCTTGGAGCAGCTGGTTCATGAACTGACCAGAGGGGAAGCCATACTGGACCTAGTCCTTAGTGGAACACCAGATCTGGTGCAAGAAATAAGGGTGTTGGGACCACTTGGCAATAGTGATCATAGCATGATCTTGTTTGATTTAATTAGCGGAGGAGGGATAGTAAAGAAATCCACAGTACTACCATTTAACTTTCGAAAGGGAGACTATGATAAAATGAGGAATATAGTTAAGAAAAAACTAAAAAGAGCGGTTGCAAAGGTTAAAGACTTATATCTAGCTTGGGTGTTGTTTAAAAATACTATCCTGGAAGCCCAGACCAGCTGTATTCCACACATTAAGAAAAGTGGAAGAAAGTCCAAAATACTGCCTGCATGGTTTAAAGGTAAGGCCAGAGAGGCTGTTGCTGCCAAAAAAGCATCTTTCAGGAAATGGAAAAAAGAGCCAAACAACGAAAACTGGAAACAGCACAAGCACTGGCAAGTTAGATGCAAAGCATTGATAAGGCAGGCAAAGCGAGAATTTGAGAAGGAACTTGCTGCGGAAGCAAAAACATGAAATAAAGACTTTTTCAAGTACATTCATAGCAAAAGGTCTGTGAGAGAGTCAATTGGACCGTTAGATGATAGAGGGGTAAAAGGGGCAGTAAGAGGAGTCAAGGCTATAGCGGAGAGACTGAATGGATTCTTTGCTTCGGTCTTTACTGAGGAAGATGTAGGGATGTTACCCAAGACTGAAGTGGTATTTAAAGGTGATACTGCAGAGGAATTGAGAGAAATATTGCTACACCGGGAAGATGCATTGCAACTATTTGATAAACTGAATAGTAGCAAATCACCTGGACCGGATGGTATACATCCAAGAGTCTTGAAAGAACTGAAATATGAGATTGCAGACCTGCTATTAGTAATCTGTGAACTTTCATTAAAATCATCTGTAATATCTGAAGATTGGAGGATCGCCAATGTAACGCCAATTTTTAAAAAGGGTTCCAGGGGTGATCCGGGAAATTACAGAGTGGTGAGCCTGACATCAGTACCGGGGAAAATGGTAGAAACCATCATAAAGAACAAAATTACACAGCATGTAGATAGTCATGGCCTAATGGGAGACAGCCAACATGGCTTTAGACAAGGAAGATCTTGTCTTTCTAATGTGATATGTTTTTTTGAAGGTGTGAATAAACAGGTAGAGAAATGTGAGTCGGTTGATACAGTGTATCTGGACTTTCAGAAAGCCTTTGACAAAGGTCCCTCATCAGAGACTTTTGGCAAAACTAAAAAGTTATGGGATAGGAGGAAGTGTATTATTGTGGATCGGGAACTGGTTAAAAGATAGTAAGCAGAGGGTAGGGCTAAATGGCCAATTTTCCCAATGGAAAAAGGTGAATAGTGGAGTACCCCAGGGATCTGTACTGGGTCCGCTACTTTTTGACATATTCATAAATGACCCGAAAAAGGGAATAGCTAGTGTGGTTATCAAATTTGCAGATGACACAAAACTGTTTAAAGTTGTTAAAACCCAAGAGGACTGTGGAAAACTGCAGGAGGATCTGGATAAATTGGAAGACAGGGCATCCAAATGGCAGATGAAATTTAATGTGGAAAAGTGCAAAGTTATGCACCTAGGAAAGAACAACCCACACTATGGTTACACAATGCAAGGTTCCACATTGGGAACCACCACCCAGGAAAAAGATTTAAGAATCATCGTGGATAACATGTTAAAACCCTCCATCCAGTGTTCAGCAGCGGCCAAGAAAACAAATAGAATGCTAGGTATCATAAGGAAAGGAATAGAAAATAAAACAAAGGATATTATAATGCCTCTGTATCGTTCCATGGTACGACCGCACCTTGAATATTGTGTGCAATTCTGGTCGCTGTATCTTAAAAAGGATATAGCGTTATTAGAAAAGGTACAGAGAAGAGCCACCAAAATGGTAAAGGGGATGGAAGGCTACTCCTATGAAGAGAGGCTACAAAGGTTAGGGCTCTTCAACCTGGAAAAGAGACGGCTGAGGGGAGATATGATAGAGGTCTGTAAATTAATGAATGGAGTGGAACGGGTGAACATAGATTGATTGTTTATGCTATCAGAATACAGAAAGACTAGGAGACATGTAATGAAGCTACAGGGTAAACTATTTAAGACAAATAAGAGAATTTTTTTTTTCACTCAACGTGTAACCAAACTCTGGAATTTGTTACCGGAGGATGTAGTAAGAGCTGTTAGTGTAGCTGGGTTTAAAAAAAGTTTGGACAAGTTCCTGGAGGAAAGGTCCATAAACCACTATTAAAAAGGGACCCAGGATATCAATGCTTGACCCAGTACAAGCATTGTGGAACCTGTGTCTTTTGGGGATACTGCTAGGTACGTATGACCTAGATTGGCCACTGTTGGAAACAGGATACTGGACTTGATGGACCTTGGTCTGACCCAGTATGACATATCTTATGTTCTTATGTTCTTATGGCTGTGGCGCATGTGGGAGCCCTGAGTGGGATAGTGAGCCGTCATTGTGTGTGCGAGCGATGTGCTTGCATTGCTCTAAGTGGTATGCACGTTAGGTGTTGCAGGATGTGTCCGTGTCAGCCAGATGTGTCTGTGGGTCCTCCTCTTTACAAGCCACTATGCGGTGCGGCTGTACAGGTATCCCATACTCCATGCACCGTGTGTGGGGGTATGGGAATGTGTGTGTGGCACTGTGGGACATGTATAAGGGCTGATCCCAGGTATTATGGGGGTTGTGCTATGTGCATTTGGTATGGGTGTGGCAATGTGCCCTCCAATGTCTGGTGAGGGTTTGGGCGGTATTGCCACTGTATGTGTGCCCCGACAGAGTGTTATGTGTGTGACATGTGTGTGATTTTCTTGACGGTGTTTGCGTCTACGTCATCATCCCCGTGTGTTAGTCCTTTCCCTGTCAGAGGTCTGTGATATGTCCCTGGATAGGTAGGTGCATACTGAAGTTAAATGAGTTTTGTTGGTGTGTGTGTGTACCCCCAGGCCAATGTTTTATGGGCTAGTTGTATGTCCCTCTTGTATGTCTCCCCGTGTCACTATGTGCTCGGCGACTGACTGCAGAGGTATGATGACTGGCTGTGACCTATATACCAGATATTATTTTAACAAGTAAACCTCAGGGTGACAGAGAACGCAGGCTGGTACTGCTGAACACGCCCCAAAAGATGTAGGCACAAAACAATAACTCAATGTAAGCCCTCATAAGCCATATGTGATGAAGGAACGCAAGACCAATCTGGGTATGACAACTCTAGTAGTAGGGGAATCTGACCTCAGTTAGTCCCTCCAACCACATATCCTTAGGAGGAGGAGTACTTTTAAGGACAGACAGGCCCTGTACTCGCATGAACTTTGCATACATCAGTGGCCAAACTCACCTATATGTACAGCCCAGAGGGTCTAGCAGAACAGACAAACTTCACAGCACTAGAGAGCAACAATGTAGAAATGATACAAGGAGGTTATCTGAATACTGTCAAATGATATCCCAATGTTGCTCTTTATTGTTATATTGCTGCTCAGGTATGCTGTGATGCTCTTTGATTACAGTGGGATATCATTAGCCACTCCTCAGATATGCCCTTTACATCTCTGTTACATTGCTGATCTGTAGTGCTGTGAATTGTTGCTATGCAGCTTAACCCTCTGGGCTTTGCATGTATGTTTTCTGGACCACTGATGTATTCAGTGTTCAATCAGATATGGGCCTTGTTCACCACGCCCCCTGCCTCTCCACTGCTTTGTGGTCCTGAACTACATTCAGGACTGTCTCTATCATGCACGCAGGCCCAGGTATCTGTCACACACATCCTGTACCTACCCTGCCATGTGCTGCTGTGCCATCACCCCATAGTTGCCTGTGTTCAGGCACGCATGCTCTCTGGACATGGTCCCCCAACAATCCCCTCCATGTGCCACATGTGCTTGGGCGTGGCCTATACGTGTGCTGCATATCTACTACTACTGCTCCTACTCCTACTCCTACCCCTAAGCATTTATAGGGCGCTGCCAAGTGCACACAGCACTGTAAACGTGAAAACACAAAAAGACAATCCATGCCCAATGGAGCCTATAATCTAAAAGGACAATGCACTAACAGGTGTGGAGGGAGGCTTGGAACAGGAGCAAACAGACAAGAGCAGGGGAGACAGGTCAAAGGAAGGAGGTGGGAACAAGCGTGAGAGGAAGGCAGAAAGGTGAGATTAGAAAGGGGAGGAATGGGGAACAGCACACTCTTGTGCCAAAGGCAGAGGCAAACATGTAAGCTTTGAACCTAAGTGTGAGGAGGGCCATAGAAGATGCCTGATGCATAGACAAAGGACATTTATTCCAAGCCTAAGGAAAAGCAAGATGTACGGTGCATACCCACCTGCCTGTGGATGGGCGGTGTCTAGCGCTTCTGGCAGTCCACGCAGGTAGATGGGCCCAAGAGCATCTGCGAGCTCCTGCTCCAGGGGTTTGAGAGTTGGGGCAAAGGGGGCACCCCCACCGGTGCCCATGGCATGTTGCCTCTCCACCACCATGTGTGCACGGACACCACGCTTAATGTCGTTAAATCTCTTTCTCAGGCTGTCCAGGTCCCTGGTTGGTCCCCCTGCCTGAGCTATGGGCTCCTGTACCTCCTCCCACACATGTGTACATGTTGCCACAGTAGTGCTGTTGTTGAGCCGGCCATAGAGCACCTCATACCGCTCCAACACACTGGCCAGCAGGATGTGGTTTTCTTGTTGGCTGAATCTCACAGCCCTCCTCTGTTCCTCAGCTGGGACAGGTATACGCCTTCGTTTGGCACTGGGTGGCCCCTGTGTGGGCTGCGAAACACCCAATGGGCCTGCAGCCACCACCACAGGCTCAACACTCCCTGCCGGCTCTGGGTCCTGCTGAGCAGGTGCCACCCCCCCTCCTCCCCTCCTGCCATGTCCTGTTGCTCCATCTCCCTGCCCTCTCCCTCCTTGTCACACATCCCTGCTCCTTGGCTCCTCTGCTACACCTCATACCTGCTCCTCGCCCCACCTCCTCTCCCTGCTGCCTGCTCCTCAACTCAGCACCTGTCTCTGTCGCCTGCTCCTTGCCTCCCCTCCTCTCTCTCTCGCCTGCTTTGCCACACACCTCTCCACAACAAACCTGCCTCTAACACTCTCCACCACCACTCACCAACCCAGCCACTCCCCACGACACACCTGCTTCTGACACTCTTCACCGACAACCACCAACACCACGTGCCTTCTCTCCCTCGCCTACACAAACCCCTCAACGTGTACCAGGTGCGCATGTGTATTTATAGTTTTTTTTTTACGTTGCGCATGTTACGCATGCGCAGTGGCATGAGCATGTCAGCTGTGCACATTGCGCATGCGCCACATAAGGTGCGTGCACAGAACACCATGTTACGCATGCACTGTGCGTGAGCATGAGGCTTGGCGCATGCGCGTAACCTCACGCAGCACATGCGCATCTCATGCTCATGCTCAGCGCATCTCACGCTCATGCACAGTGCATGTGCAACATGGTGTCCTGCGCACCCACCTTCTGCGGCGCATGTGCAGCTCGTGCAGCTGCCACGCTTGCACCACTGTGTATGCGCAACAATCACAATGTAAAAAAACCTATAAATACACATGCACACCTGGTACACGTTGAGGGGTTTGTGTAGGCGAGGGAGAGAAGGCGTGCGCTGTTGGTTGTTGGTGAAACAGAGTGTCAGAGGCAGGTGTGTCGTGGGGAGTGGCTGGGTTAGTGAGTGGTGGTGGGCTTGTGTGACTGTGTTGCTGTGTGCTGGGGGAGGTGTGTGGCTAGGTTGGTGAGGTGGGTGTCTGAGTTTGAGTGAGTTGGAGGAGTTGAGGAGGGTGGAGTTAATGGCAGGCTTTGGGGTTGCTGCATGTGCAGTGGGAGGTGATCAGGGGCTGCGGCTGCCTGACGGGGGAGATGGTGTCCATGGGGCTGAGGCACAGGGCATGGGTGTAGTCCCGCTGCAACACAGACCTGCAGCTGTGGGGGTAGGCCAGGCAGAGGCTGTGCCAGCATGGCACAGGAGGCGTGCGGAGTTGCAGGCTCGCCAGCCTTGCCTCTACAGGCCCAGGGCCCAGCTCCAGGGCATGCGTGAGGACCAGGTCATCTCCCTCTATCGCCTGAGCATGGGGGCTATTAGGGAGCTCTATGAGGATCTAAGACCAGACTTCGAGCCCCTTACTGGTCGGTCACATGCCATACCGGTTTGGTCAAGCTCCTTGGTGCCCTACATTTCTTTGCCTCTGACTGTTTCCAGTCATCTGTGGTCACAGTGGGTGGCATGAGACGTCCCACCTTCTCATGCTGTCTCCACCAGGTACTGTGTGCCATGATCTCCAACACTTTCTGTGGGACACGTCCAACAGAGCTGCGAGTGTGTGCAGGTCCTAAGTGTTTGGGTGGTGGGCTGCATGTACACCCTTCCCTGACATTGTAGCATCACCCAACAGCAGTGTATCATTGCATTTGACCAGCCTTTATCTCCACTAATCTCCAATTGTGCACATACAGGCCATATGCTACTGCTGGCACGCTCACTTTAGCATACTGTGTGGGTGTGTGTTGTTGGGTTGGCTGTGTGATGATACAGCATGCAGTCATTTTGCATTATCATGTGGTGTGAGGGGTCTGTACACCTGGGGAGCGGTGCTGACTGTGCTCTCTACCTTACTGCTGTTTACCTTGTGAATATTCTGGACATGTGTTGTGTGTTGTGAGCTGACCTATCTCTTGTTTGCTGACAGACCACTGCGCAACAGCATTTTTGTATCACAGATATCGCCAGAATGTGGACATGCATCAACAGTGGCTGGACATGGGGACATGGTGACTGTACACATTTCGATGACATCTTCTCCCTTCACTGTGACGTGTTGTGGCCTTTGAGAGCCTCAGGGGATCCCAAACAGACACTTGATGCAAACACATGGTAGGTTGCACCTTTGGTCTTTTGGAAATGACATTAGCCTTTTAATGATTTACCATTTGTTTCAAGGACATTTCATGTTGGGTCTCTGTACACGAACGCTGATGCACATGGGGTGGAGCTGTGAAACGCCTGTGTAACATGGGCATGGACATGACCATATCCATGTGACACCCTTGTCTGTGGTTCCAATTCCAATTGTCCACAACATGCACTGTGTTCTGTGTTGTGATCATGTTATGTTTGCCTGTGTGATGTTTCATTATGTACATATTGATGTTTGACTCTCTGCCATTTGGGCTGATGTTGCAAGCAGCATTCCAATACATTGTTTATACTCTTCTGACACAGGGCAGAGGACACACAAAGCACATCTACTACAGTGCATCCGGCGTCACCATCACCCACCTGTTGGAGGACACAACAACACCATGGAACTATTCATGGGAAATGGTGCCATAGGATGTTTGACCTCTGCAAGTGGGACACATGCCTAGGATGGACAGTATTATTGTTGGACTGCTACTTTGGACATGACAGGCCTGTCCAACACACCACTGCTGCCGTGCTCTGGCTGGGTGTCGTGTTCATCGCAGGAGACACACATGACCTTTCCAATACTGTGGCATAATGGGATGTCACACTTGACTATGCATGCCCAGGGTTTCAAGGACAGTCTTAACGGGACTTGTTGGGTTGCAGTCGCCCTTTGCACTGTGGACACTATGTACTGGTCCCCATGTGTGCAGCAGGGACTGACATTGTCGCTGTATGTTGTACATCCTTCTGACATTGTGTTGTTGTGTTTTGCCCATGTGTGTGACATGGATCACAGGATACGCACATCTGTTTGTTTCAACACGAGCATACAGCCATGAGTGTGGCACGGGGGGAGCAATGGAGAGGTCCTCTTGTCCATGTCCACCTAGCCTCCACTTGGACATGACACAGTATTTGCCACAACACCACTTTCCTGCACACCACCATCTTGGATTGATGTTTGTAATCACCAAGGGTGTTACAGTGCATGTTTGGCATCACTGTACCATGTTTCAACGTACACGGTGCATGTGCATGTGACTATGTTGGTGCAACACAGCATGTTGCAATATGACTTCTGTGTGGGTAACTGTAACGTGTTTGACCTTTCCATCTCTATATACAGGTTATTGCGTCTGTTTACTGTACAGACGTGACGCTCTGCATTGATTTGCAAACCCAGCATTGCATGTCTGTACAGTCCTATTTATCCCCTGAGGTAACGACACTCACATTGTCCCGTTATATTTAGAGTGTGGTAGTGTGAGTGTCCATTTTCTTCCTTCATTTGTGCATTCTATGTACCGTGATATATGTGTACAGACACTGTATCCACACCAACCAGTGCAGGGGGACCTTCTGCATAGTGTTATCTCTGCATGTTTCTGCGGATGGTTTCATTTGACTTCTCTGTGTTCATGTGCCTCTGCTACCTGTTAGCATATCCTCATTGTGCATTTGACAATTGTTTAGGGTTACATTGTTGCAGCTTTGATTCCTATATCAGGCATTATGTGACAGCTGTAGCATATATTTCAATATGTGTGTTTACACTTTCCTATTTTTAACAACATATGCTGTTTCATTTGTGTGCCTCCTGTGTTGGCAGACAGATATGTTTTAAGGAACAGATCATGATTGATGTGTGTTGGGCCCTCATCATGCACCGCCTACTGTCTACATGCACACATATGTAACTAACACATTTGGGGCATGCAGCAGCATGTGGGGGGTGGGGGCCTAATGCATACTGCACACCATGCACCTGATGAACATTATCTCTCCTGCCTATCATCTGTAGACGGGCCAGTGACATTTCTCTAACATGTTGGTTGCTGCCCTGCAAAATGTGTTTTCAGATTTTCACCTGGGATCCAATCACCTTGATATTATGATAGGCAGTATCTACACTATCTCTGATGATTAACCAAAATAAAAATATGTGTTGGATGTACATTTGTCTCTGCTGCTGCTTGAACACACTGACACACGTATTTAGTGGTTTCCTGGTCATGTACATGGCCCACCTGTGCTCACATCCTTGTACGGTGCCAGCGGTCTATCTGCCAGCCGTCTGCCACATCACTGGGTGTTACAGGTTCCCATACACACATTTCCTTTGAGGTAACATCTTTGCATTGTGTTTTGTGTGGTTGTTTGGGATGGTTGTGGGCATGTGTTGTAACGCCATAGGCTGCAGGTTTGATTCCCATATGTTGGGGTTTTTTTTTGTGTTATGCTGACCTGACCATGAGCTAACTACAAGGTTCATCACCTATCCACACACCCTTCCACCTCTTCACTGTACACCAAAGTGTGCCCTCTGTGCTGCCTATCCATCACATATTAGCTGTTACATATGTCTTTTTCTCTGTAGTACTCACATAGACTTTGTGTGGTTGTTTGTGTGCTTGTTTGGGATGGTTGTGGGCATGTGTTGTAACGCCATAGGCTGCAGGTTTGATTCCCATATGTTGTTTTTTTTTTGTGTTATGCTGACCTGACCATGAGCTAACTACAAGGTTCATCACCTATCCACACACCCTTCCACCTCTTCACTGTACACCAAAGTGTGCCCTCTGTGCTGCCTATCCATCACATATTAGCTGTTACATATGTCTTTTTCTCTGTAGTGCTCACATAGGCAGTCTGTTTGGGGGATTGGCATTGCTGTGGATTAGCTGGACTGTGGCATACCTGTTTACAGGTTCAATTCTCACATTTTTCTGTTCTGTTCCATATTTTACCCTGCTCCACATGGCATCCCCTGCCGCCCTTTGGGTTTAGGTTCTTTCCTCTTTTGTATGTTGTATCCACTGCATAACATTTCTTTGTGTGTGTGTATGTGGTTATATGTGGTTCTGGTTCCAATTACAGACTGTGATTTGAGCTGTACACACCAGATCTGCATGTGCATTCCATCATGGTTACTGTTGGAGGTTTGCCTATCCTGGAAGCTAGCAGACTTCTTGTATGATGCCCTGCAGTATTCTTGTATGCAGCCTTTGCTGATGACCTCATGTTGGTGGTATAGCCTACCGGTTTGTGCACTGACATTTGTGCTAATGGTCATAGGTTTGATTTCTCTCTGTTCTCTTTCATTTGTATGCCTGTCCTGCACAGCTACTTTTCATTCCTGTTACAGTCATATCTGTGCAGATCTGTGCTGTTAGCACATTGTACCCTTATCACAGTTGCCAGCCATCCTTCTGTCCTTCTATGTGTATCTGGCAGCTGTGTGCCATCCTGCCCTGATGTGCAAGCTCCTACCCCATGTCCTGCACTGCTACACGTTTCTGCATTGCAGCTGTTCCTGGTTGTCTCTCCTGTGTGTGCTGTGCATGGCACTGCTACTCCTCTGTCCTCCTGTCATTGAACCTATCCTGCCACCTCTACCTCCTCTGCTGGACACATCTTCCCATCCTCTGCCACACACTGTCATTGTTGCATGGTACATTACCATCACCCTGTGCATCACTAGAGCTGGCCCCAATATGTTTGTCCATTTTTCAAACTGCCACATGGGCTGAACGCAGATTTCCTGATCCATCAGCTCAGATCTGCTTCCTTCCATCACTTGTGCATTGTCTTTCCTTGGTGCTCTGTGCAATGTTAGGGTTACATCTGTGTTTGGCCCATACCTTTCTTGCTTTTCAACTTGGGGAACCTTACTGCCCTTGGCCAACATTTCTTGAGTGCCCTATTCATCCTTGGGGCATCTTTAGCCACACCTTGGATTCAGCCAGCTTATGGGGCACCTAATATGGTGCCTTGGGGGTTGACAACCTTTCAACACGCCCTCTGGGGTACATTATAACCCACCTTGGCTGACGTGGTGGTTTAGGATGTGCCTTCTAGGGCGCCCTAAAAGGTGCATTAGTTTATGGCACTGGGGTGCGGGTATTTTTAGCTGGCAGCACAGATTGTTGGACTGTTACTAGCAGGAAAAGGACTTGTCTTGGTCACCCTTATTCATTAGGCCCACTTGGGGATTGACCTCATGACCCCTGTTTCAGCAGTCATTGTATTAACCAGTGTGCTGCACCTCTATTGCTGTGAGTGCAGGTCAACACGCGAAGTTAAGGTTAACGCGCGGTAATGTGTGCGGCTCCCTCTATCGCGCGATAATGGACATGGCGCACTTTATCACGCGATAACCCGTGATTGCTACCTTAAGAACGGAATGCCCACTCCTTATATGGCATCCTTCACATTATCGCTGCAACTAGCGCCGGTAACATTAAGACGGTTTAGTAAACATACCCCTTAGTGTTGATTTTGTATGTAGAGACCCCTAAGGTCCTATCTGCCATATGTTATTATTGTTATATTGTATTTATATACTGCACAAATGAAATGCTCACTGCTTTTTAACATATAAGTGATCTGGAAATAGGAACAACATGTGAGGTGATGAAATTTGCAGATGACACAAAATTATTCAAGGTTGTTAAATCACAAAATGATTTTGGAGAATTGCAAGAGGACCTTGAGAAATTGGGAGACTAGGCATCCAAACGGCAGATGGAATTTATTTGGACAAGTGCAAAGTTATGCAATTAGGAGAGAACAACCCAAACAATAGCTACATGTTGCAGGGTTGCACATTAGGAGTCACCACCCAGGTAAAGGATCTAGGCATTATCATAGATAATACTTTGAAATCCTATGCTCAGTGTACAGTAGTGTATAAGAATACTAATAGAATGCTAGGCATTATAAGAAAAGGAATGGAGAATAAAACAAAGGATATCATAATGCCTCTATTTCACTTCCTTGTGCGACCATACCTTGAGTAATGGTGCATTTCTCATCATCGCATCAAAAGAAAGATTGGCTGAGGGGAGATTTGATAGAGGTCTATAAAATAATGAGCAGACTAGAATGAGTAACTGCGAATAACTTGTCAACTTCTTCAAAAAGTAGAAAGACTAAGGGGCACACAATGAAGCTACCAAGTACATTTAGGACTAATCTGAGAAAATATTTTTTTTACTGAATGTGTAAGTAAACTGTGGAATTTGTTGGCAAAGGATGTAGTAAAAGCAGTTAATATAGCTGGGTTTAAAAACATTTTGGACAAGTTCCTGAAAGAGAAGTCGATAAACTATTATTAAAGTGGATTGGGAGAAATCCATTATTCATCTCTGGGATAAGCAGCATGGAATCTTTCTATCTTTAGGGATCCCTGGGCTGGCCACTGTTGGAAACAGGATACTAGGATTGATGAACCTTTGGTTTGTCCCATTACGGCAAATCTTAAATTCTTCTTTTCTTATGACATTAGATGCCAGAATATCTAAGGCCTTTAACAGCTGAAATTGGCATGAGTGGCAGAGAACCAGAGGGCATCTTTATAAGCCACTGAAAGGACTATAAAATCATTATTTCAACCAAGATGGCTTCTGAGACATAAGACTCTTGGGGGTATGTTTACTAAACTGCGGTAACGTTACAGACCGCGCGTTAGGTAACGTTAACGATCGTTAGGTAACGTTAATGCGGGGTATGTAACGTTAACACGCGTTAACGTTACCTAATGATCGTTAACGTTCCCGGCTGCGGTAAACACCGCAGAGGGTGGAGAGAGGGCGGAGAGAAGGGTTCAATGGGTGGGGAGTGGGCAGGGAGAGGCTCCCTGCACACTAACGCGCTGAACTGAAGGGCTGAATCCTACCGCAAATGAAAACCTGCCGTTAGATGCACATTTGCAGCAGGAGAAACCATTTCAGCGTCTGCAATGTACAGCATAGGCAGGGAGCTCAAGAAACGTGATAGTAGTGCTCCATTTGCAGCAACAGCATAGTGCCCAAGTATGAAAGACCACTATGGTGATGGTGCAAATGGGGCATGGGGGCTGCAGACAGGACATGCAGTGGGGGCTACTGGGGCACAGGGTGGACTAGGCAGAAAATGGAAACCAGTAATACAGCAACTGACCAGGGTCAGACATGCCCATGAGTCTGTGTCCCACAGTGTCCCATCCAGGGGACATTACCCAGCAGGTACCCCAAGGAGCACATAACATTGATAGGTGGTTCCGGGGGAAGCGTGGACATCTATGTATGCACCCCTACCCCAGAACCACACCTTAGGCAGCCGCCTACCTGCCTCCTGGATGGCCTGTGATGGCACATCACCGGCACCGACAGAATATGGTCATGGCAGCATGGCAGAGGGGGTGGGTGATTGTGCTGGAGGGAGCAGTGGCACCTGCCTGCAGTGGACCTAGGCCATGCCCTGTACCAGTACGTGGTGTGCAGTGCAACAGAAGAGGTCTGGCCGAGGAACATAAGGTTAGCCCCAGGCACCAGTTTGTTGCTGTGGCAACAGTGTGGTGCAGTACACTCAGCCAGCATTCCAAGGTCAGAGGTTCAGGTCCCATCTGTGGATCCTGCAGAGCATCTCCCCATAGTTTTAGACCACAATGCAGCCACAACAACAACATGGGCAAACCCCAGCGCTGCGGTGTATAGGGGTACGGACACCCACTCACAAGGGCTTCACTATCCACAGCTTCATGGAGTGTCAGGCTGTTGGCCCCAGCACAGAGCTGCAGTTATCACCAGAGCACTACTACTACCCCCTGCACAGATTAGCAATGTCGGCACTGTGATCAGGATCAGTGCGGTGGGTAGGGTTGTCAACCACCTCCATATCTGCACAATGCTGAGATAGGTGTGGGAATGTGCATATGTCTCTCCATTGTTTTGTGTCTGCCAACACCTCACTGAGCCCACATTGCTCACACTGCTTCCAGCGTTAGCCTGCAAATGTGCATAATGAGGAGCAAGGTATTGTGGGTATGGCCCAGACAGGGCGGATTGGCCAGGATGCATCTGCACAGGGTGGAGGGCAATGGCTGGGACACAGTAGTGCTCGACCACCACCTGCATGGACAGGGTGGCCACAGCATGTCATGCTGGGGGGGGGGGGATCACTCTCACTCTAACCGAGCAGTGACCATGGCATGTCTGTGTTCCCACATAGTGCTACACAATATTTGTTTCCAGTGATACCTGTGTGTTTTTGGCTCTGGGGCCCAATCATGGAGATACCTGCTTGATGTCTGTGTTCTACATCCCACCTCTGGGTGCACAGGGTTCTCCTGTGAGCATGCACTATGAACTGGTCAGTGGGTTGTTTGCAGTTTTCCTATGCATGGTGGGAACACCTTGTAGGATGCTGCAGGTGCAGTCTGACTGTGCTGTCTGTTGATGAATAGCAGACCATGGCGTGGGTCAGTTGAGCCTCCGCTGCCTACCCCAAGCATCACTGCTGGTCTGCAATGGTCACAGGTATGGCACTGGCCCAGCAGCCCTGGAGGGCTGTCATCCACCAGCAGGACTGTGGTTGCTGGTACTACAACCATTCTGCAGGGTGCAGACACCTGTCCCACCACACCCTCATCTACAAAAGGGGTGATTGAGGCTCCTTGAGGTATAAACTGCATACCACTTGGACCCATAGTGGCAGTGCTACATAACCCTAATGCGAGTCTAGACACCCCACTGCCCTGAAAACAGGTACCCATGGTAGCCAGACCTTAACACCGGGTACACACTAATCTGGGTGGTGTCCAGTCCCACAGGGCCACATGTGACTGCAGAACACAGCTGGAACAGATGTACCTTCAGTTTCACTACTAGGAACACCTGTCACACACTGGTAGTGATGGGGATGTGCAGTAGAACCTATCTTTAGCACCACATGTACTGTGGACCTAGTGCTGGGCGCCCATCCTATCCCTCAGGGTGGACACGGAACCTGCACAATGACATGGTCTGTAGCTACTCTGTGCCAGTATCACGCACTGTCAGTCCGTCTTACCATGCTGCGGTACCGGAGAGGTGCAGACCCTATTTGGTGGTCAGCTGTAGGTCGCTGTTCTGCATGTGCAATGCATCATGGGTGCTGGTGGGGTTACCCTATCCTGGCACACAGAGCAGACAGTTTGTGCGGTGACCTGCAGTCCTTCTGTACCCAGCCATTACTATGCAACAAGCCATAGAGGTATAGCCTACTGGTTAGTACACTGATGTTCTAGGCAGAGGTCATGGGTTCAATTCCTCATTATTCCCTCCTGTCCAAGGCAGATATTTTGCTTGCCTGTGACAGTCATATCTTTGCAGATCCGTGCTTCAAGCCCATAGTACCCTCACCACAGTTGCCAACAATCCTTATAAGGCATTATAAGGCTCCTAATTAGGCACAGTACAAGGCACGTTACAAGGCATGTTACAAGGCACCTTATTAGGCACAGTATAAGGCACGTTACAAGGCACCTTATTAGGCACAGTACAAGGCACGTTATAGGGAAGGTTATAAGGCACCTTATTAGGCACAGTACAAGGCATGTTAAGGCACGTGCCTTGTACTGTGCCTAATAAGGTGCCTTGTAACGCGCGTTACCTGACATGACTTGCCATAATGATGCCCCCGCCCACTCCCTTATATGGGCATCTGTAGCATCACCGCGGAACATAACACGAGTTACGTTACTGCAGTTTAGTAAACATACCCCTTAATGACGCTCTGAACTTCAGTACTCAAATTTTCTGGTTTGGAGGCTTACCTATTTTGATGATTATGAAAAGGAAGAGGAGAAATAGATGTAGCCTCTCTTTGTGGAGATATTTGCTCAAACAAGATACTTCAAAAATTTTGTAAAACAACACAATGCAATAATTTCAGTACTAATTTTTAATACCATTTCATTAGCTGTTAGGAAAACAATGTTCTCTGTGCACTATTAACTTTACCCACATTCACCACAAATTAGAATTTTAAAGGATCAAATATTTCCTTAGAGGAACTTAATATATATGTATTGGGGCATAAGCACCAGATTTCATGGAATATATTTATAAATAAGGATTGTCTCTTTTTTAAGTTGCAAAGCAGTTTTATTTACAGAGAACTACAAACATATTCAATAATTAGAACACTCAATTGTACACATATATACAGTTTCTCTTTTGGGATCTTATGCAAAGTGAATGTACAACAAGAAATGGTGCTAATTATACTGGATCGGGGTTAACTCCCTGTGAATGACCAGTGTGGTCAGACTCAATGAAGGTGTCCTCCTCTTGCTTCTAGTGACTGTTCTAGCTAGTGTACGGATTCTCTGGAGCTGCTAGAGATGGTTCTCTAGTGATGTCTGCTTGGAAGAGTTTTGTCTGCTTTGCTGTTCTTCTGGAGATGGCTCGTCCTTTCTTTATTCTTTAGACAATGGAGAGTTCTTCTTTTTGCTCTTCTTCTGAAGATATGGCGGGCTTCCCTTATTTTTCTGTTTCTTTTTCTACTCTTTGCCTCTTCCCACTGTCTCTGCCCTATTTCCTATCTGATAGAAATACAGGGGTACAATATAATGACCTCATCCTTCATCAGGCCCTTGATTGTGATATTTGTAAGATAGTATTAAGATGATTAGCAGTAATGGGGGAGGGGGGGGGGTTGAAACTGGTCTTTGACTAGTGAATCAGACAGCCAGAAATTGTGCATTCGTTTTAATCAGCAGGCCTGTGAAATTCAGTTATGTGTTATCTTAAATCAATATATTGGGTATTTGAAGCAGATGTTAGAGGTTGTATGTTCCATTTAATCAGCAGAAGGTTGAAACTGGTTTTCATTGGATTAGCTGAAGGAATGTCACACTTCTTGTTTCTTGGTGCTCAGCATGACTGTCTGGTTTCTCTAAACTGTTTTTATATTTTCCTGAATCTAGTAAAATCAATAATTCAGCATATCATACTACAAAAGGAATACAGAATCATTATTTCATCCAAAATAGCCTCAACTGCATAAGAAGCTTCACCAAGGCTCTTGAATTTTACCTAACTTTGATGATCATGAAAAGGAAGAGGAGGAATAAAGGTGGTCTATTTCTGTGAAGTTGTTTGCTCAGTAGGTGCCCTCACAGGGGTGACGAGGACATTCTGAATGCTGTGCTCTCTTACCAGTGCTGAGTTGTAACACATTGGTGATATCTACAACACCGGAGGAAGATCAGAGACGGGAAGTTGGTGAGAGCATCATAGCAGAGCATCATTATATTGCCTATGTTCTGGTTCCCCTAAGGAAGTGATTGTAGAGAAATATTGGGCCAGACAACATGGATTTAATTAAAAAATACTTATAATCTGCCTTTTCTTTTCTCAAATGTATAGTTTTAGGAGATGTGAAGTAGCATTTTAAAAGGGACATCTAGGAAGAATCTTGGATGACAAGAGCCAAAAGTCCAAAAATCCAGGGGAGTGACAGCAGTGAAGGGAGGTATTTCTAAATGCCATCTGAAATCGCTCTGTCTCCATCCCTAAAAATGAACTGGTTCTGAAGGCAGGCTTCATGCAGATAGCAAGGTGGAATATATGCATGGGTGAGAGCCATTTCACAAATTATATATCTGCAGAACCAGGTACCAGGGCGTCCTGGTCAGGGTAGTTCAGAAGAGGGGGGGGGGGGGGGGAAATCTATATTATGATACTACCAGTCTTGTCCTGGCATTTCAGATATGCAGATGTGTGGCAGTGGGTCAGTAATAAGTTTGGAGCCTAAATTTCAATGCAGGTTTCTTCGGCAAGGAAATATTTACTATAGCGATATAAGCATATTTTGCTCTTCCCCCTGAAAGTGTTGCAGCCATGAAACAAGCACTATTTTGTATCTTATTTGTGCTCAGGAGCAGGTATAGGCACGGATGCCTCACCAAACATGGCCAGAAGTGCTTGTGTCATTCTGAAATTGAACTGTGACGTACATCTCCCTTGTTTCATCCAGTGCACGCTTCCATCGTGTCCCCTCTGCTACCTGGATGTTCCTGCACTGGGGACATCTATGTACCTGGCTTTCTAAAATGGTTCCAGGGACATCTCTATGATTTTCACATCTATGTGCCCATTTTCAGATGTTCAACTCATGAATAGAGCTTCTAAAATGACTCCCAAATTCTTCAGTAGAAAGAAGGTGGTGTTGGGATCTGGTTGGACTACTGAAGCTCCTGTAACATTGAAGGGATAGTTACTGGTAAGAACTGTGGTTATTTCAATCAAAACCATTTGGCAGGCTATAATAACACTGGCAATGACCTTGGTTAATAAGGCAACTGGCACTGACTGGGAAGCATAAAGGGGATGATAATAGAACATGGAGATGATCCTGAAGTTATAGACTTGCTTCACTACAAGCTTCCAGTACTGCTTCAGTTGAGGACAGGTCATCTCTGAATTATAAACTGGAGATAACAGAAAACAGATTGAGGCATTTGAAGTTATAAATTCTAAACTTCCCCTGAGTTCCCGCAGTTTCCCTGAGAGAATTATTTAAAAATTTCTTAGCAGAATCTCTTACAGCTCCCGAGGAAGTTTCAAAAAGTTTATAATTTACCATTTAAGGGAAGAATGCAAAAGGTACCATCAACTGATGATCATTTATCAGTTTTGGTAGACAGTTTAGATCTGACTCTTTTTTGAAATGAATTAGAGGAGGGAATTTAGTTTACGCCTTTCTCAGAAGTTTAGGCAGGTTACATACAATATTACTAATTTCTAGGGATGCACATATACACAGCCAAAAAAAATCATGTGTGAATTTCCACAATTTTTCCTAATTTTCAATTTTTTTCACACATTTTTAAATGTTTGCCTTGTATGCAATCTAGGAATTTTTTTGGGTTGCAAATTGATTGTAAACACATTCATTCATAGGGCACATAACATTTTTGGATGCCCAAAGAACTCAATGCACGTTCATGAATGCACATATCTACTAATTTCCCTTGCTTCTTGATAAAGATGCAGTGGTGAGAATGTTTTCCCTGGCTAAATTATATAATGGTTATGTGTCAGCATATTTTATATTAACCACAAAGCTTTTTTGGTCTTGTACTGAACGCGTTTCAAAGTAGCTCAGTTTCCAGTGCGTTCAATTAAAACAGTGTGTACAGTAAGGTCTCAGACTTATAATGCACTTAACCTAGACTCGCGTCTATTCATATAGTGCTGTATTTGCATCAATGACCTTCTTAGTTAATACACTTTCACTACTGTGCAAATTGCTTAAACTCCTACTGGATAGACAAGGACTTAACTCTGTCATTCCACCAAATCTTCACCAGCCCGAAAAGCGGATCCCCTTCACCAAACAACAAACCAGAATATCACACGTGCCTCTTTCTGCTCCATAAAACATTTTAAAAACCTATTATACACCCACACTTACTTTAAAAACGATGCTGCCCGCGTCTGCATCCTCTCATCAACAGCATGGCTACCCACTTCCGTGTATGCCGAAGACGCCGCGCATGCGGGATAGAACTACCCCCTTCCTTTTAAAAACCCATACCAATGATTGCATAATCAAATACACCCGTCCCTTAACCCACGCATTGGGCCCTTCCAGAAATCTACCCAAACTTGCCTCAAGCTATCCACACTGTCGGCTAAAAACCATCCCTAATATTAACACCTACTGAAATAGGCATTGCACTATCCCCTAGGGTCATCTATTAGCGATCACTATCCCCTTACTGATCAGGTCCTTTAAATACAGACCAACCAATCTATGGTCATGTTTAGTCCCTTCGGGGAAACCGTGCCCAATCCAGTTCTTGCGATTTAGGCGGAACTGCTCTGACGTTCAGGACTTTAAACGATTGGCGAAAGATCTCAAAAATGATTTTTTTGGATAGGGGATACCCTAAGGCAGTAATACAACGAGCGTATCGGAGGGCCCTTTATAATCATAGACCAATGCTGTTACAAATGAGATCATCATCGGTGGGTTTACAACTGGATTCTGATGTAATTAACTTGGTAACGGCGTTTTCCCCAATGAGTTACCACATACAACGGCTTGTGCAAAAACATAGAAATGTTCTTACTGTGGTCCCTGGGTTAACAAATAAAAGGATACGGTGTGTATGGCAGCGAGGGCGGAATTCGAAAGAATATTTAAGCCCTACAGTGCTTCCCACTTTGGAGCCGAAACTGGTAGGTGGTAGTCATAAGAAGTGTGGGGGTTGTGATATTTGCGCTGTCATGTTAAAGTTATCCCGGTTTATGTATCAGGGGGTCAGTTATAATCTTTGGTCCCACACTACATGTGACTCGGAGGCAGTTGTGTACAGTATTTCCTGTCCGTGTGGATTGATGTACGTAGGTAAGACATTGCGCCCCTTGAAGGTGAGATTACGGGAGCATAGGAGTCGATTAAAGTGTCATAGATTGGAAGCGCCAATAGTGGCACACTGTTTGGCACTGGGACATACGTTTGAGCAACTATGTAGTTTTGTTATCGAACAAGTAACAAAAGCTATGGGGGGTAGGACTTTAGATGAAACCCTTTTGTTGAGAGAGCAGAGATGGATATATAGATTGGGCACAGTTTCCCCGAAGGGACTAAACACGACCATAGGTTGGTTGGTCTGTACTTAAAGGACCTGATCAGTAAGGGGATAGTGATCGCTAATAGATGACCCTAGGGGATAGTGCAATGCCTATTTCAGTAGGTGTTTGTATTGGGGATGTTTTTTAGCCGACAATGTGGATAGCTCGAGGCAAGTTTGGGTAGATTTATGGAAGGGCCCAATGCGTGGGTTAAGGGATGGGTGTATGTGATTATGCAATCATTGGTATGGGTTTTTAAAAGGAAGGGGGTAGTTCTATCCCGCATGCACGGCGTCTTCGGCATACATGGAAGTGGGTAGCCATGCTGTTGATGAGAGGATGCAGACGCGGGCAGCATCGTTTTTAAAGTAAGTGTGGGTGTATCATAGGTTTTTAAAAATTTTTTATGGAGCAGAAAGAGGCACGTGTGATATTCTGGTTTGTTGTTTGGTTTCTTTGTTGTTTGTATTTTAGAACACTGGAACGGATCTCCTGATGAAATTGAGTTTATGAAACGTCTATGCGGCGCCAGAGCAGTGCGTCGGGATCCGCTTTGCGGGCTGGTGAAGGGGATCCGCTTTGCAGGCTGGTGAAGATTTGGTGGAATGACAGAGTTAAGTCCTTGTCTATCCAGTAGGAGTTTAAGCAATTTGCACAGTAGTGAAAGTGTATTAACTAAGAAGGTCATTGATGCAAATACAGCACTATATGAATAGACGCGAGTCTAGGTTAAGTGCATTATAAGTCTGAGACCTTACTGTACACACTGAGCAAAATTGCGATTGTTGCTGCTTGTTACATAATTGTTTTAATTGAACACACTGGGAACTGAGCTACTTTGAAACGCGTTCAGTACAAGACCAAAAAAGCTTTGTGGTTTCACAAAATGGAAGGTCACATAGGATGGAAAAATATCCTCAGTTTTTCACCTGATTATGTATCGGGATTGATCAAAGAGAAGACACCTTTTTCTTTAACCAATGAACAATCAGATACCCAGTTGACTACGTCTTGGGAGTTGTTGACCATCCTGCAGAAGAAGAAGGCATGAACAGAGCTACATAGTTCATCGTTAGTGGAGTACATTAACCGGCAGCAGATTCCAAGGGGCTTGCGAATTTACAAAGAACCCCGAATGCCTGAGATGACAACGGAGTTTGTGGAGAAGTGGAACATGATCTTAAATAAGTGTTCCTTAGACCTTATGGTCTTGATGGTAGACGCGTTGAAACCAGTAGTGGAGAATCTTGTTCAAGGGATACAGACCACACAGGATGATTTGAAATCCAAAGAAGGAGAAGAGATGTATGAAGTGAAAATAGAGGAGGTTCAACGTCAGATTAAACAGGTACAACAGGAGACGATTACTAAAAAATTGAAGAAATTGAAACGAGATGGTACTGACTACACCTCGGGATATGTATATCCCTGGATGGACACAAAACGTAAAATGAAAAAGAATAAGAAGCAAGTCCGTTTTGATGATTCCCTTGAAGATTCATCGAATACGGATTCAAGCGTCTCTTCCAAGGAGGATTTTTTAGATAAAGGCAAGGGCAACACGAAGAAAAAGAAAAACGACGTGGAAAGGACAACATCACGTTCTCGATCTGGCCAACAGAAGAAGTGAATACCTCATGTTCCTCTCCAGATTTTTTAGTGGAGAATATTTCAGGGAAGGATTTATCATATGCAGCATTACAGATTCTCAATAAAGGCTTATCTTTTGTTCCTCGTATCAGTTTTGACTCTTTCCAATTCCGCGTGGATTTTGAGAGACTGCTGTGGAAATTGCAATTGAAGTACTATTTTGCTACCAATTCCCAAATAGAAGGGCAAGTTGTCTACTGTGGCGCCAGTTGAGTTTTCCAATTGAGTTCCATTACTTTTACGCTCTAATTGGGTACCACCTATCCCTATGCATCCAGCATTAGTTACTTTTAAGGAATTGGTCTTACAAGATCTAGCGAGTTTGGAAGGCACTACTAGGTTGAATAGGAGAGCTTTGACTAATGTTGAGAATCAGGCTTTGCGAGAACTTCAGGATAAAACCGACATAGTTATAAAGAGAGCGGATAAAGGGGGATCTGTGGTTGTTATGGACTGGGGAAAATATTTGTGAGAAGCGTTGCTCCAGCTACAAGAGTGGAGGAGTGTGGAGGAGTATGGAGGAGAGTGGAGGAGTGGCCTAGTGGTTGGGGCAAGGTACTTCGGGCCGGAAGGTCGGGGGTTCAAATCCCACTAGAGGACAGCAACCTTGGGCCGGAAGGACTGGGGTTTCTAGTCCCACAGGTGCTCCTTGTGGTCTTGGGCAAGCCACTTAACCCTCCATAGCCCATGCTCCCTGTAAAATAGTTCTCTGTGTGCTGTGCTTTCCTGTCTAATCAATGTGTTTATACCTCAAAAATTTCCTGTCATGATTTGACAATTTCCAATCTGTAATCAAACCGCTGCTGATCACTGGAAGTAGCGGTATACAAATGTATACTAAATAAATAAATAAATAAAACAACATATAAGGAATTATTGGAAGATCCAACACCAGGTTTACAGTTGGAAATTAGACAAATCACACAATTGGCATTACAAAATAAAATCATTTCCAAAAAGGAATTTCATTGTTTGAATGTTATTACTCCCATAAAGGCAAAATTTTACACGTTCCCAAAATTCATAAAAACCTGAGGAACCCGCCGGGGAGGCCCATAGTGTCGACCAGAGGTAGTGTATTAGAGCCTTTATCTACCTATTTAGACTCTTTTTTAATTCCGTTGTTGCCTACAATACCTTCGTATTTAAAAGATACGACACATTTTTTGAATATTGTGGAGGGGATGGCAGAATGGTCAGAGCAGTTAGACACCTTGCTCGTTACCATGGATGTTACATCCCTGTACACTAACATACCACAGCAAGCAGCTTTGACAATAGTCCATCACACGCTTACTTCAAGGGGGGATCTTTCTGTTCCACATATGGACTTTTTTTAGATTTAGCAAGACTGGCAATTTATAGGAATTACTTTAGGTTCGAGGGCACGTTGTACCAACAAATAGCCGGGGTCGCGATGGGCGCTACATGAGCTCCATCAATAGCGAATTTCTATATGAGTGTCTTTGAAGCGCGTTGGTTGTTTAATTCCCCTTTTTCACAAAATTTAATAGTTTGGAGGAGGTATATCGACGATGTATTCCTACTTTGGAAAGGGACTCAAGAGCTGTTGTTGGAATTTTTTCAATGGATTAACCAGCGAGATGATAATATAAAATTTACGTATGAATATCATAGGGACCATATCACCTATTTCGATGTGCAAGTCAATAGGGGCAACCATAGGTGGCATACATCAGTGTTTAAGAAATCCACGGATAGGAACACCTTTCTCCACTATACTAGTAAACATCCTAGACAGCTTAAAGAAGCTCTTCCTTTTTCGCAGTTCTTGCGATTTAGGCGGAACTGCTCTGCCGTTCAGGACTTTAAACGATTGGCGAAAGATCTCAAAAATGATTTTTTGGATAGGGGATACCCTAAGGCAGTAATACAACGAGCGTATTGGAGGGCCCTTTATAATCATAGACCAATGCTGTTACAAATGAGATCGGCATCGGTGGGTTTACAACTGGATTCTGATGTAATTAACTTGGTAATGGCGTTTTCCCCAATGAGTTACCACATACAACGGCTTGTGCAAAAACATAGAAATGTTCTTACTGTGGTCCCTGGGTTAACAAATAAGAGGATACGGTGTGTATGGCAGCGAGGGCGGAGTTTGAAAGAATATTTAAGCCCTACAGTGCTTCCCACTTTGGAGCCGAAGCTTGTAGGTGGTAGTCATAAGAAGTGTGGGGGTTGTGATATTTGCGCTGTCATGTTAGAGTTATCCCGGTTTATGTATCAGGGGGTCAGTTATAATCTTCGGTCCCACACTACATGTGACTCGGAGGCAGTTGTGTACAGTATTTCCTGTCCGTGTGGATTGATGTATGTAGGTGAGACATTGCGCCCCATGAAGGTGAGATTAAGGGAGCATAGGAGTCGATTAAAGTGTCATAGACCAAGGAGAGGGAGGAGTGGCCTAGTGGTTGGGGCAAGGTACTTCAGGCTGGAAGGTCGGGGGTTCAAATCCCACTAGAGGACAGCAACCTTGGGCCGGAAGGACTGGGGTTTCTAGTCCCACAGATGCTCCTTGTGGTCTTGGGCAAGCCACTTAACCCTCCATTGCCCATGTTCCCTGTAAGTATTAGTGTATGTGTCTCATATCCCCGCATGTTAAATGTATCCCCCAATTGTGTTGTGACCGCTTTGATTGAAGGATAAGGCGGTATACAAAACTGTCTAAATAAATAAATAAATAGATTGGAAGCGCCAATAGTGGCACACTGTTTGGCACTGGGACATACGTTTGAGCAACTACGTAGTTTTGTTATCGAACAAGTAACAAAAGCTATGGGGGGTAGGACTTTAGATGAAACCCTTTTGTTGAGAGAGCAGAGATGGATATATAGATTGGGCACGGTTTCCCCGAGGGGACTAAACACGACCATAGATTGGTTGGTCTGTACTTAAAGGACCTGATCAGTAAGGGGATAGTGATCGCTAATAGATGACCCTAGGGGATAGTGCAATGCCTATGTCAGTAGGTGTTTGTATTAGGGATGGTTTTTAGCCGACAGTGTGGATAGCTTGAGGCAAGTTTGGGTAGATTTCTGGAAGGGCCCAATGCGTGGGTTAAGGGACGGGTGTATGTGATTATGCAATCATTGGTATGGGTTTTTAAAAGGAAGGGGGTAGTTCTATCCCGCATGCACGGTGTCTTCGGCATACATGGAAGTGGGTAGCCATGCTGTTGATGAGAGGATGCAGATGCGGGCAGCATCATTTTTAAAGTAAGTGTGGGTGTATAATAGGTTTTTAAAATGTTTTATGGAGCAGAAAGAGGCACGTGTGATATTCTGGTTTGTTGTTTGGTTTCTTTGTCGTTTGTATTTTAGAACACGGGAACGGATCTCCTGATGAAATTGAGTTTATGAAATGCCTATGCGGCACCAGAGCAGTGCGTCGGGATCCGCTTTGCGGGCTGGTGAAGGGGATTCACTTTGCGGGCTGTTGAAGATTTGGTGGAATGACAGAGTCCTTGTCTATCCAGTAGGAGTTTAAGCAATTTGCACAGTAGTGAAAGTGTATTAACTAAAAAGGTCATTGATGCAAATACAACACAATATGAATAGACGCGAGTCTAGGTTAAGTGCATTATAAGTCTGAGACCTTACTGTACACACTGAGCAAAATTGTGATTGTTGCTGCTTGTTACATAATTGTTTTAATTGAACGCACTGGGAACTGAGCATATTTTATATGGCAGCTTGACCCCTGGTGGTAATACTGCAATCAATGCTGGTTGGGACAGAACCCAGTACTGGAGGGGGCAGAAGCTACTAGGGATTGCTCCTACCCTGCAAACCTTAGATCACCAGGGATTTTGGCAAATAGGCCCAGGGGGCCTAAAAGTAGGAGGTGGGGGATCTTCATGGGGGGAGGGGTCAGGATTGGAAGAGTCTCGAGGGGGAACTGTGAGAGGAGTGACTTCTGAGTTGGAGTCCTAGTGATTATAACTCAGCACCGGCCCCTTTAAGATGGTGACATTACTGCCTAGATGGCTGCTGGGACCACCTCTGATCCACACACAGATTGTCCTGATTGTAACTGAGTGTCTTTTCTGTGATCTGTGGGGAAATTTTGATGAGGAAGGAATTTCGTGTTCAGCCTTAATGTTGAGGCATAATGTGGGTGCATACAGCCCATTTGAAGGCACTTTGTTTTTCAAAATTCCCCTTTTTGGTTACTTGTTTAAGAGGTATAAAAGTGGCTGAATAGAGCCAAGTTTCCTAAACTTGTGCTCATGAACTCTACTACTACTTCTACTTATCATTTTTTAAAGCACTACAAGGCATACACAGCACTGTACACATACACATAAGAGACAGTCCCTTTTGAAAAGAGCTTACAATCTATTCAAGACAGAAAGACAAACACAAGAAAAAGGGGAATAGGATAAAGCTATGGGGAAATGGTTATTACACACATGGGTGGTAAACAGCAGAATAAGGGGAACAATGTGGCAGGTGTATTTATTTATTTATTTTTATTTATTTATCTATTTCTTCTATACCGCCCCTTCCAGAGATCAGTGGCGGTTTACATGGAACAAGTAAACAAATTTGTATACTAATGTATACATTACATGGAACAGAGATTTTTAACTTTATACAGATAATAGTTATTAACAGAGATTTATAACATTGTAACTTTATACAAATAACTGTGCATTAATTGTCGAAACTATTTACATTTTATATACATTAATAAGTTTCTGTATCATAGTGTTGATCAGAATTTTTCTACCTTTTTACAGGTAGTCAGAGTTTTCTACCTTTCATATGTGTGTGTGTGTGTGGAGGAATTTATTTCCTTTTTTTTCATCTCTTGGGAGTATTTTGGGGTGTATGTGGTGGGAGTATGTGGTGAGTGTATGTGTGTGGGTAGTTGAGTGTGATTTTAGGGCTTTGTGTTTGAGTGTTTGGGGATGGTGTGTGGTTGGACTTGGGGGTATGGGATTTCATAGTGTTCGGAGAAAAGATATGTCTTGAGTTCCTTTCTAAATTGGGTGAGGTCTTTTATGATCCGAAGGTTTATTGGGAGATTATTCCAGAGCATGGGGGCAGTGAATGAGAAGGCTCTGGTGCTGGTGGATTTTTTAGTTTTTTTGAATGAATTTGGTATTTCAAGTGAGTGTGTTGCGTTTAGTCTGCGAGTTCTTGATTCTGATGGGGTATGTAATAGCATGGATAGATATGAGGGGGCGATGTTGTTTAGGAGCTTGAATGTGATTAGGAGGATTTTATATCTGATTCTGCTGTTTATAGGGAGCCAATGCAGTTCCAGCATTATTGGGGTTACATGGTCTACAAGGCGGGCTTTAGTGACTACTTTGGCACAGATGTTCTGGGCTCTTTGAAGTAGGTATGTACTTTTTTGTGGTAGGCCAATTAAGAGACTATTACAATAGTCAAAGTGTGGGGTGATGAGTGTGTTAACAACTGATCTAAAGTCATGGGTGTCAAGAAGGGGTCTTAGGTGTTGTATGGTTTTGAGTTTGTAGAATATGGTTTTTACCGTCTGTTTTATATGTGGTAGCATGGTGAGTGTATGGTCTATTATTACCCCTAGGTATTTTACCTCTTTTTTGACGGGTATAGTTGTATTTATGATTGAGATTGATGTTGGATAGGTGTCCTCGGTGTAGGCTCTGCTGCTACATATTCGATTCAAAACTGCTATCAAAAAGTGAGTTTTTAGCCTGGATTTGAATAGGACCAGAGATTGACCCTGATGTAACAACTCTGGTAGTCTGTGTTGAGAGTTTGTTCATTTATACAGCAGAAGTTCATCCAGTGAGGTTCAGAAGGGAGAAATCTTTAATGAATAATTCCATGGGATATACAGACAGAGCTCCAGACTAAGATGGCTGCAGGCACATGGTAAACTAACAGAATTGAACAATAATGGTTACAGGAATTGGAAACCCCACCTTCTGAGTGTGTTTCCTTCTCAGTAAGGCCTCTGGGAAGTACAGCCTTTCTGTAGATAACTTGCACTCTTACCTACTGTATATAAAAACAGCATCTATTGTCCTTTACTAGTATACTCCTAGGAGAGAAAACATTATAATTAAACTGTCAGATAATTCACTTTGGATGGTGCACTTGTCACCTCTGAATTTGAGAGTGAACCTTTAGCTGCCAAGCGCCTCATGGATAACAGTCTACCTTGTAACTCTGGAACTTAAAGCACAGTTATTGTCAGTTTATATCCATCTGCATTGGGACATGCCAGAATTTTATCCCCCCAATTACTTCTGCATTTACTGTGCTGCCATCTGCAAGCTAGATTGGGTTACTGTTACTTGACTCCAGTTCCATAAAGAAATTATTGTCACTTGTCATGTGGGTTGTGGCATCTGAGTCTATGCACCACTTTTGCAATATACAGTAGGACTTGCTGCTTTAAAGGTTGCATGCACTGTTCTGTACCTGGTTCAGCAACTGTGGCATTTACCATCTGCTTAAGCCCCTTTTGGCATTTTTCCTTTTGTTCTGTTTTCTGCATTATACAGTCTCTCTTAAAGTTTCCCAGCTTCTTGAATTTAAAACATGCTTTGCTTTCTTTACTGTTCACCATTCAATTTTAAGTCAATGAAAAAACAACTACCAGTAGCTATCACTGGTACTAAATTCAAAATATCCCCCAGAATCTTTTGTCAGGAACAATCAGCTGGAGTGGGAGGAATGAAGCCTTCCCCTCACTACTGAAAGTACCCTTTTACTCAAACGGGCCACAGCATACCCATATATTCCTTATTTTAGAGAAAATTCCACATGAATTTAAAGTTCATCAAGCACTTATCTTGAAAAGACCAAACCGGTCTACCGCAGGCGAAAGCAGTCGTCCACGACATGCATGTTTCGGGCCCCTCTGGGTCCTGTATCAAGTGGTATTTCGCCCGACTCTTTCACCTGAAAAACGCCATGGACCAACCGTTCTTTTATGTAGCTAAGATGATTGCTGATTGGCTAGACACCTGATGTCATCACCAGAGGCGTGGCTTATAGGGAATCCCGTCCTTGCGTCACTATCTCTGCTGATATCAATCAGAGAGCGACCAGTAGTTCCAACGAACCCCAGCCCTTCACAAGAGACTCCATCAATCCTGCTCCATATTCAAACCCAAAGGGATCACTGATCGTAATTTAAAAATCCAGCGCTGTTCTTTCCATTGCAAACACTGTTCACGATCCCCTCCCCGAAGGTTGAACGGGACCCAATCAATCACTCTCCACCGTAAATCAGTAAAGCTGTGATTCAAAAGTACACAATGCTCCACAATAGGGGCCACCAAATTCTTCACCCGAATACGACTGGCATGCTCCCCCAATCTGATCCTTACCAGACGAATGGTGCGTCCGACATAATATAAATCTCAAGGGCACTGCAAAATGTACACCACAAAGGACGTTTGACACGTAGAGAATCCAAAAAATGAATAGGATCTCCCCGAGGTGGAATGATACCATTGAACTTCCTCTAAAGTATTGGAACAATACCGGCAATTAGCACAAGCCCAATGCCCTTGAATCCCAATCGGACCTCCTCGCCCCCAAGTATCTGAAAACCGGGGAACTGCCCGAACCAAGCGGTCCCTTAAATTGGAACCCCTAGTGTATGCAAACTGCACAGATTTTCAAAAACAATCCTGTGCCTGCAAAACAGACCAATATTTCCTAAGTAATCGTGAGACTTCCACAGAATGAGTCATAAAAGGGAGAACCCCAGTTATTACATCATCAGGGTCCCTGTCAGACAATGAGGAATCTAAGCATTGTAAAAGCCACTCTCGATGGGAAAAATGAGCTCGAATATAAGCTCTCCAGATGACTTTAGTAGGATACCCCCGATCCAATAAACGGTCCTTTAGAGCTCGTGCTTGCTTCTTAAAATCAATCAAGGAAGATTTCATCACGACGATGTAGAAGCAGTGAGTCCTGAACTGATGACGTCAGGACCCCTTGCATCGACGAGATCTGACCCGCTAATTTTTTTTCCTGAGATTCAAGAGAAACTATTCTATCCTGATGTGCAGTAAGCATAACAACAGTCTCAGAAGTAAATTTAGATAGCTGCAGTAGAGAGGATTTCAACGATAATTCAGTTCGTGACACAATCTGCCAGATATCTAAAAGCGATACTTCTTTAGGAGGCTTAAGTTCATCGGGAGTATACGTATACTCAAAAGGGCGAGGCATTGTAGCGATAGGAGCAACCAAAGTAAAAAAAGAGTCAGGAAGTTCAACCGAATTAGGGAGAGTTCCCCCATCAACAATTTGAGGGGAGATCTTACCCTTTATCTGAGGTTCGTCGCTGGGTGGGGTACAAACCCTACGTGGATGAGGAGCAACATCAAGAGAACCAGGACTTACAGAGACGGAGGAGTCAGACATCTCAGCGGCAGGAGGAGGAACCTCGGACTTAAAATGAGAGTCCAAGGGACCAACCACCTTAACCGCTTTACCTGTGGACATAGCAGAAGGAAGGACTTTCTTCTTCCTCTTCCCCATCTAGATGTTAACAGTCCAAGGCTCTCAGCTCCTCAGTGCTCCGAAGGGGCTCCAAAGGGGCGTACCCCTTTGGACATGCCCCTTCGGAGCACACACCCCCGCACTCATTTTCTTTCTCCAACTATTTTGTTTTTTAAGTATTTGAAAGATGTCCTAAAGATTTCGGATCCAGACTCTATTCCTTTGTCTAAAATATATTATTTACCCTCTGGGATCAAAGTAAGTCCGGCTTCGGAATCTGAGGCTGTTAATGTTGATGCGGGGGAAATGGATCATCTTTCTATCCAGAGCTTGGATTTATCTACCTATTTAGAAACCTCAGTAGAAGAGATTCCTGTGCGTGCTACATTATTAGTTTCTTTTTCTTTGGAGAAAGATAAGGATAGGATTTTTCAGGCTTATTTTAATCATCGTCGTGATAATTTTTTTGGTCAAATGATACAAATGTTTCCGGATGTTTGTCGAACTACTCAATTGAAGAGGAAAGCTTTCCTTGCATTGCGCCCTCGTGTGCTTGCAATGGGAGCTTCTTTCTTACTTAAGTATCCCTGTAAATGTCTTGTGTCCTTTCAGGGTAATTCATTTACCTTTTTTGATTCCTCACAATTGGAGACCTTTTTACACAAGTCAGGATGATGGTATCGTTGTGTTTTGTAATTTTCTTGGTTCTTGCTAAGCAAAAGGGGTTTAATGTTTAGTCTCTCCACTCTATTCTCAGGATTGTTTTTCTTTCTGTTTTGACATGCTCCATAATTTGTGGGCTTGATCATGTTAATGTTCGTTGTTTCCTATACTGCTGGATACTATTTGTATTGCCTGAGATTTTCCAAATAAAAGAATTTAAACTTAAAAAAAAAAAAAAAAATCAATCAAGGAAGAACAGATCCAACGAAGTCGAAGAAACTGGCTCAAAGGTAAATTATTGCGCAATGGAGAGGGGTGATGACTATGATAACAGAGCAAACTATTTCGCTGGCTCGATTTCCGAAATAAAGTTGTACCGAACACCCCATCCTGAATCTTGACTAATACACCCAAATATTCAATGTTATGAACATCCATATGAGCCTTAAACTTAATATTCTCCTTAAGTGAATTTAACCAAAGGACAAAGTCCAGCAACTCTTCTTTTGTGGAAGTCCAAATGAAAAAGATGTCATCCAAGAATCGCACCCACAACCGGACATGCTGAAAAGCCTTAGATGGATAAATGAACCGTTCCTCCATCGCCGCCAAATATAAAGTGGCAATGGAGGGGGCGACTGTGGCTCCCATGGCAATCCCTTGACATTGTAAATAGAACTGACTCTGATACTGAAAATAATTCTTTGCTAGAATCAACTTCGCAAGCTCCAACAAAATAGACTGCGGTATTTGAGCTGGAGCCGTCACAAATGCTGATTCCAGCAACAAAAGAGCCTCCTCTTGACAAATGTTTGTGTACAAGGCTGCCACATCCAAAGTCACCATCCACACCGATTCCAATGGTTCCGCAAAAGAAGCTAACAAACTAAAAAAATGAGATGTATCCCGCAAAAACGATTTTACCAATCTAGCCTCTTGTTTATGAAAAATATCAATAAACTGGGATAAGGGCTCCAATACCGACCCCCCGGCAAGAAACGATAGGACATCCCAGAGGTGAAATCATAGATTTGTGTATCTTAGGAACTGTATAAAACACCAGAATACTAGGATGTTTCTTAAAAAGGAAAAGCGCTTCCTTTGTTGTAATTCATCCTTTCTCCCGCGCTTCATTTACCACGGACCGGATCCGAATTTGTAACTGAGGAGTAGGACCCGCTCTCAAAGGGGAATAATAAGCAGTGTCATTCAACTGAGATAGAACCTCATTATGATACTGAGTCCTAGATTGGACAACTACCGCTCCCCCGTTATCTGCTTCCCTAATAACAAGTTCTTCATTCTCCACCAACTGATTCATGGCCAAACGTTGTACCCGAGAGATATTTACAAAACTTTGTGTAAACTGTAACTCCATCGATGACAATTCTGATAATAACAAAGACTGAAAGGTGGATATAGCGGGATCTGGTAAACCCGGCGGGACCCAACGTGACAAAGGCCGTACCAACGAACCATCCAAAAAATCCTCCTTATTGGCAAAAATTCGAATCACCTGCAACTTCCGGAAAAACCGAAACAAAGCCACTCGCATATGAAATGCATCATAAGGAATCGTGGGCACATAAGAAAGGCCCAAATCCAGCACCTGTTGTTGGTCTTGCGTCAATACCAATCCGGAGATGTTGATGACTGCTGTTGCCGTCGGGCCTGCTGTCTGGTAGTCGGGGGTTCCCCCCGGTCGGGTGAATGGGGTCGACGAGACCGACCTCTCCCTCGTCGACCTCCGCGAAAATCTGACCCCTCCTTGCCCCTCATGGAACGTGTTTTCTCCCTTGGTTCACTAGAGTCAGTATCTTCCGAGGAATGATCAAAAGTGACATGTTTGCTCTGTCCCTCAAGCTCCCCCGCATCCGACTTTTCATACATCCACCGATAAACTTTGTCTAATTCATAATCTGTTTTATCCCTCCGAAATTTGTTGGCTTTAAAGTCATGGAGATGGTCAAAAAATCCCTGTAACTGGCGTTCCATCTCTTCCATCTTTAACTGAAACTGATCTTTATCCAAAGTATCTTGCAACGAAGCCTTTAATTCTTCAATCTCCCCAGCTATCACCATTTCCTCCAAAGTTGTCCGGTCAATAATCAAGGCAATGAGATCAAAACTACACTTGTTCAAAATACAGTTCCACTTAGAAACAAAATCCACATCCGTCAAAAACAACTTGGGGGCTCTCGGCATACGCAAACCTCTGGGAATGATACGAGTCTTTAAATATTGAAGCATGGCCGCTCCATGAAGTTGTACCCATATGGATCTCTGTTGGCTTGTAGGGCTACATCTGTATCCTGTTCCACTTTCTCATCTGAAAGTTCTCTCCCTCTCCTGCACTGGAATTTATCCATTAGCCTGCTCTTTACAAAATCCAGTGTTGGCTCTGCCTCTGCCTACTTTCCAGGGCATTAATCAAAGCACCGTATGGCTCTGGTAAACTGCACAGCAAAAGGGCTACTATATGGTGGTCTTTTATTTCCTCTCCAAGTGCCTGGAGCTTTGAAACAACTTCCAGCCCTTGTATTTCCCCCTTTTTGCTGTCTCATCCTGTATATATATATTTTTTATTTAACATTTCTTATATACTGCCTTTCATGATATCAAGGTGGTTTACATTGAACAAACAAGAATTCAGTGTGGGCCTTTCATAAAGCATGTTCAGCACATTCTACATTCCTTGTGCAGTCTTTTGATTTCTGATATGAATTCATTGTTTATCTTCCAGCAGCAAACTTATAATTGCTCTAGCCTGTCTATTCTTTCTATCCCAATCCTGATAATTTTCTTCTGGCCCTAAGATATGAATCACTTCCCACATCATCTTTAATTAGCAACCTTTTAATTTTGAACTTCCATAGCTGGTAATTATCATTATTTAGGTTGGGCACTGTACTTATGGGTTCTGAACTGAAAGGCATTTTTATTCCTTGTTTTCTGGTCCCCCAAATAAGTAAAGCTGCTTGTTACTTGTGCCTTGAGTTTTAATGTACTTCCAGGCACTTTCTTGCTTGCTTCCAGCTCCAGTCCCTTTCCATCTGTTCCAGGAAGGATTTCTTTGCTCCAGAGTTCCTATTTCTTTTTTTTTATTTGTCTCACAGAGTGATGGTTGCTGGGTGTATAACCAATGTTGAGAGATTGTTGATTTATACAGCAGAGGTTCACCCAATGAGCTTCAGAAGAGAAAACTCTTTAATGAATAATTGCATGAGATATACAGACAGAGCTCCATATTAAGATTTTTATTTTTTATTTATTTAGTATACATTTGTATACTGCTACTTCCAGCGATCAGCAGCAGTTTTTGATTACAGATTGAAAATTGTCAAATCATGACAGGAAATTTTTGAGGTATAAACACATTGATTAGACAGGAAAGCACAGCACACAGAGAACTATTTTACAGGGAACATGGGCTATGGAGGGTTAAGTGGCTTGCCCAAGACCACAAGGAGCACCTGTGGGACTAGAAACCCCAGTCCTTCCAGCCCAAGGTTGCTGTCCTCTAGTGGGATTTGAACCCCTGACCTTCTGGCCTGAAGTACCTTGACCCAACCACTAGGCTACTCCTCCACTCCTCCACTCCAAGATGGCTGCAGGCACATGGACAACTAACAGAACTGAACAATAATGGCTATGGGAACTGGAAACCCCACCTTCTGAGTGTGTTTTCTTCTCAGTAAGGCTTCTGGGAAGTATAATCCTTCTATATGGTAACTTGCACTCTTACCTATATAACAGCGCTATTTACTGTCCTTTACTGGCATACTCCTAGGACAGAAAACATTATACATTAAGCTGTTAGATAATCAGCCTTGATCTATTGCATACTTTTCAAAAGTCTGTTGCAGGCATACAGTGCAGTAAGATGGCACAAACAAAATTTGGAATAGAAGAGAAGCCACAGATAAAAGTGATTTGCCAGATGAGCTGTGTTTCTGAGAAGGGGTGTAGGGAGCAATAAGAGAGAAGAAGTAATGAGGCGGCAAAGAATGAATGCACTTGTAGGTCAGTAGAAGTTTGAACTGAGTGACTTGAGAAGAGGGGTTACATGAGCATAGTGACACTAGCCAAAGATTAGCCATGTGACTGAGTTTTGAATGGATTGAAGGGGAGAGATATGATTCTGGGGAAGACCCGTGAGGAGCAGGTTGCAATAGTCTAAAATAAAAGATGATTAAAGAGTGGGAAAGGGTCTTGTTAGAGTGTTCAGAAAACAAGGAATAATTTTGTTGATATTATAGAGAAAGAAATGAAAGGTTTTAGTTATATTGGATGTGTGCAGAGAGATAGAAAAGAATCAAAAGATGACCCCAAGTCTGCAAGTTGAGGAAACAGGGAGGATGATAGTGTTATGCACACAGGGGCGGCCCAAGGGGGGTGCGGGGCCATGTGCGGAGACTCGGTGCGGGGCCTCATTTGCATAAGGAGCCTCATTTGCATAAATATTTGCATAATGTTACCATACACTAACTTTTAGTAAACATGCCTCTTCATGAGTGTATGAATAAAGAAAGACTAAAAGACTTCTACATTACTATAATCCAGTGCCAACCGCCAGACACATTAGGAACTACTACAAACACTGCCCATTTAGAACCCATAGCAAACCCGCCGTATCCTAACAGCACTACCAGGACTCATAAAGCACCATACCCTAACTATCAAAAGGAAACGCTGCAAATATTAAACCAATACATTTCAGAGAACAACAATACATGACCTACTGGGGAAAGAGAACAAGTGGCAATGTCAAATAGGAATTACATAAACAGAATACCTCAGCTCAGTTACACATGCAGAACATAGACCATCACCAAACAAGGAATCACAGTTTAGAAACAGGAAGACAATAATTAAACTGGGAATCCCAAAAGCCAAACTTGGAATGTACAACACTGCAGAAATAAAACTATACATTAATTTGCTCTTGTACTAAACAAAGCGCAGACGTTAATGATGCACATTTCCCAGAGCTGACATATTCCAATTAATAAATTCAAAATAAAGAGATATTTTTCTACCTTTTGTGCATTTTTTTTCAGCTGCAATTGCTCCAGTCACTTTCTTCTGGTTGCTTTGTGTCTTCCGCTAACTCTCCATCATCTGCTGTCCATTTGTCTTTTCTTCTCTCTTCTAGTTTTTTTCCATTCTCTCTCTACATCTGCTTTAACATACTAATCTTTCTCCTTTTGCTCTTTCCTCATTCCTATTTCATCTACTCAAATTTTACCCCTCCATTCTCAATCCTCACTTACTCTCCCAATATCCGGCCAATTGTAGATTTGTCTTCCCTCCCACACAAAATATTTTTTCCCTCTCCATTTCACTCTCCCAGCTCCATCCCATTCTAATCCTCCCCCAACATCAGCTCCATTCTAGTTCCAGTCCCACCCAGCATCCGCTCCCTTCTAGTCCCCGCATCAGCCCATTTCCAGTCCTAGCCCCCCATAAGCCCATTTCCAGTCCTATCCTAGACCCACCATCAGCCTATTTCCAGTCCTAGCTCCCCCATCTATTTCCAGTCCCATACGAGTCCCTCCATCAGCTCATTTCCAATCCCAGCCCCCCATGAGCCCATCAGCCCATGCCAAATCCTAGCTCCCCTCCACTCAGCCCATTTCCAATCCAAGCCCCCCATGAGCCTACTTCCAGTTCTAGCCCCTTCATGAGTCCATTTCAATTCAAACCCCCACCACAGCCCATTTCCAATCTTAGCACCCCCCCAACAGCCAATTTCCAGTCCTATTCTAGCCCCTCCATCAGCCCATTTCCTATCCTAGCCCCACCCCACTCACCCATTTCCAGTCCTAGCTCCCTCCCCCTCACAACCCATTTCCATTCCAAGCCCCCGTCCCCATCAGCTATTTGCAGTTCAAGCCCTCCTTCCATTCAGCCCATTTCCAGTCCTAGCAACCCCCCCAGCCCATTAACAGTCTTAGCCCCCCCCAGAACATTACCAGTCCTAACCCCCCCATCAGCCCATTTCCAGTCCTAGCCCCCCCATAGCCCATTACTAGTCCTAACCCCCCCATCAGCCCATTACATCCTAACCCCCCCATCACCCTATTTCCAGGCCTAGCCCCCCATCAGCCTATTTCCAGTCTTAGCCCCCCCATAGCCCATTACCAGTCCTAATCCCCCATCAGCCCATTACCAGTCCTAACCCCTCCCTTAGCCCATTTCCAGTCTTAGCTCCCCCCATAACCCATTACCAGTCCTAAACCTCCCCATCAGCCCACTTCCAGTCTTAGCATCCCCCCATGGCCCATTACTAGTCCTAACCCTCCCCCATCAACCCACTTCCAGTCTTAGCCCCCCCATAGCCCATTACCAGTCCTAAACCTCCCATCAGCCCATTACGTCCTACCCCCCCATCACCCTAATTCCAGTACTAGCCCTCCATCAGCCTATTTCCAGTCTTAGCCCCCCCATAGCCCATTACCAGTCCTAACCCCCCCATCAGCCCACTTCCAGTCTTAGCACCCCCCCCATGGCCCATTACTAGTCCTAACCCTCCCCCATCAGCCCACTTCCAGTCTTAGCCCCCCCCATAAACCATTACCAGTCCTAAACCTCCCCATCAGCCCATTTCCAGTCTTAGCCCCCCCCATAGCCAATTACCAGTCCTAACCCCCCCATCAGCCCATTTCCCGTCAGCCCCCCCATAGCCCATTACCAGTCCTAACCCCCCCCATCAGCCCACTTCCAGTCTTAGCACCCCCCCCATGGCCCATTACTAGTCCTAACCCTCCCCTATCAGCCCACTTCCAGTCTTAGCCTCCCCCCCCCATAGCCCATTACCAGTCCTAAACCCCTTCCCCCTATCATCCCAAATTAAAAAATAAAAAAAAACAGCTGCTTCTTCCGCGGCAGCATCAAGAGTGCCGCCGCGGGGGGCCCCCCCGCCCAGCAGAGCCTCCCTGCATCGTAGGCTAGCGTTGAATCCCTGAACGCGGGCTTCTTTCAGAGCCGCGAGAGTTTCCTTTCTCGCGGCTCTGTTAATCCCACTGGGGCTGAAATCCGGGGGTCTTCGGAAGTGGGTGTTAGGATGGAAATAGGACTGGAAATAGGCTGATGGGGGGCTAGAATAGTGCTGGATATGGCTGATGGGGCTAGGATTGGAAATGGGCTAATGGGGGGGAGCTTGGACTGGAAATGGACTGATAGGGGGCTAGGACTGGAAATAGGCTGATGGGGGGATATTGACAGTAAATGGGCTGATGGGGGGTTAGGATAGGACTGGAAATGGCTGATGGGGCTAGGATTGGAAATGGGCTGATGGGGGAGGGCTTGAACTTGAAATGGGCTGATGGGGGCTAGGATAGTACTGGAAATGTCTGATGGGGCATGGACTGGAAATGGCTGATGGGGGCTTGGACTGGAAATGGGCTGATGGGGGAGGATAGGACAGGACTGGAAATGGCTGATAGGGGGCTTGGAAATGACTGATGGGGGGCTAGGATTGGACATAGGCGGATGGGGGAGACTTGGATTTGAAATGGGCTGATGGGGGCTAGGATAGGACTGGAAATATCTGATGGGGGCATGGATTGGAAATTGCTGATGGGGGCTTGGACTGGAAATAGGCTGATGGGGAGGCTAGGACAGTTCTGGAAATGGCTGATAGGGGGCTAGGATTGGAAATAGACTGATGGGGAGACTTGGACTTGAAATGGGCTGATGGGGGCTAGGATAGGACTGGAAATGTCTGATGGGGGCATGGACTGGAAATGGGCTGATGGGGGAGACTTGGATTGGAAATGGACTGACGGGGAGGCTAGGATAGGACTGTAAATGGCTTATGGGGCTAGGATTGGAAATGGGCTGATGGGGTGGGGGTTAGGATAGGAATGGAAATGACTGATTGGGGGCTAGGATTGGAAATGAGCTGATGCGGTGCTTGGATTGGAAGTGGGCTGATAGGGGGCTGGGATAGGACTGGAAATGACTGATGGGGGGGGGCTAGGATTGGAAATGGGCTTTTGGGGGAGCTTGGACTGGAAATGGGCTTAGGAAGGGCTGCAATAGGACTGGAAATGGCTGTTGGGGGGCTAAGATTTGAAATGGGCTGATGGAGGCTAGGACTGGAAATGGGCTGATGCGGGGGCATGGGAGAATGGAACTAGAAGGGAGCAGATGCTGGATGGGGCTGGAACGAGAAGAGAGCTGATGTTGGGGGAGGACTAGAAGGAGATGGGGCTGGGGGAATGAGGATGGAGAGGGGAAAAGATATTTTGTGTGGGAGAGAAGAAACATCTACGATTGGCCGGGTATTGGGAGAGTAAGTGGGGATTGAGGATGGTAGGGTGAAATTTGAGTGGATGAAAAAGAAATAAAGAAAGAAATGGAGGAAAGAGCAAAAGGGGAAAGATCAATATGTTAAAGCAGATCTAGAGAGAGAATGGAAAAACAACTACAGGAGAGAAGAAAGGACAAATGGATAGCAGACAATGGAGAGTTAGCAGAAGACATGAAGAAACCAGAAGAAAATGACTGGAGCAATTGCAACTGAAAAATAAAATGCCCAGACAACAAAAGGTAGAAAAATGCTTTTTTATTTTGAATTTATTAACTGGAATGTGTCAGCTCTGGGAAATGCTCATTGCTAACATCTTTGCATTTTTGTTTAGTACAAGAGGAAATTAATTTATGGTTTCATTTCTACAGTGTTGCTGTACATTCCAAGTTTGGCTTTTGGGGTTCCTAGTTTAATTGTCTTCCTATTTCTAAATTGTGATCCCTTGTTCTTTGTTTGGTGATGGTCTATGTGCTGCATGTGTATTCTGTTCATGTAGTTTCTATTTGACAGTGCCACTTGTTCTCTTTCCCCAATAGAAGATGTATTCGTATGCTCTGAGATTTATTTGGTTAATATTTGCAGCGTTGCCTTTTGATAGGTAGGGTTTGGTGCTTTGTGAGTCCTGGTAGTGCTGTTATGATACGGTTGGCTTGCTATGGGTTCTAAATGGGCAGTGTTTATAATATTTCCTATATGCCTGGCGGTTGGCACTGGAGTATAGTAATATAGAAATCTGGTGGTCTTTCTTTATCCAGACACTCCTTAAGAGGCAGCATATTAACATTATGCAAATATTTATGCAAATGAGGCCCCGCAATGAGTCTCTGCACATGACCCCACACCCCTCCTTGGGCCGCCCCTGTTTAACAAACTGTACTTATAGTAAGATTTGTAATTAAAAAAAGTAACTTTTCTACTGTATAAGATGTGCCTAGATTTCCAAGTGCTTTTATGCATATAAATCACAGTTTTATTTGGCTTACATGCATAAATGACTACATATATACATACATAATGTAGATTGTGCTATTCTGAAGGTATGTGCAATGGACTGATGGTGTGTATGCATGGGGGGAACATGCATGGGAGGGGGATTGGGTGGAGTGTGGACAGAGCAGAAATTTACACACTTATCTGCTATAACTTGCAAAATCTAGGGACAGGCATTTATAAAAGCCCTAGGGTTAGTGTAAGTGCTTGCACCTCAATTTGCTATGCATATCCCACTACTGACACCTTACTTTATTTATTTATTGAATTTTATATTTATTGAATTTTTCAATTATATCAAGAAAGTTAACAAAAAACATCCTGTACAGAAAAAGAGCATGCATCTCAGAAACCAACATCAACAGGAAAAAGAAGACAAATTCTAGTAAGTCATCTTATACAAATATATGCTCACACTAGCCCACAAAAGGGGGGAATATGCAATCAAAGAAATAAAAAAAAAAACGAATTCCAAAGATGAAAAAAAAAGGAGCTACATTCTAGTAGCTCCTATTACACAGTTTGCGACTCATCATGGTTGGAGCCAGTAGAGGTTTCCAATCTTCTCACGTTCATGAAGGTACGCAACTAGGTGGGCTCATAGAATATATATGATACTGACTGGTATTTCACCAGCCATTTACAAGGATGTTTTAGAAAAAAGAGCCCACCCAACTACAAAACCCCTGGCCATATCAAGAGAAACTCTTTACGGTGACGCTGGGTTGCCTTGGCCAAATCAGGATAAATGTACACACATTCACCAAGAAATAGCAAATGTTTCTTATGGCAAAAGAGTTTTAAAAGCCACTCTCTATCCGAAAGAAGCACAAATGTCACAATCAAAGTGGCAGGAACCACTTGCTTATCTCGGGAAGACTCAAGAATGTCTGTGATATTCAAAACATCCACTTGTTGAACTGAAGAAGAAGATTGCTTCCTACCAGGCGGAAGATAAAATATTGTGACTAAAGGAGGGAGGGAATCCCGAGGCACTGCTAATCTATCCACCAAATACTCCATGAACATATCCCTTGCAGAACTAGTAGGCATTCTAGGAAAATTAATTAAACGGAGATTACAAGCTCAATGAGCATTTTCCAAAAGTTCCAATTTCTTCTCAACCACATCAAAATTCTTAAGAAATACCTCAGCTTGAGTCCCCATAGGAGCCAACTTATCATGCAAATTAAATACCTCAGTCTTAATAGATTCCAACCAAGCAGCAACCTGCTGTATCCCAGTCTCATTGTTAGACACTTGTGCCGCCAATGATGATACCTGAGGAATCAAAGTCTCCCCAAGAGAGACTATAGCCTTCCAAATAGCCTCCAAGGTAAAGTTCTCCAGTCAAAGAAATGTGAAAGTATCAAGATTTCCTGATTGAGCCACAGCTGACTCCATTCCGGTGAGTGCTGGAGCCCCTCTCAAAGATGCGGCTTCATCCGCTGTCTGGTCTCCCACCAGTGGCGCTCGACAGTCAACGTGCAGCAGTTACTCCGGGGCAGGTAAACTTCCCACCACACTAATCCCCAATCCTGGCCCTCTCAATGCATTCACCTCACCCCCTCCTGGGTATTGCTCTTGCACCAGGTCTTCAGGGGACTGTTGGAAACATGCCTGCTTCGACGCCGGATGCAAATCAAGGGAGAGAGTTGTAATATCCGAGGCAGAAGCTGGGCTCTCTGGCCCCGGTACAGCTGTAACCGGCAATGCCTCCCCTATAACTACTGGAAGCTGCGGCGGCTGGACAAGAAAACTATCCAACGGATATGAGGAAACAAGCGGTAAGGTAGGAGATGGCTGTGAGAGCTGCAAACTACCCCGCGCTTTCTGTTTACGCTCCATGAGAAAACCAGCACCTCAGTTTAGCTCTACACCGCTGCCATCTTGGTTCTCCTCGACATTTTACTTTATAAAGTAAATTATGCATATACTTCACTTTATAAAATAGGTGAAAATACATATGGTAAAATGCACATAAATCTAGTCGACCCTTATAAAATTACTCTCAAAGGACCTAAATGTATCCATTATTATTCAAAGTTGTTAAATCACAAGAAGATTGTGAAAAATTGCAAAAGGACCTTGAGAAATTGGGAGACTGGGTGTCCAAATGGCAGAGGAAATGTAATGTGGACAATTGCAAAATTATGCACTTAGGAGATCATTCAGGAACATGAATAAGCCTGTTGTACATACCGCGCAGATATAGATCCAGAGAAAGCGTCTACGTCTGTATGCTACAACCATCGTGGCCCTGCATGTGGGCGTGAGGGGATGGAGTAAAGGCATGGTCAGCCAGACAGTCAAAGTGAATTCATGGATGGCATGTGTACATGTTGCACGTTACGCACGGACGTACAAGTTAGTCTTGCAGGAAGGTGGAATATGGCAGGACTTTGATGACTTTTGCTCAGCTTCTCATTGCATCCTATAGCGACGATTGGCTATGCCCAGTGTGTAGTGAGGCAGTGGATTTGCAGTCTGAAGGCCCATTTGATATCTCCATAGAGTGCAGAGGCAAGGGACGGGTGAAGGAATATGGGTAAACACCAATATCATGATCCGTGGCTGTGCAATAGTATCTCTTGTGGCTATGCTGACAGGTCTTCTGTGCTGCATAATGTGTCTGTTGATGTATGGATGGCATGTAGGTGACTAGCGGATGGCATCATGTTTTGGGGTGCAACGTGGATTGGACATATAGTCCTGGGATGACATGCCTTGCTGTTATACCAGTTGCTGTGTATGGGAACAGGGCATCCTTTGGGCAAAGTTATGATGTCCATGCATGCAGGTGTGAGTATGTGTGTGTGTGTGCGGTTTGAGTGCAAGCTGTAAATGTATTTGGTGTGTATAGTAGCAGCAATAATGTTCCATCAGCGGACATGTGTAGAGTTTATGTGCCCAGAGCTGTCGGTGAGTGCAGCAGCATGGGGATGCAGGTTTGGCAGCAGAGGCGTGGCCCTGCAGAGGTGGAAAGGCTCGTCTACATTCACACTTGCAGAATACTGTGAGCACGTGCCCATACATGTCCTCAATTCTGGAATTGCGGGTGTGTCTAGACCCATGGTTGCAGAATCGTGTCTAATTTGGCCCTGTCCTCTATTTTTATGTGCCTGAGGGCCAGACGTACATGTTATAGAATTGGGATCTTAGAGAAGAACAACCCAACCTATAGCTAATTCATGCAAGATTCTACACTAGGAGTCATCACCCAGGAAAAGGATCTAAGTGTCATCATTGATAATATGTTGAAATCCTCTGCTCAGCGTGCAGTGGCAGCCAAGAAAGCTAATAGAATGCTAGGAATTATAAGGAAAGAAATGATGAGTAAAACTAAGGATATTATAATGCCTCTGTATCACTCCATAGTGTGACCACATCTTGAGTATTGCATGCTGTTCTGGTCACTCCATCTCACAAAAGATATAGTGAAATTAGAAAAAATATAGTGAAGGGCGATGAAAATGATGAAGGGGATGGAACAATTCTGCTATGAGGAATGAATAAAGGTTGTCAGACGGCTGCCTGGGTGAGAATGTTCACAGTCTTGGCAAGTGCATATATCAATATGATTTGCAAGGGATTGTGGGAAATGCAGTCCATTCACACCAGACACAGCTGCTCACAATAATTAGTTGTGCTTAAGTGTAAAGCCAATAAGATATTTATTTATGGGGTTATTTCTCCCAACACAGATATGCTTGGTAGCACATAAAACAGGATACTTGCTTTCAGTGTTAAACTTAGAAAAACAAAATCAGGAAAACAACAGTTGAACTTTGTCAGGCAATCAAAGCAAAAGAATAAAGACCTGGTTGGTAATAAACTGGTCTTTTATGTAGGCTTTAGCTAATATTTTCTTAGCAGTGTTTCAAACAACAAGAAAAACCCACAAAGAAGGGAAAACTGTTCTTTTCAGGTTAACTTCTTATATCTTCACACATAGATTCAGAAGTGATTCCCTCAGAGCTCACAAGCAATTAGGTAAGGCTCAATTGCTAGCAGTTATCCAGCTGAAACCCCTTAGCTGGCTTGCTTTCTACTGCGTGGCCCAAAATCCTACTCAGGAGCTTTTCTGAGTAGATTAAAGAACAAGTTTGTATTTCTTTGTGATGGTTGCTGTACTTTGTAACAGTAAATCACCAAAGGAGTTTAGACAGAGAGCAATCCATATATTCACAGCCTATATCTAAGACTTCTCCTTCCCCTTCTTCAACAATCATGGGTTCAATATCAGGGATTGGCACAGAGGAATTTCTCAATGGAGCACTTTCAGGAGAATACTTGTTTCCCTGCTGTCTTTCAAGGTTATAGCTAGGGCATAGATCAGTGTTCATACCTGATCTTCCATTGCTGTTAGAGTTCCTCTCTAAATAGCCTGGCCAGTATGTAGTCCAGTTCTTATGTCCAGCCTTCCAATCCAGATCCCTGGACACTGGATCTCTCTTCACATACCTTCTGGCACGGGTCTTAGGGTCCCTTCCACGTGCAGCCGTCTCCCTCACAGGTACCGTCTGGAGATTCCTAGCCCTGCAGCACCACTCCTCTGGCTTTCCCCAGTCCAATGGTGTATGCTGGCCTTTTGAATGTCTCCCAGTATACGTACTGCTCTGGACTCCTCTAGACTTTCCAGATGCTTTTCTCTTCTTTCTCCCAAAGGGTTTCTTGCCCTTTCTGTCCGTCCGCTCTGGCTTCTGCTTCTGATGATCCTCCAGATGATGAAGCTGTCCAAGATGAGAATCTCCAAGAAACTGAGGATGAGGATAATTCTCTGTAGAATAAACTCTACCTTTATTCTGCTTTGATGAGTGCTCCACCTTAGCACAGCGCAGCTGTGCTGAATCAGGCCCTGCCCTTTGAGATGAGTGCTTAGGGATTACCTCATAGCCCTCCTAATTGAACACACGTTTCCCCACTTCAGCTCCTCTAATGGCTGTTGGAAACCTGGTGCATTCTGGGACTGGTAGTCTTTTATGGGAAAATTCTGTTTTCTTATTTCTACCAGAACTGACAGGTTGCTTGTTCAGAGTCACTTCACCTTTTCTATAGCTCCTTCCTGAGCTATGATAAGCTTCCTTATAACAAGGTACAGAGAAAGGCAACCAAAATAATAAAGGGCCCGATACTGGAAATGTTAGGTGGCCGATAGGTGAGCAAATATGGCCAAAATCCATGTAAAACTTGCAAACACGAGTAAACCTGATTTTGAGTGGCGCACGCATGACTGGATATTACCGCAAGGTGCAGTAGCGTAACTGTGTGTGTGCGAGGGTGTAACAGGACAAAGTCTGGGCATGGCATCCACATACATGTGGAACGCTGATATTCTATGGCGGTATCTGTGCATATAAGGGCCAAAAGCATGTAGCACTATGCCAGGGTTTTAGCCAGCACAGGACTGACAAAAATCTGTTTTGGCCTCATGTGTATATGCCGCCACTGGAGCATTCAAACTGGACAAGAGGTACAAGACACGGGCTACCCATGTAACACCAGAGATGGTAACGCCATAGATGGGCAAGGCAACAGCGCCAGCAGCAGCTGGTATTAGCTTGGGCAGGGCCGAGATGCTACCGGATTCTCTGGGTATACTGACCAAGGGTCACATATCTGCAGCTGATTGCAGAGGAGGTGTTCCAGCATTACCACCTTGATGCTGCCACTATCACAAACCTCTGTGCCATGCTGAGACGTGAGCCCTCAACTATGCAAAGGTATGCAATGTCTGTGGCTCTTGAGGTGACCACTGCCCTTGCCTTCTTCGCCACTGGAAGCTTCCAGCATGTTGTGGAGGCAACCACAGGTTTCACACAGTCAGCAACATTACATTGCATTGCAGCAGTGACAACAACTCTCCTCAGATGGTTCCATGAATATGTGTGCTTCCCAGCCAAGCCACAGGCCTGACAGACCATGCAGGCCTTTCATGAGATAACATCCTTCCTATCAGTCCTAGGTGTGATTAACTGCACCCATGTAGCCTTGAGGCCACCCCGCTGTGATGAGAGGGCGTACAGGCACCTACGTAGATCGATTGTTTACCTTATCAGAATATAGAAAGATTGTTTACCTTATCAGAATATAGAAAGACTAGGGGACATGCAATGAAGCTACAGGGTAAACTATTTAAGACTAATAAAAGAAAATATTTTTTCACTCAGCGTGTAATCAAACTCTGGAATTTGTTACCAGAGGATGTAGTAAAGGCTGTTAGTGTAGCTGGGTTTAAAAAAGGTTTGGACAAGTTCCTGGAGGAAAGGTCCATAAACCATTATTAAGAAGGGACCCAGGATATCAATGCTTGAACCAATACAAGCATTGTGGAACCTGTGTCCCTTGGGGAAACTGCTAGGTACGTATGACCTAGATTGGCCACTGTTGGAAACAGAATACTGGGCTTGATGGACCTTGGTCTGACCCAGTATGGCATATCTTATGTTCTTATGCCACTCAATGAACATGCAAATTGTTGATGCCCACATGCGCATCACAGACCTCTGTGCACACTTCCCTGGGTCCTGCCATGATGCTTTTGTCTTATCGCAGTCTGCCCTGGGCCAGGCAGCTGCCACTGGAGTCCTTGGTGATGCTTGGCTACTAGGTGAGTGATGCATAACTGAAGCTATGGTTGCATGCTGGTATGTTGGTGTGGGGCTGTAAGGGCTACTGGCAAAGCCTTTTGGGGACACGGGGAAGTGTCTGATCTATGTGAGATAGGCACAACTGGGGGATGGTGGAGGGACTGTATGGGGAGATGATGCATGTGCTAGGATGGGGGATGGCACCAGAGTGGGAGAAAGGTAGTCATGCCATAGAAAGGTAGGTGTATGTGTCACCCATCCCCTCTTTGTGACTCCGTAGGTGATAGGGGATACTTGCTGAGGACCTGACTCATGACACTGGTATACAATGCACAAACTGCCCAGGAGGAGAACTACAACAGAGCACTGGCACATACAAGGGCTATGGTGGAGCAGGCATTTGAGCTCCTGAAAAGCAGGTTCTGATGTCTTGATAGGAGTGGGAGAGAGCTGCCGTATAGCCCTGAACAAGTCTGTCGGATCTTTATGGCATGCTGTATTCTTCACAATATTGCCATACAGTGGGGGCTCGAGCTGTCACAAGGAGGAGGTGTCTATTAGAACACTTTAATGAGGGGCCAGAGGAGACCACACTGGCGACCAGTATGTGACAGCAGCAGTGCAAGCAGCAAGAGACAGACTGATACGGGAGAACTTCAAACTGATACAGGAGAACATGCAGTACATATCACCAACACCATCACTGACATGTCCTCTTCTCATCCTGAATCTCCTCCTGTGATCCTCCAACCTTCCTCCAACCTGGGCACTATGCCTCAGTGGTGGTACCTCTAAGGCATTGCTAGCTTTCTCATTCTCCTCCCCAACTTTTGAAGCCTTGTCAGGCTTTAGCCTGAAGATCCCTGATGTCATGCCATTCCTTCCCACCTTCACACCTTCAGCTGCAATAACATGCGGGGAGCATGAGATGGAGGCCATGTAGGTAGCTGTCTCCCTGGATGGGTGACACACTGCCTTCTGGTGCTTCTCCTGCCGGTCTGCCATTTCACGCATCAACTGAGTTGAGTCGCATAATTCCTGGCTTATCCTCTTGAGACTGACCATCTCTGCCCTGTCTTGAAGCATCTGCTGTTCAGCAGCATCAGCACAGGTGTTGATAGGTTGCTGGGGGATGGGGAACTCCAGCTCCAACAGATCCTGGGGATGACCTCGTGGCTGAGGAGGTTGAGTTATTGTTGCAGCAGTGGAGTCTTCCTGAGGACTGTGGAGTATGGCAGGTGCAGTAATGTGGCTGGGTTGTTCAGGGATACCAGGAAACAGCTGCATGTGCACTCCTGAAGAATCTGGGTTCTCATCAGAGAGTCTGGTTGAGGGTCCATCTGTGGGAGAGGCAATAAGCAAAGGCTTAGGGCGAGGGGGGCTTCAGCCACCTACCTAAGGAGGTGGGGGATGTGTGGGCTGACACATGTGGATTCCCTCCCCTATGAAGCAGAGGAGCAGTGAATGTAACCCTGGCACAGGTTGGAATTAGAAAGCCCATGCTTTCAGAATGTCAAGGTGTTAGGAGTGCATGTATTGCTAACGCTGGAATGCCACTGAGTGTACAAATGTGTGGTTGATAATTAGGAAGTTAGCACATGTTAGAGGTGCTAACTATAATAATTAACTATAATATAATATAATAGTTAACTAAGTTAGTTATAATATATTATATATAATAGTTAACTAAGTTAGCACATGTTAGAGGTGCTAACTATAATAGGAGTGGAGGAGTGGCCTAGTGGTTGGGGCAAGGTACTTCAGGCCGGAAGGTCGGGGGTTCAAATCCCACTAGAGGACAGCAACCTTGGGCCGGAAGGACTGGGGTTTCTTGTCCCACAGATGCTCCTTGTGGTCTTGGGCAAGCCACTTAACCCTCCATAGCCCATGTTCCCTGTAAAATAGTTATCTCCAAGTTATAATGCCCTGTTCAATGTAATTTCAGTTTGTTCAATGTAAACCACACTGATGCAGAATAGCGCGGTATATAAGAGAATGTAAATAAATAAATAAAATAATTCCTCACTTTCCCCACAGGGGTCACCGTCCCTTATTGATGGACTGCTGTGACTGCACAGAAGGGGAAGACTTGTGGATGTATGGCACAGGGAGGAGAAGGGAGACATCTGCCAAACTCAGACCTTGCTTAATGAACAATATGGCAATGTGGAAACACACTCAGCTGACTAATGTAGTGCCTTCCTTTCCCTTGGCCCATTTGCCATGACCTATGCAATGTGTGTTCAGGCATGGTAGTGGTGCTGGGAGGCAGAGTGGCATGGGAACATTGTAAGGGATCTGGGAAGGTTCAAGAGTGAGCAGCAGCTGATATTAGGGGAACAGCTTGTAGACTGGACACTGTGAAAGGGAGCAGGTTGTTTGCATGGAAGAGGGGGTGCACGAGGAAGGAAGTTCAACACACACCTACTCTTGGCCTGGGGGGTTGTGCTATATGGGTGATTGGGGTTAGAAAAATGTAAGTGGTAAATTGGGCCTACTCACCCTCTGGTGCAGCCACAGCGAAGCTATCCTAGCCAGTTAACCCAGTGATACAGCAGTCATCAATACATTCTAACACCCTCTCCTCCAGGTCACTCAGGGCCTTCCGCTGCTCTGGTGGCACTTTCAGGTTAGCTGCCTTTTTCTCCTTAGTGTGCTGCCAGAGCACATGCCACTTTTTCTTTATATCCTCGACCTCCCTATTATGGTGGTGCACAGCATTTACCTGCCTAGCAATGTCATGCCAGGCATGCTGCTGGTTGTGGGCATCCCCGGATCCAAACAGACAATTATGCTCCCTAAGGATGAGGCCAATACTGAGTTCCACTTCTGCTGCTGAAAGGTTCTGCTTCCTTCTCCTCTTCATGGCTGAAATCCAGCATCTCTGGCCTAACCATGCATATCACATACACGGTGTCACAAGCACAGCGCCCGAAGCCACTTGCCTCTAGTGGTCGAGGGGCGAGGTGGTTGAGGATTCCTTCTTCTATCAGCTCCTAGCAGCCTATTTCTTCTTGTTGGCTTCTGGGAAGTGTAGTACTGCTAAAATATGTTGGTGCCTTAAGTAGAAGGTTTGTAGTTGAGGTAACCGAGGGTAAGGCTTGTAACAGAAAAGTTTATTTCCATAACACAAAACACAGCAGGTTCAAGGTATCATTTACAGAATTATAACTGTAGGATTTGCTTAAGGTATAGCAAATAATGGCAAACAAACCAAAAGAACTCAGAAATGGCTTTTTAAAGTCTTCTTACTTGCAGAAGCAATTGCCTTTAGAAACTAGGCTGCCACTTTCCTTTTTAGTCCTTGTTAATCAGAGCATAAAGAAAAAGTCAGGCTTAATTCTTCTACAGCAATTTTTATTTATTTATTTAGCATACATTTGTATACCGCTACTTCCAGCGATCAGTAGCGGTTTGATTAACGAAACAGAATTGTAGAATCATGTCAAATTTTCGAAGTATACACACATTGATTTGGAGGAGAAAGCACAGCACACGGGGGAAGGTCAATTTGGTTTCTGCCAGCCTAAAAAACCTCTCTAGGCTGCATTTCTACGTGAAACCAAACTTAGAACAAAACAAACATTCCAAGCTGTTATCAAAACTCTTAGCAGGCTTTTCATATAGGAGAGGAGCAAGCAAAAACTCTTATAGCAGCTAACTTGGCTTTTCTTGCCATTGCACAGTTCAAACACAGGTGACAAATGAGCATGAATCAGAGCTTCCTGATCAGGTTTACGTTGCAGTAAATTTCCCTTTTAAAACAGAGGAATTTACCTCCATACTGCTTCTGCCATATGGTTAACTTCCAAGGAGAATTACTTCTTTCAGGGCTAGCTTTTCCTCAAGACCTCCTGTCTAGAGCTTGGCATAGAGAGCAATCCATAAAGCAATCTTCTTCCCCCAACTCTGACACTAGTTCTCCCAACTGCATGGGTTTTGACTCACCGACCTGGTCAGACTGCTCAGCTGACAACCTCTCTGGTGGTCTGAAAGCTTCTCCACTTCCTGGTCCCCACCTCTGTTGCCAACCTGTTGCAAGGAATTCAGCTCTCTCAGCTCTGGGTAGCTCAGCTCTACTCCAAGAATCCACTCCCTCTCTCTGCTTCTGTCTCAGATGCTCTCCTGGCTGCTCTCCTTCTCGTCTCTCTCTCTCTGCATAATCTAACCTAGGCTTATACCTCCAGGGTCTTAACTCCACCTTTTTCTTTCCAAGGTGTTGGTAATCCCCCTGCCTTCTGATATTAGAATAATCAGTGCACTTGTTAAAGTAAGGGCTTTGGTCCTCGTGCTTGCAATCCCTCTTTCTTACTTTATCAGTCATTGGCTGAAACCTGTTCCAGCTGGGGTTTTTCTGTCTTTGAAACCTGGCTGTGGCTTTCTCTCCCTGCACTCCTAGAAGGGGACCCTTAACTAGGGTGAATTCGTTATGCTTCTCACTTCCCCCACTCTCAGGATAGCTGACTTTGCCACAACGGATATGACGTGAGCAGGCAGCAACCTATCCGTGGATATTGCACAGGTACACGGGTCTTCGTGGCCACACCCATATACAAATAGCTGCCTCATAGATGCGTATGAAAAAAAGTGCCTTGCTCCTCAAAATTGTGGCTTGGGCTACTCACATGTTGTAGAGATAACCGGTTAGCTTGGGCTGCTCCTATATCCTGCGTTCTACCCATATATGTAGAGTTAACCGCATATGATGAATATGCCCTTAAGGTGCATAGGTGGTTAGGACGACCTAAAGTCCCAAAAGACTCAAGTATGTGCACATCCCTTTTCAGGGCTGGGTGCCAAGTTGTCAGAGGTGTGGGCACCCCAGGCAATGTGAAAAACATGTGTGCCTTGTAAAGTCTGTTTCAATCTGTGATGGGAACAACCATGTGCTCTCCTGTCCCTATTTTTCTCACACCCTAGCCAGTTGCCTATGATACATGCACTTTGCCTCTTTTACTCCTCTTTCTTCATTGGGGATCTAACAGGTTAGAGCATGAGATTTGGCCCATACAATGGTCGACACTGAGTCTGTGGTTCCCTCCAAGTATGGATGATGTCCAAGGGGCAAGTGCTGAGGTGGCTGCCAACTCAGCTGCATGGATCAACGTGAGTCCACTCAGGGTGACAGAACATGCCATTCCTGCTCACTATGGGGTCTGCTGCATTGCTACATATGGGAATATTTGGAATTTTCTACCTTGCTGTTAACATTGCTCTGAGCAATAGGAAACCGTATATCATTCATATGACACTGTACTTTGTAGAGCACCCATTGAAGCACAAAAAGATAGTATGAATACCTGGCTCAATAGTTAGGTGTCCTGACATCATTCCCACCTCCCACACATTGACACAGTATCCAGACACACTATCTGTGAGAATGCCAAAAACCCAATTGACCATATCTATCTGCAGTTTTGTTTGTGGCATTCAGTGTGCAACCTGCATGGGATTGGCACACAAATGTTCTCCAGATGTGGCTGACAGTTGCCCTGACCCAGCTATATGTACATGACACAGGGCCCCAAGACCCCACTGTAAGGTAGCATTAAGCAGCTTTTGTGGAAGTCTGCTATTCTATGGATGTGTGGGGTGTCTCAACTACTGCTATTGAGCATTTATATAGCACTACTAGGTATACGCAGTGCGGCACAGATACATGTAGGGACAGTCCCTGCTCATCAGAGCTTAAAATCTCATCAAGAAAGACTATACAATAGCTAAGGACAAGGACACAACCAGGAAAGGTATGGAGACACTTAGGGCACTAAGTGTATCAGATCCTAAAGCAGCCCCAAAGAGGTGAGCCTTCAACATGGATTTGAACAGGGGCAGGGATGAAGCCTGATGTACAGACACAAGTAATTTGTTCCAGGCATAAGGAGCAAGGTGAAAGGATCAAAGTCTGGATCTGGATGAAAAGGGCACAGACAGTAGCAATCCATCAGAAATGCAGAGTTCCCAAGGAGGGGCGTAGGGAGAGATGAGAGGTAGTGCTTGTTTACACAACAACCCTGTATATGAGTCCACTGCTAGGGATACTACAGGTCTGCAGCTGATGCCTGAAGATACAGGTGTTGTGACACTATAGCGTATGGCAGCATCTTTATGACACAACATCCGTTGGCTTTGAACCTACCACTTTACCTCTGAAAGGCAAGGCAACTCCTGGCTTGCTACAACATATACAAGGGTGTGGGGAGCTGTTATGCTATGTCAGCATGACCACTGATAGTGATGCTTGTACAAGTCCCACCTGCCATTTACACCACACAGCCTATCAATGGCAAGCCCCCACTGCCTAGGGAACAGAGCCAGACCAAACACAGATATATGGAAGTTAGATAAACTTTATGTATGAAAACCTTTTTTTAAAATGGCGATCAGGTAGCATATAACAGAGGTACATAGAAAACGTGGTGCAACACATATGTGTACATCATACCACCCATTTTCCTCTCCCCAAATTGCCCACCACAAAACTTTCCCGCACATCTACCCCTTCCCCCCTTGGTTTCAAGGGTCCACACCCCCACTGTATGTCCAGTACAGCAACACTCCCTGTGTGGTCTACTGTCTCACTCCTCTCCCCTCCCCTGGGCACCTCAGCCAGAGTGTTGCTGTAGCAGCAGCATATTGGTAGGGCCAATAGACTGTCACATATTATCTCTGCTGCCCCTCCTCCACTGCTTCTCTCATGAGCAGTAGCTCATGCACCACTACATCCCTAGAGCACAAAGGCTCCTCATTTCTCCCTGCATTACAGAGGGATGGGGGAGCAGCAGAGATGGCCACTCGGGGCTGCTGTGGCAGCCTTTGGGTGGCCAATCCTACATGGACCTGAGGATCTGATAAAGTGCTTGTGGGGTAAGCAGCCCTGGAGGGTGTGGGGTAAGCAGCCCTGGAGGGTGTGGGGTGATACAATGCAGTCCTTTAAATCCAGATGTCTCCCTTGCCTCCACCTTTACAACTGGTGCAGGCAGCACTGCAGCCACAGTGACTAATGGCTCTTGAACCTCCACTATTGCTGTGTGCCCTTTCCTTGTCTCCACAGCAGCTGCTTCAGGCCCCTCATCCATGCGTTCCTGTATCTCCCTCATGTCCTCCACATGTCATATGTCCTCCAGCTCCTCACTGTCTGCCTCCTCCTCCTCTTCATTCCCTTTGTCCTCATCCCCCTCTTCTTCATCCTCCTCTTCCTCTTCCATGTCTTCCTACTCCTCTTCTGTGTTTTCCTCATCATCTTCCATGACATCCTCCTCTACTTCTTCCTACTACTTCTCCTCCTCCTCCTGTACCATGACATCCTCCTCTTCCCCTTCCTCCTCTTCCTTACCATCCTTGGAGCTCCCTTGCTGCTCAGGCCCCATTCTACCAGCCGTGGAGGCTGTCACAGTGGTTGTGGTGCTGGTAGAGGTGGAGCTGCCGTGCTGCTGCTGTGATGGCGTGCTGCTGTCTGCTGTGGCAGAAGTGTCCTGTGTGAGTTGGTCCTGTTGTGCTGCCGGTCCCTGTGGAGCATCCTGCTGCCATTGTGCTGTGTAAACCAAAGTTTCCGATCTTACATGTGCTTTACATGACATTTCACAGCTAGATGTTGTACAGTCACATAGCAAGGAAGGCCCATGCTGCCTCAGTTGCACCATGACCCTGTCTATGGCTATGGGACTAGGCTTTCGCCTCTCCATTCCTAGACCCTGGGTCCACTGATCTACTTCCATGGCTTTCTATTCCATGCTTGCAATGCCGATTGTCTGACTGACCTCTCCAACACTGTATATACTGCTGAATCACAGACCCATATCCCTGCTGGCCTAGCTGACATAACTGTCTGCATGTGGTTCACTAATTTGGGTTTCTGTGACATGGGTGACTCCTGGCTCACCTGCTGCAGCTGCTAGCTTCTCTTGGAGGCACTGGATGAGGTCTGGAATACGGTACCTCATAGTCCTGAACCCACATTTCAGGGCCTCCAGGGTCCACCTCACACCAAAATCCCTGTGGGAGAGATTGGTAGGATCATAAGGTGTCTTTTAGGCTAGACACAGCACCTCAGGCCTGTCCCCCCCCCCCTCCACCCATGGATGATGTACAAAACAGCCGCTGCCTCATCTGTCCCCTCCACTACAGAGCCTGCAGCACCCACTCCAGGCATTTATGTCATGCTTTGGTGTAGCTGCACATACACAGAGCTGGTAGGACAGCTTTTATGTACTCCCTTTCTCCTCCCTTAACATGCTTATCACTTCCCTTGCCCTCACACCATCCTTGACCTTCTCCTGCCACCCCTTGTTCACTATTCCCTTCTTGCCCTCTCAGTGGAGCTGCCTTTGCCACACACACACACCACTATGCTTCCCACATCATTATCCTTGCATGGGGCCAAATGGGGGCTGGAAGCACACATTACCCCAGACAACATAAGAACATAAGATATGCCATACTGGGTCAGACCAAGGTCCATCAAGCCCAGTATCCTGTTTCCAACAGTGGCCAATCTAGGTCATACGTACCTAGCAGTTTCCCCAAAAGACACAGGTTCCACAATGCTTGTACTCGGTCAAGCATTGATATCCTGGGTCCCTTCTTAATAATGGTTTATGAACCTTTCCTCCAGGAACTTGTCCAAACCTTTTTTAAACCCAGCTACACTAACAGCTTTTACTACATCCTCCAGTAACAAATTCCAGAGTTTGATTACACGTTGAGTGAAAAAATATTTTCTTTTATTAGTCTTAAATAGTTTACTCTGTAGCTTCATTGCATGTCCCCTAGTCTTTCTATGTTTATCTTTGGGCTGCCAGATGGCAGAGATTAGCATTGCTAAATGTAATGGCTGCTAGTGTGGACATCCTGCCCAGTGTATTGGTTCTGTGCCACTATACCAGACTTGAACCTGTGTTCTCTTGGTTTGGCTGCAGTGCTTCTCCAGGCTGAGCCATTGTGTCTGCTTTTAGGTGGCTGGCGGGCTGGTTGTTTGTTATAGATCTCTTTCCACTGATGACCATTGATGTTTCTTTGAATCAGTTTCGTTTGTTGTGGCATTCTTTGTCCATCGATTGGTTTCCTCCATACTGTTTGTGGTTGGAGGATGGCTGAGGTCTTTTTTCCTCTATAAACATAATTTTGGTATTTTCAGTTCCGAGATTGGTGGAGTTTTCTTTTTTCCTTCCTTTTTTTCTTTTTTGCTTTCACATGGTGTTTTTTATTTTTTATTTTCATTTTGGGTTTATTTTTTATGCTTAGTTTGGAGTTTTGAATTTTTATTTTTTGGTCATTTGTTATGGCAGCAGCCCTGGGTTGTGTGACATTGCAGGGCTGGCTGCTGTCTCCTCCCAGAGACTGTTCTCCCTTGCATGATGGATAGCTCTTGGGGGCAGGCTGAGTTTGTGGGTTTGAGGGCCATCCCCTTTTGGTCTGCCTACCATCATGCCCCCTCCCCCACCTAGCACCAATGGCTTACTCACCCATGCAGCCACAACTGGATGGCCCTCCAGATGTGTATGGCCAACAGTAGTGGCCCTAGGGTACAGCACCTGCTCTTACCTCAGCACCATACATGCTAGGGCCTCTGCCTCCTTCTTGCTGAAATTCTCCTACCTTCTCCAACTTTCCATTTTGTCTGTCACCCCTGCTTGGAGGGGAGGCCTACTCAGGGAGTGTGCCAATGCTGAGCCCTGCAGTGGACACCCGGGCATTGTGACGCAAGGTTTTCATTACCCATATCTGTGGCATGTCTATGCCATATCACATGGGTGTATTGGACGGTATAATGAGTGATGTGCAGGCTTCCCCCCCAACTGCATATATCCATGATATGCAGTTAGTCTGCTAGGTCCCATATATACGGGCATTTTGTCCACCCTATGCACATTGTCCGCATTCCTCCAATGTGGCATCCATCTTCAAGCCGTACATTTGCTAACCCTCATACGAGTGGTTTACCCATGTTTAATCTGCCTTACTCACGATTTGTGCCTTTCTTTGAACATGTGTGTTCCTGTGCATTGTGATATCTTCGCCGCCTTACTGAATATAGGGCCCAAAGAGGATACCCCTATGAAGAAAGGTTTAAAGAAGAAATGACTGAAGAGAGAGATGACAGAGCTCTATAAAATAATGAGTGGAGAGGAACAAGTAAACATGAAACAGTTGTTTGCTTCTCAAAAACTATATAGGCTAGGAAACATGCAATGAAACTACAAAACAGTACATTTAAGACTAATAAGCAAAAATATTTTTTCACTCATCTCGTAATTAAGCTGTGGAATTCATTGCTGGATGATGTAATGAAAGCTGTTAATGTAGCTAGGTTTAAAAATATTTTGGACAAGTTTCTGGAGGAAAATAACATAAACTATTATCAAAGTGTACTGGGAGAAATCCCCTGCTTATCCCTGGAATGGAATCTCTCTACCTTTTGGGATCCTGCCAGGTACTTGTGACTGGACACTTAGAAACAAGGTACTGGGATTGATTGACCTTTGGTCTTGCCCAATGTGGCAAATCTTATGTTCGTATGTTCTTTGTTGTTGAACAAATATGTTATTAATAAGAGTGATCGTAGTAGACCAAGAATGATTATAGCAGTCATTTCGAATTTCCTCCGAAATTAGAAGCATGCAATTCAGCAAGGTGTATTATGCAGGCAACGGTTACAGCGTAGGAACGATAAAATATTCAGAGATGACAATGCACTAGAGCCTTCGGGTCTCATCTTCATGCACATTTGGAAAATATGATTTCAAATAAACCCTGACACTTTTTTTCAGTTCTGACCAGAGTTTATTCTATTGAGCTCTTGAATGTAACTGGAAAGAAAATATGAGAACTGAGTTGACAGAAATAGTTATCCAATTTAGTAAATATGAATAAACTGTAATTGATGTCGTTAATTAGACAGATGATAAGAGAGACATGCCTGAAAAATAAATTGACATCATTTAAAAACCATAAGATGTAAATCTTTAACTTCAAGTGTTTTAATGTATGGCTATTCTGGCTTTAATGTTTAAGTATAAATGCAAAAAATCTTATTAATGTAGTATTGTTATAAAAGAATAATTCTGTATGATTAGATTTCTGAATCCAAGCTGAGGGGGATAGTTGCTAATGTGCACTAAGGGAATAACACATGATTTTAGCTCCTAAATGTGCACTAAATGGCAAAATTACGCATTTTTTTACTGCAATGCGTGTTGGTTTACCTCAACGTGTATTCCATAAGAATGAAATGCAAAGCATGCAAATGTGTGCAGAGCACCTCACTATGAAAACAGAATAATGCAGCTTGTGCATTATTCCAGGAAAATTAATAACCGCTCAGAGCTGGCATTATTTTTTCTGCCTGGGAGCATCGAGCAACATGGAAGCATAGGGTCGCTAACATATGGCTCAATGGTCCTGGGCAAGGTGTAGGGGTCCCCCTCCCCCTTCCTCCCAAAGATACCCTCCTCACACAGACCCATTCTCGAAGAAACATGTCATAGCCCCATTTCCAAGTCCCCTACCTCCCATAAGCCATCCTGGATCCCACTAATAACCCAACTGAAGACCCTCTCCATATGCCCCCCAGCTTACCTTCACCATTCCCTGCTAGTCTAGGTATACTGGGCAGGAGTGATCTCCACTCTGACCTACTTCTAGCGACCCTATGCTTCCATGTTGCTCGATGCTCCCAGGCAGAAAAAATAATGCCAGCTCTGAGCGGTTATTAATTTTCCTGGAATAATGCACAAGCTGCATTATTCTGTTTTCATAGTGAGGTGCTCTGCACACATTTCTAGTGGTGCTGGGTTCAAAATGGTGTGGTACTACTGCGAGGGATCAAGCTGTCATATAGGGCAAAAAGCATCGGGCTGCATCTTAGCTGAAATGTTGATTGCAAGGTTGACTGCGCCGGCTTCTTTATGGAGCATCAGGCTGTGCATAAGCGGCAAGGTTGTTTGTAAGTTTAGCTGCAGGTTGACCATGTGCCATTGATTGCAGACTGTGTTATCCATTTACTGAGGGAGTTACTAACCTGCGATATCAAGTCACCACAATTGAGTGACTCCTGCAGTATATTAAGCTGTGGTAAAATACTAAATTTTACCACAGTTTAGTAACTAGCCCCTGAGATACATTCCGGGTACAGGCAGTATTTCCCTGTCCTAGAAGGCTTGCAGTCTAAGATCTTCATTAACTAACTTTGCATGAAAGTGTTAACACACATTAAATACACATTAAAGTGTGCTAATGCGAGTTAACACATTTATTTATTTGTTTGTTTTTATATACCGTTTTATCTAAGTGATCAGAGCGATTTACAGATAAATTCTAACTACTGCACAAGGCAGTTTACAGAGAACAGTTACAAATAACAGTAACATGATAGTGCAATAACTATTTACATAAGTGATGTGAGGTGATATGGTAGATTTATGTGAAGAATGTGTATAGCAACAGAATATGCGGGACTGCTATTGGATTTGCTATCAAATTTGCAGATGACACAAAACTATTTAAAGTTGTTAAAACCCAAGAGGATTGTGGAAAATTGCAAGAGGATCTTGATAAATTGGAAGACTGGGCAGATGAAATTTAATGTGGACAAGTGCAAGGTTATGCACCTAGGGAAGAACAACCCAAACTATGGTAACACGATGCAAGGTTCCACATTAGGAACCACCACCCAGGAAAAAGATTTAGGCGTCATTGTGGATACCATGTTAAAACCCTCGGCCCAGTGTGCAGCGTCGGCCAAGAGAGCAAATAGAATGCTAGGTATGATAAGGAAAGGAATGGAAAATAAAACAAAAGATATTATAATGCCTCTATATCGTTCCATGGTGAGACCGCACCTTGAATATTGTGTGCAATTCTGGTCGCCGTATCTTAAAAAGGATATAGCGATTTTAGAAAAGGTTCAGAGAAGAGTCACCAAAATGGTAAAGGGGATGGAAGGATACTCCTATGAAGAAAGGCTAAAAAGGTTGGGGCTCTTTAACCTGGAAAAGAGATGGCTGAGGGGAGATATGATAGAAGTCTATAAATTAATGAACGGATTGGAACGGGTAAACGTAGATCGATTGTTTACGTTATCAGAATATAGAAAGACTAGGGGACATGCAATGAAGCTACAGGGTAAACTATTTAAGACTAATAAAAGAAAATATTTTTTCACTCAATGTGTAATCAAACTCTGGAATTTGTTACCGGAGGATGTAGTAAAGGCTGTTAGTGTAGCTGGGTTTAAAAAAGGTTTGGACAAGTTCCTGGAGGAAAGGTCCATAAACCATTATTAAGAAGGGACCCAGGATATCAATGCTTGAACCAATACAAGCATTGTGGAACCTGTGTCCCTTGGAGAAACTGCTAGGTACGTATGACCTAGATTGGCCACTGTTGGAAACAGAATACTGGGCTTGATGGACCTTGGTCTGACCCATTATGGCATATCTTATGTTCTTATGTTATGTTCTTATTGTTGACCATAGAAACATAGAAACATGATGACCGAAAAAGACCACATGGTCTATCTACAGGGTGGCCCAAAAAAAGTGAGAACATCTTGTAAATTAAAAGCTTAACCCTGGGAGTACCGATGGGGTCAAAAGTGACCCCATTGCAAGTTTCACAATGCGTATCTCGGAAACTAGTTGTTCAAGAATGCAATCTTTTTATGACTTTTCACATGTCAATATTCTCTTTATATTGAGCCATGAGCGGAATAAGTTTCATCTGCTAGGTGACGCTAGTGATGAATTACAGCACAAAGTACCAGTGGAGTCATTTTTTACCCGAGTTACTTACGTCCAGTTTGGATCGTGATACAATTTGCAGTTTTGTGAATTTTTTGATCTGATAAAGGTATTTATCATTAATTATATATCATTTATATTTTGTACTCTTATTTTATGAAAATTACACATTTTCTGTAATTGATATCATACGTTCTCTCATTATTTCCGATGAAATCTAAAGGCTTTCAGCTCGTTCATCATGATTATTGTACACCTATAGTAAAACTGCTTTGCGTTTTATTCAACTTTATCTTTGTTTATTTTAGGTTATTGTTTATGATGTCAAAACGAAAGTATTCAGCTGCTCAAGTAAGAGAAATATTGCAACGAGATGCTGACAGTGACGGCTCTGAGTCGTCTGATGATGAAGCATATTCAGCAAGCAAAGAAGCATATCAGCCAAGTTCGGGCGATAAATCTGATGATGACAGTCATGATTCAGACGGTGACAGCAGTTGGTTGCCAAGTGAATGTGAGACTGATGTTGAGCCGGTAACATCACCTGCAGCAAAGAGTCAAGTTACAGGTCGAGGTAAAGGTCAAGGCTGTGCTGGACGGGGAAGAAGGCAGGAGTCCTCGGTGTCAGTATCATCTGTGAGGAATCTTAGTTGTGGTCGTAGAGGAGCTAAGAGGTCATCAACTATAAGCACAAATGTTGCCATTGAAGCTTATGTATCTAAGGATGCCACATCATGGAACAGGAAACCTATAAAGCAAGCTGCTGGAAGATATGCCAGAGCTAATGTCATGCTCGTACAACAAGGTCCTACAAGGTATGCTGTACGAAATGTTGATGGCCCTCTTGCAGCATTCCACTTGTTCATAAGGAAGAACTTATTGAATGAAATCATGATGTGGACGAGCAAACAAGGAAGACACATTAATGACGACACCTGGAAAGATTTGACAGACGGAGAATTTCAACGTTTTCTTGGACTTCTGATCTTCTCAGGTGTGTACAAGTCACAAAATGAATCCATAGTTCAGTTGTGGAACCTTGAAGATGATCCTTCTGTTTTCGGGCAAAAATATGGCCTGTAACAGTTTTCAGCAAATTTCTTGTGCTTTCAGATTTGATGATGCAACCAACAGACTTGAACAACGAGGCATGGATAAGCTTGCTCCAATCAGACACGTTTTTGATACATGGGAAGCAACTCTAAGTGACGCCTTTGTTCCTGGTGAAAATGTTACCATGGATGAGCAACTGCTTACATTTCGTGGCCGTGTTCTGTTCAGACAATATATTCCCAGCAAACCTGGGAAATATGGCATAAAGCTATGGATGTTGTGTGACAGTGCAACGTCATATGTTCTGCGTCTTCAAGTATATACAGGAAGGGAACTCGGACAAAACAGGGAACAGAATCAGGGTGAAAGGGTTGTGCTGCAACTCACTGAAGTATTGACGCGATCTGGCAGAAATGTTACTGTTGACAATTTCTTCTGCAGTTTATCCTTGTCACAGAAATTGCTAGAAAAACAAATAACACTTTTGGCGCAATTCGAAAGAACAGAAAAGAATTACCTCCAGAATTTGTAACAGCAAAGGGCCAAGAGGTATTCACTTCACTGTTTGCCTTTCGCCACTCTGGTTTCCTATTGCCCGAAGAAAGGAAAAGTGGTTGTTCTTCTGAGCAGTTTGCATGATCAAGAAGAAGTAGATAACACACGTCCAGACAAAAAACCACGCATGATCTTGGACTATAATTCTAGTAAAGGTGGAGTAGATATGGCAGATCAAATGTTGCGCACGTGTACCACAAAACGAATGACAAGATGCTGGCCAGTGACAATCTTCTACAACATGTTGGACATTAGTGCTTTGAACGCCTTCATTGTTTGGATGTCACTAAATCCAGAATGGCAGTCCAAGTCAAAGCACAGACGTCTATTCCTCTTGGAATTAGGAAAACGCTGCTTCAGAGTAATTGTAGCGAGACTTCTTCCAGCATTGAAGAAGCCACTGATGCTGTTTGCAATGTCGGGATCCCAAAGAAAAGGGCAAGGTGTCACTGCTGTTCCAGAGAAAAAGACAAGATAAGCAACATAGTTTGCACCTCCTGCAAGCACAATGTTTGCAAAGAACATTCAGAAATTTCTGTGTCTCATGCAAATGACTGTAGTACTTTACTGTGTTCATCAAGTGCATGCAAAAACTGCTTTCATGGCAAATCTTCTTCATGTAATTTTATGATAAAGCATTAAATTTCAAAACATTTAACCTTCATATAATAAATAATTAATTCGGAATAATATTTTGTCTGTTTAGTTTAAAATTTTCATGGTTAACAATTAAAATTCGTCGTGGGATCATTTATGACCCCAATGGTATTCAGTGTGGGCAAAAAATCTCAGTAATTCCAGGGTTAAATAGTTTACTTATTTACCTTTTTTAGCTATATGACATCTTTATTTCGACAATTTCCGGTCGCCATCTTTTATTTTTTAATTTGTCAATCATTTACAACTATCTTTTTGAATTTTTAAATAACTTATATTCTACGAGATGTTCTCACTTTTTTTGGGCCACCCTGTAGTCTGTTCTTCCATATCAACCATAACAACAGTCCCCTTTTTTCCTTTAGAGATCCTCTGTGTTTGTCCCATGCTTCTTTGAATTCAGATCTGTGCTGGGTCTGCTGCTTTTTGACATATTCATAAATGACTTGGAAAAGGGAATAACGAGTGAAGTTATCAGATTTGCAGATGACCCAAAACTATTTAAAGCTGTTAAAACACAAGAGGATTGTGGAAAATTGCAAGAGGATCTTGATAAATTGGAAGACTGGGCATCAAAATGGCAGATGAAATTTAATGTGGACAAGTGCAAAGTTATGCACCTAAGGAAGAACAACCCAAACTATGGTTACATGATGCAAGGTTCCACATTAGGAACCACCACCCAGGAAAAAGATTTAGGCCTCATTGTGGATAACATGTTAAAACCCTCGGCCCAATGTGCAGCGGCAGCCAAGAGAGCAAATAGAATGTTAGGTATCATAAGGAAAGGAATGGAAAATAAAACAAAGGATACTATAATGCCTCTATATCGTTCCATGGTGAGACTGCACCTTGAATACTGTGTGCAATTCTGGTCACCATATCTTAAAAAGGATATAGCGTTATTAGAAAAGGTTCAGGGAAGAACCACCAAAATGGTAAAGGGGATGGAAGGATACCCCTATGAAGAAAGGCTAAAAAGGTTAGGGCTTTTTAACCTGGAAAAGAGACAGCTGAGGGGAGATATGATAGAAGTCTATAAATTAATGAATGGAGTGGAACGGGTAAACGTAGATCGATTGTTTACCTTATCAGAATATAGAAAGACTAGGGGACATGCAATGAAGCTACAGGGTAAACTATTTAAGACTAATAAAGAAAATATTTTTTCACTCAACGTGTAATCAAACTCTGGAATTTGTTACTGGAGGATGTAGTAAAGGCTGTTAGTGTAGCTGGGTTTAAAAAAGGTTTGGACAAGTTCCTGGAGGAAAGGTCCATAAACCATTATTAAGAAGGGACCCAGGATATCAATGCTTGAACCAATACAAGCATTGTGGAACCTGTATCCCTTGGGGAAACTGCTAGGTACGTATGACCTAGATTGGCCACTGTTGGAAACAGAATACTGGGCTTGATGGACCTTGGTCTGACCCAGTATGGCATATCTTATGTTCTTATGTTCAGATTCTGTCCTCATCTCTACCACCTCCACTGGGAGAATATTCCACGGATACACCACTCTTTCTGTAAAGAAATATTTCTACATATCACTCCTGAATCTATCCCCCTTCACCCTCATCCCATGTCCCCTCATAGCAGAACTTGCTTGAAAGAGACTCTCCTTCTGTGCATGTATGCCATAGAGGTATTTAAACATCTTAATCATATCACCTCTCTTCCGCCTTTCCTCTAAGGTGTACATATTAAGATCCTTACGTCTGTCCTCATATGCTTCATAATGAAGACCACTAACCATTTTAGTAGCTCCCCTCTTTACTGACTCCATCCTGTTTATATCCTTTTGAAGGTGCGGGCTCCAGATTTGCACGCTATACTCCAAATGAGGTTGCACCAAAGACTTATACCAGTAATGTATGTAAGGTCTATGGTGGCTGTTCGCATTGAAAGTAGTCTGTAAAAACACATATTATTAAATGCAAGCCCTATCATTCTTAATGGGGCCTGGTAACTAATAAAAGCTCTTATTTATCACGTTAAGAATTTTCAAAATCCCTGCAGTAATTGTAGAGGATATTCTGGCACTTGGGGAAATATAGCTGTACTGCTAATATGGACAATGGTTGGTTACTGCAGGACGATGGTGCGGTTGCTCACCTGCAATGCAATTGACTGAACCTCTGGAGGTTTATTAGCAGTTAATGCGCATTAACGATGCCTTCAGTAACTACAAGACTCAGTATCTACTCCCTCTCTGCTGCTTCCCTGCTCTCAAAATGAAATTTTGTGTTAGGTGTCTTAATGCAGACATTCATCGGTGCTGTTAGGTCTGTGTTAAGTTAATATGAACTGTTAACATGGCAATTAACGAGGTAACAGCTCATGAAGGAACAGCTATGAGTTCATTTTCTGCATTAACAGTTAACACAGAAATGAGCAGAGAATATGTGAGGATTATACCTTACAGTTAACATGGAGACATTACTGCATATTAACCGTTCATACAGCAGATATAGGGTGATTTTATAAGGGGCGGAGTAAAGATATGCGCCATCAATATATGTAAATGATGTATTTTCAATGAATTATGCATGTGAATAGGCCTTTATAGTCACACTATATCCAGTCACTATTCTGTAAGGATGCTCATTAGCCAATGGCACGCTCGTACTGTCACGGAGGCATTTGCGCAGGTGGCGCTTGGGCAGAGCATGTACTTTATAAAATACGAGCTTTTAATTGGAAGAAAACTCTGCAATGAGGATGCTTGTGATAAAGGGGATAGACTCAGGAGTGATTTGAGGAAATATTTCTTTATGGAAAGAGTAGTAGATGCATGGAATAGTCTCCCAATAGAGGTGGTAGCAGGACCGTACCAAGCTAGAAATGCACACTGTGCGACCAATGAATCGGGCGCCCCCCTCCACCCAGCCACGTTCAGGAGCTCACTCTTTTTGAGCTTTCTGGAAGCCCAGTGATGATATCAGTGCTCCCTTCAGTGCTTGTGTCCTCTGTGGTTGTACCACTCACACAGCCCTTAGTGGAGCCCTGGGTGGTAGTGACAAGGACTGTATTTGAATTCGAACAAGCATGGGATAAACACAAAGGATCTCTAAGAGGAAAAGAAGGGACTGTAAAGCTTAGTAGTTGGTAATGAAGGGCAGACTGGATAGGCCGTATGGTTTTTATCTGCCATCATTTTTCTCTGTTTTCTATACATATACATGGTCATTTATGCCAGTCATAGGGCTGATGTAAGTGACTGTGCCTAGATCTGACCTGTGTTTCCCACTATTTAGGCCCCAATTTTATAAAATACTCATGTACTTACTTTATAAAATAGGTATTCAAAAACCCACATTAAAGTAGGCACCCATTATAAAATTATCCTCTTAGTGCAGCACAGTATTATAGTGTCAGCGATGAATACTATGTATAAGATGGACTACCCAAAGAACAAACCAGTCATACTAGAGGAGATGAAACCTAAACTTTCTTTAGAAGCTCAGATGACAAGATTTCGACTTTCATACATTGGACGTATCATGCAAAAGGAGAGATCATAAGAGAAAAACATCATGCTTGGCAATGTAGAAGGTCAACACAAAAGAGGAAGGCCAATAATGAGATGGATCGATACAATAACAGTAGCTATGAGTGTCACGCTGTCAACAATGAACTGTCTGACTGAAGACCGATCACAGTTTAGGACAACTATTCAGAGGGTCGCCATGAATCGACACCGACTCAATGGCACTTAACAATAACAACAAGAGTAGCTAATGCACTTAACACACAGTTAACATTTTTCTTTGTGTCAATTGAATGAGAAATTTCTGGGAACATTCCCAAAAGTTAAATCAGAGGTTTTGTAGTTAATGCATATTAATTTTGGAAATTAACACATGGTCACTGCAAAATCTTACCATGATTTAGTAAATAAGGGCCTAATAACATAATTGGTATCACAGCATTAATGCAGGTTAGTAAATGAGTCCCTAAGTTTGTACCTGAAGCAATGGAGGGGGAAATGACTGCCGAAAGTCACCAGGAAGGTCAGTAGGAGACAGAGCTGCTTTTTACCTATGGGCAATAGGGGCAGCTGCCCCAGGCTCCTGTACAACAGGCTAACTGACCTGCTGTGCATAGGCAAACTGGCCCTGTTCAGGGCCTGTGCAAGGGTATGAGGCACCCAAGATGAACCTCATTTCCAGTGCTGCCCTATTCCTGCCCCCGCACCCATTGCTGTCACTGCCACCCCTCTCCGGGATGTGCAGCAGCTACAATACATTTAAAAAGGCACCGCGGTACTGGAGTTACCTTCTCTTCCAGCCCCTCAGGGCTGTTCATGCTTCTGTTCCCCCATTCCATAAGAATATAAGGCATGATTCCAGTGTCCCTCTTCCCCGTCGGTAAATAGAAAACTTTCACAATCGGGGGCATTAACTCTGCAGAAACAGCCACATTCTCAAATATATACTTCTTAAAAAGATCCAAAGGTAAAGTTCCTGGGAAAACTGAATTTCAAAACCCGAAGGTTAGAGGCCTGAGCAACATTGTCCAAATTTTACAACTTCGCCCGCAACACAGCACAGGAATCCTCAAGTACAACCAGTTTAGTCTCATGTTCGTCAACCTTCTTCTTAATTAAATCTGATGTTCCCAGACACAAATCCACCTTTTGAGTAAGGGCATTTACCTGAGAGGAAAATTAATCACATTGCCTTGTCAAGTTCTGCGAAAATAAAGTAATCGCCTCCCATACGTTTTCTAGAGTAATCTTCTGCGGTTGCTGGAGACAAAAAAGGGTCGGAACCTCTGAGGAATCAACAGGGGTTACCAACTGCAAATCTCCTTCCTCCAGGAATGGCTCCGCCACCACCACACTACTAGGCATAGACCCAGAAGACAGAAAGGTAGCCACTGCACTTCCCTCAACGTCGGCTCCCTGCGACGACTCGAGAAGGGCACCTTGGTCTGACCCAGTATGGCATATCTTATGTTCTTATTTAAGAAGGGACCCAGGATATCAATGCTTGAACCAATACAAGCATTGTGGAACCTGTGTCCCTTGGGGAAACTGCTAGGTACATATGACCTAGATTGGCCACTGTTGGAAACAGAATACTGGGCTTGATGGACCTTGGTCTGACCCAGTATGGCATATCTTATGTTCTTATGTTCTTATCTTATGTTCTTACCATCCAGGAACTCCACAGGTACATCTGCCGATGCAGTGGAGGCAGTAGCACTGGGTAGTAGAGGAGGTGTTTGGGTCATGGAGGACAAGCTGACATCCAACGCAGGCAGGACTGCCAATCCCTCCAACGGCTCTCCTGCAAAGCCCTTGGGTATCCCCTGCCGCTGAGCCTCAGAGACAGCCGTCCATAGGTCCATTGGACCCGAACTGGATGGCTGGAGCTCCGCAAGGTAAGCCCTAACCTTCCCTTTTTGCTTCGGCATCAAGAAAGAAAATGCTATACTCTCCTCAAGCGGCCATACTGAAATGCTCCTTCATTCCTGGATAAGCCCTCTTATGCTATTTTGAGGTTTTAAGGTACAGACACTGTGAAAGTTTCAGTGTGTCCTAGGAAGGAAGGGGGATTATGGAACGCATAACTGAAATTTTCAAATAGCAAATGTTTGATCATTTCAGGGGGTCACAAGATTGTTTCTGGGTGGCGACAGATAGGCTTGTATTTACTGTGGGGACCTTGATGAGACACATAGGGGTATGTTTACTAAATGACATTAAGGTAGCAGGAGTTATCAAACATTAATGGCAGTGATAAGGGGTTTTACATGCAAAAAAAGCTCTGGGTGGGTAGGAGGTATTCCGATGGTAAGGACGCAATGGGCCATTTAACATGTGTTAACAGGACATCAGGCATTAAGATGTCAAGCATGCACCTTAATGTCCGAAAATGGTTGTCATCCTAATGCTGGATAAAGGAGCACCAAGGAAAGTCAATGCAAAGGCGATGAATGGAAGGACAGGTGGGAGCTGATGGACCTGCCAGATCCATGGGCATTCTACATGGCAGCCAATAATTTGGACAAGCATGTGGGAGGCAGCTGTACCGATGCACTGGGGCGTGCCAATGTAAAATGATGCAATGTCAGTGTGTGGCATAGGATGGGGAAGACATGTTCCTTAGCAGAGTCGGAAGTGGCAGGATATGTGCAGCAAAAGGAGGATGGAGCAGGTGTGGGGATGTGCAGATCAGGCACAGGAGAGGTGTGCATGAAGAGCCGAAATGCGGGAAAGAGTGCCTGTGTAGGCCATGGTGTAGCAGCTTGCACAAGAAGACTTGACTGCACACAGCCGATAGAGGCAGTTGGATGGGCTGAAGGAAGGATGGTGGTAGAGGAAAGGGTGGTATGGGTGCCGTGTTTGTACTGTGTGGGAAAATGTGTGTCAGTGCCATGTGGAAGGCCTGATACCAGACATGTGGGTCTCACACCTCTCCCAGCCCACAACCACCATACAACAGCCCAGACACATGTGCTGATAACAACTGGACAGGTGTCATCCAAATTGGGCAAATGGGGACGTACGGACATAAGGTGACACTTGCAGTTGGCTATCCGAGGGGTAGGATGTGTCTGCATGTACTGCAGAGATGTGATGGAGCCAAAGCTTTACAGTCACAGTCATAATGTCATGTCTCACATGTAGGTTACAGCTATATGCATGTAACTCTCTGTTAGTATACCACTGTATCAGTGCAGTCACGTCGGGGTACATCTTACTGACGATTTGGTAATGTCTGATGATAAACAGAGACTGTACAGACCTGCAATCAGCTGAGCCATTGGTGGGTTAAGTGACCTGCTCAAGGTCACAAGGAGGTGTTGTCAGTCCATGAAGGTTGTGGCAGACATTAAATGCGACAGTAACACATTCTGAAATGTCATATAAGGAGTGCTAGTGGGTTTCAAACCCTGGTATCTTGGTCCCCAAGCCATTGCCATGACCATTATGTCACGCCTCCAAGAAGGTGTCTGACATCTGCACAGTGAACATGTCTGACTCCCTGCAATGGGCTGCAGCAGAGCCAATAAAACCATGCTCTCAGAAGGGCATGATGTGGAATAGCATGTTTGCTGGCTCAAAGTGTGGCCAGAACGCATAATAAAGTAGAAGGATGTGTATCTGCAAGTCACAGCAGAGTCTGGACTGTTATAGGCAGGGAAATGACCCGAGTAGCACACAGGCCCAAGTGGGAACTGAACCCTAGTCCGCTGCTTATGGTAACACTGCACTAACCAGTAGGAAACATCTCTCTGCACAGCAATGTCTGGATTGAAAGAGACTGCAGGTCACTGCCTAAAATGTGTGCTTTGTGTGTCAGTATAGGTCAGCAGTGTTAGCCCCTCCAGTACCCATGAGGCACTGCACACGCAGAAGAGCAATCTGCAGCTGATCACAAAATGGAGAATGCACTGATCCATCGCATCAGCTCAGTAAGATGCACTGACAGTGTGTGCTACAAGCATATAACAGCTACAAACCATGATACTGAGCAGTTTCAGTGGTCACCCTGAGGGTGAGGATGGATGCCCAGCACCTGGTCCCCAGAGCTTGCACTTTTAGAGGTGGTTTCTGCTGGCCATGCTGTAGATTCACATTCCTGACAGTGTGTGGTAAGTATTTTCTGCTGTGTGTTATGCTAGTTGCTTTGTTTACTGCACAATTGTAGCATGTTGTAGGCGCCTGTTACATCTGGGTTCTGTGTTCTGCTCCTGTTGGACAGGGACTCTTAGAACAGTGCAGATCAGTGCTCACTGTTGTAGCAGCTGATGCTGTATGCAGTAGTAGGATGCTTGCATGAAGCTGCTGCTGCTACTACCATCCTGCTTTGACCACAGTGAGCAGGCCAGGAACAACTGTTGTCCCAATCCATGCACATGCTAACTGTGACTGGTTAGCGTACAATGCATGTGCACAGAGCAACCATGTACACACTGGCTTGGGCAAACAGCATGGTCACCCAGCATTTGGCACAGTGATTGGGCTCCTAGAACAGGCAGAGCACCCACATCACTGGAGCTGGACATTATATAACACTATGTGGATACATAGCTGTGCCAAGGGCACAGCTTGGTTTGAATAATAGTGCCCTTGCAGTGTGCTGCTGTGACCATCCAGCCATGCACATCGCAGACAGGCATAACAAAGTCAGCCATTGACCCTACCTCCAATGCAGACACATCCTGGGCAAACCGCTCTGTTTCAGGTCATACCCACAATCCTCTGCTCCTAATAATGCACATTTGCATTATTAGGAGCAGAGGATGCCGGGAACAGCCTAGGCAATGTGAGGCACAATGCAGTGCAGATGGCCACAGAACTCTGGAGACACACATACACACACACACACACATATACACAATCACATTGCTGCGCTGTGCAAAAGTGGGTATGGTTGGCATACCCAGTTTTGATCTCCATATCAGCTCAAGCACTGTTAATGTGTGTTCATTGTGCAGGCACTAGTAGCATGCTCTGATATTCACACCTGTTGTTAATGCCCACTCAGCATGCTGATGCTATCAGCCTGCCTTTCCATCCAGCTGTGGATAGTGGAGCCTGTCTGTGTGGCTGATGGGTGTTTGTACCCTTGTTGGCCGATTCATTTGGTGGGGCATATGTCAGTGCTATACCTGCACTGTAGGCTAAGGTTTACCCACAGAGACATGCAAGACACAACCCCATCAAGTCTTGAACCTGTGACCCTCTGCACATATACCTATGGGCTTGGCGGATTGAGACACATAGCTGCCATGTGGCTACAGCACTCTCTGGGGCTGATTTGTTTCCCATTAGACAGACCTTGACACAATGTTGCAATGTGAACAGCACACAGGACCAGAACATGGGTTTTGTCTGTTGGAGGCAGGTGCTGCTACACCCGCCGTCAACAACCACACACCATGCTGACATGCCAACATGCTGTCAGTTGGGGTGGTGAGCAGTCCTGGCTGTCCACTATGCAACTTTGGTGGACACCTAGGGTACCAGGTCCAGATGGGGAGGGCAGAGGCACACACTGATGGCCATGTCACCCTCTATAACTAACCACCACTGCTGGGACCTCATCCCTGCCTGCCACCAATAAGTCTTGGGGGGAGGCAGCAAGCCACAGCTCTGGTATTTCCCCAGGTGCCTGCATTTTCAGCTCCCTGTAGCACTACAGCTGTGGCACTATTGGCCTCTTCCTCCAGAGCTGGCTTCAGTGGCAGCAGGGGAGCTGGCCAGGCTCTCTGCCTAGGGTGCCAGGAACTCTTGGACCTCTCCATGTGGCACATCACCTTTCCACAGCAGCAGCATGTTTGTGTGCTGCCTCTGTCTATATAGGATCATGATGGACATCAAAGATGTGCAACCTAGGCAACTGCCTGGTTGGCCTTGTGCATCAGCCACCTCCACTGCATGACCAACATGCCACCTCCTTCGCCCCATTTGTACCATCAACATGGTGCCTTTCATACTTGAGCACTATGCTTTTGCTGCTAATGGAGCACTACCATCACCAGCTTCGGCTCCCCTGTCTGTGCATCACATTGCACACATTTAAATAGACTCTCTCCACTCAAAATGCACCATTTCCATAAGGTTTTACTTGCTGTTAGGGTCCCAGCATTAAAGGGCTCTAAGACACACTTGCACAACAGGCATTAGGGAGCACCCGCTGTCATTGCCCACTCTCTGCCCTGTTAATGCCCACTCTCTGCCTACGACATTGCAATGCTGCAGGAGCCTTTAATATTCGTTAATGCAGCTTTTTCGCAGTGTTAAGGGTGTAAGGATGCCGATAACAAGCGTTAACGGCACACTTGCTCCCTTAACACCCTTTAGTAAACATACCGCTAAAACAGATAGGCCTATGTTGGATAAAGAGAGCAGGAGGAGGAGCTGTATATAAAAATATTAGTCTTTGGGCACCAGCTTTCTGCTTCATAGTTACATTTTGGTGCCACTTTGTGATCAGGACATTAACCCCTTTATGTTTTAATGATATATGAAGGTGAATTTGGAAAACTAGACAGGTGAGTAAAATGTAGTTGACCAACTTCAAGATTTTTGTAACTTTTTCTCTTAATAGTAGAATAACATATAGGGGTATGTTTACTAAATCATGGTAAAGAAGCAAGTGTGCCGTTAACACATGCTAATGGCGCACTTGTGCCCTTAGCCCATCCAATAAACCACTTTAGCTCACATTAAGCGCCCTGTGGGTGGAGAGTAGTCATCTATGTGGCGGAGAGTGGGGGTCAAAGGGACGGGGAGTGGGCGTGAACAAGGTTTGGTCCCTTAGTGCAAGGCACCTTAACGGCAGGAACCCTAACACAAATCAAAACCTTGCAGAAAGGGTGTATTTTGAGGAGAGAGAGCCTATTTTAACGTCTGCAATGTGATGCACAGAGAGGGGAGCCCAAGAGAGTGATAGTAGTGCTGCCTTAGCAGCAACAGCATAGTGCCCAAGTATGAAAGGCACTAAGTTGATGGTGCACATGGGGAAAAGGAGGGTGCATGTGGGTCATGCAGTGGGGGCCATTGGTGCATAGGGCAGACTAGGCAGTTGCCTAGGTGGCACATAAGAACATTCTAATAGTTATTATAAAACATTAATAACCACTAGTAGAAAGCCAGGACTGGAACATTGGCCAGGACTGTAACATTGGTTAATAACCACTAGTAGAAAGCCAGGACTGGAACATTGGCCACTATTGGACACAGTCTGGCATATTTTTAAGGTCCATAAACCATTATTAAAAGGGACCCAGGATATCACTGCTTGACCCAATACAAGCATTGTGGAACCTGTGTCTTTTGGGGAAACTGGCAGGTACTTATGACCTAGATTGGTCACTGTTGGAAACAGGATACTGGGCTTGATAGACCTTGGTCTGACCCAGTATGGCATGTCTTATGTTCTTATGTTCCAGTCCTGGCTTCCCTGATTTCCAGCCTGCTACTACACTAGGCTACTTCTCTGTGCACATGGTCCTTGTATGTCATTTATACTAAGGTTTATTGAATTGTATTAAATTATGCGCTCTTATCAGCAGAAGGTCCTTTTCTAATAAAATACATAACCAGCTTGATATTTAAACACCGTGGTGTTTATTGTTAAAAGCTGGATATCGTATTTAAATAATTGACATATATTCAGCACTGCTAGAAATGGTGGCAGCGAATTTGTGAGTACTGCAACCATTGCTGCTCTACGGATAATGGTGATATTCAACCTGCTATCCATAGAGCTAAGTGGTGAATTTAGCGCAGCCTTTTTGCTTCCCTAAATTAAACTGCTTCATTATATGGATTGCAGGCTGCATATCACTGCTATCCGTATAACTGGGCAGAATGCCCAGGCTCTCCTCTTGCTCTAGCCTGGCACTATCTGCATAGTGCTGCTAAAAATTTATGTATAGGAGTTTTATATGTTTAGCAGCTACGCCTAAATGTATAAGCCCTTGCAAATATAGACCAAATAAAGGGGTGGAATTATGGGAAAGGTAAATCTTCCCTTAATGTTCCCCTTAATTCATTAAAGTTTGGATAATCAGTTACATCAAACTGAGCAATATCTCATTTGAACACTGATTCACAGCTGAAGGTAAAAGTGAATGATGGCATATATTTTGAATATGAAATGGAATGTCAGGATTACAGTAAAAAGTTAGAGACCAGTTTTCAAAGATTGGGATATCTAAACACCACGGCAGTCAAGCATAGCATTTACATATCTGCTGGATATGCAGTGACAGTATCCGGATAGTGGCTTCCACTGAATACCTGGATTGCACAGCCACTGTGTGGATAATGGCAGCAAATTATCTAAATAGTAGTGATTTTCAGCCACTACCCAATTTATCCTGATAGTTTAGACTGGAGAAAAATCTGGCCTAAAATTCTGTCCTGATGAATTACCCTGATAGTGGCTGAAAATTGCCACTATCGGGATTATTGCTGCTTTCATCTGGACATAAATACTGCACAAGCTCCGCCCCTGCTTTGCCATGCCACTATCTAGATGGTGCTGAGGCAATCAGTGATGGTATTGTGGCACTAACTATATAGTGCCACTGAGTATCTGGCTAACAGCCCTTATCCAGATGACCTTTGTGGTTATTGATTTATTTATTTAGCTGTATTTATATCCTGCTTTTCACTGGATCAAAGCGGTCAATTGGGAGATACATTTAACACGAGGGGATATGACACACATACACTAATACTTACAGGGAACATGGGCAATGGAGGGTTAAGTGGCTTGCCCAAGACCACAAGGAGTGCCTATAGGACTAGAAATCCCAGTCCCTCTGGCCTGAGATTGCTGTCCCCAGGTGGGACTTGAACCCCCAGCCCTCTGGCCTGAAGTACCTTGTCCTAACCACTAGGCCACTCCTCCCTATCTAAATAAAGGGTTTTTGAATATTGACCCCTAACTTTCTACTAGTGGTTATTAACGTTTTATAATAACTATTGGAATAAGTGAATACTGGCTGTTCTTGGAAAAGTGAATGTGTGTGGCATTACCGCCGACTAAAGAGTCTGTTGAGGCGTATGTTAGCATGCTGTCCTTCCTTACAATGATGACGGTCAGTTTGGAAGACATGATGCACTGTATCGAGGCATTACTCCCTACTGGAAGTTCTATTTATGTTTCTATTTTCCATTGGCTTTTCCCCAATGTTATTAGTGTACCAGCCCTTGGTTTATTATTAACAGAGACCAACCATTTTAGACTTTGGTAAATGGAGAATATTCTGAGAGCATTACTTATCTATATAACTATAAGAAATTTGTTTCCAAGTTGTCTGCTTTTCATCAAATTAAAATTAGTTTCATGGGAACATGGGAAAGGTTGCACAGTGAGGGAGTGGGAATTTGCTTACTATTTAGTGAGTAGATAACAGGAATACACCAGCATTTTAGCAGAGGGTAATATTCAAAAGTATTTCTATGGGTAAAATACTGCTTTACCCATGGAAATAAGCTTTTATAAAATTGCCCACCTTCTGATAAATGAGCAAAAGTACATGTGTGTAGCCTACAGTATATACATGTAAGTTTACTGAGAGAAAGCATTCCAGAGTTTTCTCTTACATGCATAATTATGAAAATTCAAACATCTGTGCATAAATTAAGCCAGAAAAATTGTGCTCCCCAAAGAGCAAGTCTGAGAGGGATAGTTACTAAGCTATGGTAAAATAATGTACAGAAAATATTGATATTTATGGATCAATATAAATTTGCATTGCTGCTTCTGGGAATATTGCCATAGCAATACAGAGATAGTGGGTCGTCTGTTAGACCCACAGTCTTTTTAAGAGGCCCATGAAAGGCTGAACCTTCATCCCTGAGACCCTATACCGGCCCACTTTCACCTTCAATCCCCCTGACAAAACCCTCCACCCAATGACGTCCCCAGTCATACACCCCATTCAGAGTACCCAAAATAACAGGTCTTCAAAGCAGAAAGTCATTCTTCAAATCTAGATTCCCACTTACTCTTATCTCCCAGGACCTACGGTGAATTCCTGGTGTCTAGTGGAGGGAGATGGGTAGGTTCAGGAATGTCTCTTTCTGCTCCTGCCTCTTTGGCGCCTAAGTTCAAAATGCTCTTGACTATAGCAGTAGTCTCACGATATTAATAATAGGGGTTAAGTTGCAAAATATATATGCACATTTATTTATTTTGTGTCTCATTGCTTTGGAATGTGATCCTGTTGATGCATTTTTTTTTGTAAATGGTGGAAATTCAAGTTTAATAAAATCAATATCAACCAAATAAAGCATAGGATAAATACATAGGATGCCCAAAGACCAGAGGATGGATTGGGTGGCAACCTGCACAGAGTGGCAGTTATATCCTTAAAACTATTGGATCTAAGAGAAAGCACTGAGGGTAACCTACAAGGGTGTGACAATTACAACCATATGATCATTGGATTTACAAGAAATCATTAGGAATAACTTGCATGGTGTGGCAGTCACAAACGTAAAAATCAATAGTATTACCTTGAAAGGTTAGGTAAGGGAAATGGGGAAACGAGATTGAAGGTTGGGTTCCATTTGGAAACTGGTTGTATCTACCCAAAGTGGGCAAATTGCTGTCAGGCAGCGGCTGCTGGCCATTTTGGTCTTTATCTTTTGCCATTTACTATGTTACCATGTAATTTGTTAAATTAAAATGTGTAAGGTACCGGTACTATAATGGCACTGGAGCCCTTAGAATACACTAAGGAGCATGTTTACTAAGCTGGGATAACAGTTAGCATGGGCTATTTGTAACTAGGTTCCATGTTATTCAATGGGACCTAGTTACAAATAGCCTGTGCTATCCATTAGTCCAACTTAGTAAACATGCCCCTACATTTGTGCTTAAATCAGTTCAGAAGCATTGTATTCAAGGATACCTATGGCAAGCAGCCTTCAGTAAGAATTACATTATACTCCACTTTAAATAAGGAATTGCTCTCATACATTACTAATATGTGACCCTTGTGTATGTGTGTTATGTCTGCTCAGGCATAGTATGGGTAAATGTATTTGTCTGGGTTATGAAATCTGCACCTACGCTCATATCTCAGCCACCTGCAATTACATGAGCTCCTGAACTGATCAAAATATACATGGATGAATTTTAGCCACAATTTCAGCAGGTTTTGTGAGTCTAATTTATAAAGACACATAGATGGCTATAGGCCCAATTCTGAGACATGGTGGGACGTGCAGCCCCGCAAACCATTGGGACCCTATTCCCCCTCCTGCTCTCCCTGGACATCCTGAGCAGCAGGATGGGGAGAGCTGGCAGAGGGTGGGATCTGGGCGGAACAGGGGTGGGCCAGACCGGCAAGACGTACATAACAACATAAGAACATAAGATATGCCATACTGGGTCAGACCAAGGTCCATCAAGCCCAGTATCCTGTTTCCAACAGTTGCCAATCTAGGTCGTATGTACCTAGCAGTTTCCCCAAAAGACACAGGTTCTACAATGCTTGTATTGGGTCAAGTATTGATATCCTGGGCTGATTCAGGTCGCTGCCCTGTACGTCCTGCCAGGTCAAAGGGGACATGCTGCTTATGAAGAACATATTTCCTTCAAAGAACATATTTCAAAGAACATATTTCCTCTGTTGTACAGCGGTCCTTTCACACCTTACGTCAACTCCGTGCTATTCGTCCCTTTATATCTGTCCCATCCCTGACTACACTATTACTGTCCCTGCTGCTGCCTGCCTGCTAATCTGCTTGCGCTGTTGTTGCTATCATATGCTGCCTACTACACTCTTTCTCCTTCTGCAGCTTGCCTGGAGCTCTGCCATCTCTCCGGTGAAGCCCCGCCTCCCGGAAGCGACGCACCCGTGTCTCTCACGAGCTTGCCTGGAGCTCTGCCATCTCTCCGGTGAAGCCCCGCCTCCCGGAAGCGACGCACCCGTGTCTCTCACGAGCTTGCCTGGAGCTCTGCCATCTCTCCGGTGAAGCCCCGCCTCCCGGAAGCGATGCACCCGTGTCTCTCACGAGCTTGCCTGGAGCTCTGCCATCTCTCCGGTGAAGCCCCGCCTCCCGGAAGCGACGCACCCGTGTCTCTCACGAGGTACCCGACCAGATATAGGTCTTCCTAGAGCGGCGTTCCGCGACTGGGGCGTTTCAAGCCACCATCTCCCTAGTTCTAGCCTCCCTACTCGTAGGTCTCACCAGCCTTACCCGACATTGTTCCCTCTGTCCTCCGGACGCTTTCGTTTCTCTCTTGATTCCTTTGTGCTGTTAATTGCTTGCCTAGCCAGTCTCTTTCCTCCTACCGCGTTAACTGTGTCTTCTTCTGTGTCACTTGTTTCCCTTGTCCCGGTCATGTCTGCTATCCCTGTATCTTGGGGCTACCGCCCCCTACGTTTGCATCCTGTCCTTCCCGGTCCTTTGGCCCGGAATCCCTTTAATCTCCTTCCCTGTTCTTCTAACATGACGTCCCCTGCTTTTCCGCCTTCCTCTCAACCCCCCATCTTACCCCCGCCTTCAGCTGTCCCTCTCCTTACACTTTCCATGGCTCTCCTTAACTGCCGTTCAATTCGCTCAAAAACTCACTTAGTCCACGACCTTCTTTTTTTTTTTAAACTTTTATTTTCATTTTGCAACAAACAAAAGAAACAACACACCAAAGAGACAAAACAAGTATACAATAAGGAAAAGTAAACCCATTACCCCCCACCCCGATGCTTCTTCTCTACCCGATTATATCAGCATGTGAGCGCTTCCAATTAACAGTGATTATACATCAAACGATCAAAAGAGTATCTACAATACAGCATGATCATGGAACAGAGATATATACAAAGTTAGACAGTCAGATGAGAGCATTTAGCAAAATGTACATAGTCATTGAGCATCTTCCATTGAGACCAAGGAGAAGGAGTCTGAACGGAGGAAGCGAACAGACGAGGTAGTTGTTCATATTTACTGTAAAGACAGGCATGATTCCACCATTCATTGGGGCTCAGATGGAAGCTAATTTTCCAGTATTACTTGATTAGGGAAATAGCAATGCCAAGCATAAAGTTCGAAAGGAGATAAGCCATTTTTGGGAGAGAGGGGATCCCCGCAACTGGGCGAAGTCCCACTATCCTCCAAGAAAGGGGCTCCTGAGAGTGCGAGATAGACTAAATACGACCCCAGACCCGACGCCAGTAATACTGTAGTGCGGGATATTCATGCATAACATGAGGCAATGAACCAATGGCCGCAGGACGTGTCCAGCAACCAGTGCCCTGAGTAGTGTTCCAATTGTCTAATCTGTGAGAAGTGTAAAAACACCGGTGGGCTAGAAAGAAGAGGGCCTGAGTGAGTGAGGCAGATCAGGAACCCGTGTCCCTCTACTCCAGATAAGGCTCCATTGCTCCGAGGTCAAAGTCACATGCAATTCTCTCTCCCATACTTTCTGCGCTATAGGGGTATCTCTAGTTATAGCATTACATAAGGTTTAGTAAAATTGGATGCTACACCCGGTGAACTACCGAGAGATCGGTAAGTCTCCAATCAACCTGATGTAGGGAATGCCGATGGCGGGAGTACTCTAGTGTTCCGAAGGCGATGCTGAAGTTGTACTGACCAGAGTCGGGAGTCTAAAGATTGCATAAGAGTATTAAAGGCACCTAAAGTGTCTAAAAGCATTGGTGGATAGTGGGAATCTGATGGGAGAGTCATACCAGGGAGAAAGGTAAGAGGAATCGGTTTGCAAAGGCCCGCTTCTATATCTAGCCACACAGGTCTACTCGGTACTGGATCTTCCAGCCAACGAGCACCGTGTTTGAGAAGAAAAGATTGAGGGAACACTTGAGTAAAATCGCCACCAAGTATTAATGGAGCATTGGCAGAGGCCTAGGCCAACTGCGCAGTACTGGCATAGTAAGCAGGGTTGTCCACATTCGGGGCATAATGCAAATACACGTGAATTCACTATCTCCAACCTCAAGGTGTACACGGGCCCATCTACCCTCCTTGTCAGCGCTAATATCAGGTACAGTAGCGTGCAAAGACTTCTTAACCAGAATGGTTATCCCGTACCATTTGGAAACGGTGGAAGAATAGGCAGCTACCATGTGAGGCTTAGCATTGAGTTTCAGTGTTTCAGCAGAGTTTAAATGCGTTTCCTGAAGAAACACTAAATCAACATGCTCATGGCTAAGATAGCTAAGGATTTTCTTTCCTTTGAGTGGACCATTAATGCCTTTGACGGTGAATGATAAGATATTACATAAGGCCATTCAGAAAAGTTAAAAATTCTGAGCATGATAGCACACATAATTTCACTATGTCCCTCAAGCTGACTGTATCTGGCTGTACACATGACATAGGAAAATTAAGCTAATATAATACAATGAAGCGCCCCACATTAATAAAGAAAACCACAGTGCGGTAGAGGAGAAGCAAAACCCCAAAATTACTGGCGACCATGTGTCTGCGGGGAGAAACCCCAGAGAAGGCCGAAATTGAAAAAACACATAACCTGTAGAACTGTGCGTGCTCCGAATCCGACCGAGGCACACATCATGAAGGGATAGGAGACCAAAAAACAAAAGTCATATAGAGAAAGAAAGAAGACAGTCCAGGCTATTTCTGTGCTGGGCTATGACCGCCGCATCGGGCCCTTCAAAATGGCGGATAGAGCCGGCAGATAAGAGTCCAAGATTTGGGATTAGCGCATCTGCTCTGCTTCTTTGGAGTCTAAAAATGTTGATAGTAGATCAGGATCTTCGAACGTCCTGGTTTGGTTGTGGAGAGTCACTCGGAGCTTCGCTGGATACAACAGGCCAAAGCGAGCCTGTAGCTGTTGAAGTCGAGGGCGAAAAGCAAGGAGTTTCTTCTTCTTCCGACGGTCAACGGTAGGCTTTGCCAAATCAGGAAAGAAGGAGACCTTACGACCTTCAAATTCCAAATGATGATTCGCTCGGGCAACATGTAAAATTTGTTCCACTTGTTGATATCGTAGCAAGCTAAAGATAATAGGCCGGGGGGTCGTGCGGTTGAGCGCCATGTGGGCAGGAACACGGTGTGCTCGATCGATTTCCAGTTCTCTGTGAAAAGTGATCTTCAGCAAGGAGGGAAGAGTTTTGAGCAAGAATTCTCTTATATCTCCTGCTTCCACCCCCTCCGGCATTCCGAGGAGCCTCACATTGTTGCGACGAGCGCGATTATTGCTATCTTCTAACTCCTTTTGAAGATTCTGTATCAGGCGCTCAGCCTTGTCCAGTTTGCCCAAGCGCACCTCGTGCGAGTCGAGGACCCCCGCCATGTTGTCCTGCCGTAATGAAAGACTTTCAAGTCGGTCCTGGAGCACTCCAAAGTCTTCTCGCATGGCTCGAAGCGCTTCTCCATTGGACTGCACCAATTCCTTCACGCCGCGTATTTCCTCCAAAATCTCCAGGTGCATTTCGGGGTTTTCACGAAATGGGACCATCTTCTGTGGGGAGGACACCTCTGTTTTGGAGCGTTTTCCGTGAGAAGAAGAAGGAGACCCGAAGTCCAAGCGCGCTGGTTTATGGGCCGCCATCCCCCCGAGGTGCCCCGGTCAGCTCGGAGCGAAATAGTAAATTTGTATAGGTATTAAGTCAGGATTCTAAGTAGGCCTCTCGGGAGCTTCAACGCAAAGCGTCCTACCCGCTGGACATCAGGCTCCGCCCCCCCAGTCCACGACCTTCTTATCCAACACTCCCTAGACGCCCTTTTTATCACTGAATCCTGGCTCCGTGAGGGGGAGGACGCTCTCCTTCACCAGTGTCTTCCCCCCGGTTACTCAGCCCTTCACACCCCCCGCCTTCGTCGTTCTGGTGGTGGGGTGGCACTTATCTTTAAGTCCCCTCTGTCTTTTTCTTTGGTCTCACCCTCACCTGCTTATCCTGAGTCCCTTTTGGTTCGGTCCGATTCCGCCCCTTCTCTTTTCTTTCTCCTCTTATATGTTCCCCCTTCTCTGCGCCCAGATCTCTGGGATTCCCTATTTCACACATTTTCTGACTCCGCTATTCTATCTCCACATTTAGTCGTCTTAGGCGACCTCAATGCCTACCTTACTCCCCCGTCCCGTCCCTGTGACAAGGCCCTTTCCTCTTTGTTCTCTGATCTATCTCTCACTCAACACGTACTTTGCTCTACTCATGCCTCTGGTCACTCCCTTGATCTTATTCTTACTCTTGATTCCTCTCCTTTTTCTCCCTCCAATATCCGATCTGTCCCCATTCCTTGGTCTGACCATTATTGTCTTTTATTTACTTTCCCTTTTCCTTCTTTAGACTCCACTAGCCCTTCTTCAGTTCCTATCCCTTCCCTCAGGCGACGTTTCACTCCAAATTCTCGGTCCTCTTTTCCATCTGCCCTCACGCTATTCCCTCCAGATTTTTCTTCCTTCTCCATTGACCGTCAGGTTGATCTCTTTTCCTCTTCTCTTTTGGTTGCTTTTGATTCTGTGGCACCTCTCCACTCTTCAGCCCCCCGTTCATCTTCCCATCACCCCTGGTACCACCCCGGTCTCCTTCTCCTCCGCTCCAATCTCCGACGTGCTGAACGGTTCTGGAGGAAGTCCCGCTCATCCGACTCTCATTCCAACTATCAGCTTGCTCACCTTTCCTACCGCTCTGCTATCACTTCTGCTAAACATTCATACTATTCTCGTCTCATCTCTACATCTTCTAACTCTGCTAGGCGTCTCTTTCTGGTCCTCAAATCTATTTCCTCCCCTTCTTCTCTCCCTTCTGCCCTTTCCCAGCCCCCCCCCTCCCAGCCCTTCTTCTCTTGCTGCTTTCTTTACTAATAAGATTCTTGCTATTCGTTCCTCCTTTCCTTCATGCCCTTCCCCCCTCTCCCCTCTTCTCCCTCCCTTCCCTTCTTCTCCCTCTTTTCACCCTTTGCCCACTTCCCCCTCCTCACCCATTCACACTCTCTCCCACACTTGGTGTTCCTTTTCTCCTATTTCTTCGCCCGAACTTATTAAGGCTATTTCTTCCGCTCACCAAACTACCTGTCCTCTTGATCCTCTGCCATCTCCCTGGCTACTTGACTCGCATATTGCTTTGGTGCCTTTCATCCTTTCTATCTTTAACACTAGTCTCTCTTCTGGTCTTTTTCCCTCTTTATGGAAGCACGCTATTGTCCGCCCCCTATTGAAGAAGCCCACCCTCGACCCCACGCTTTCTGCCAACTGGCGCCCCGTTTCCAACCTTCCTTTTCTGTCCAAAATCCTTGAACGAATTGTTTTTTCCCAGCTGACCTCTCATCTTGACTCCACCCACGCCCTTCACCCCCGGCAATCTGGCTTTCGTCCTGGTCACAGTACCGAAAACTGTTCTCACGGCTCTGCTCTCTGAACTTCACCGTTCTCACGATCGTGGTGATATTTCCCTAGTGGTCTCTCTGGATCTGTCTTCTGCTTTTGATGTAGTCGATCACCGCACCCTTCTTTCTCGTTTGTCTGATGTGGGTATTCATGGCACTGTTCTTCAATGGTTTCACTCTTTTTTATCTTGTCGTACTTTTTCAGTTCACGCTGGTTCTTCAGTCTCTCCTCCTGCGTCTGTCACTTGTGGTGTCCCTCAGGGCTCTATTCTTGCCCCTCTCCTCTTTAACATTTTTCTGGCCCCCCTAGCTCTGCTAATCCAGCAATCCGCTCTTTCTTTCTACATCTATGCTGATGATATCCTTCTGGTTCACCATACCTCTCCATCTGCCCCTGATCTCACTCCACTTAACCTCTGTCTCTCCTCCATCACATCCTGGTTTGAGTCAAACTTCATGCATGTTAATCCCACTAAATCTGCAGCTCTTTGGGTTACTTTTGGTCGTCCTTCTCCTTCAGTGTTTCCTGTCATGGGTTCTCATTCTATCCCTTCCACCTCCACTCTCCGCTATTTGGGTGTTACTCTAGACCCATCTCTTTCTTTTCACGATCACATCTCTTCTGTTGTCCGCTCCTCCTTTTTTCACCTACGTCGCATCAAAGCTGTTCGTTCTTACTTTTCACACTCTTCTATTATCACTTTGGTCATATCCCTAGTTATTTCGCGACTCGATTACTGCAACGTTGTTTATGCTGGTCTTCCCTCTCACCAACTTCACCGCCTTCAAATCGTTCAAAATGCTGCCGCCCGTCTTATTACTCTATCCCCTCTCCGCTCTCATGTTTCCCCCTGTCTCTCTTCTCTACACTGGCTCCCTATTAAGTTTCGGTTTGTGTTTAAACTACTTATCCTTGCACACAAGGCCCTTTTCTCTGACTCCCCCCAATATTTAGCCAATATTATCCATCTCCAGCCCTCTCCCCGCCTTCTCCGGTCTGTCCATGGTAATCGTCTTTTTCTTCCCTCACCCACTCAGGCCCGTCTCAAATCCACCCGACATTCTGCCTTCTTCTTTCTATGCCCTGCCCTCTGGAATTCTCTTCCCTTATCTCTCCGTTTAGAACCCTCCTATACTCGTTTTAAAACTATTCTCAAGACTCATCTTTTCTGTCAAGCATTCAATCTCCCTCCCCCCACTGATGATGTCCTTCCCACTTAGCCTTTTATTCCCTCCCTCCCTCTTATTTCTCTATTTTCCCCTCTCCGCTGGTGTCATGTTCCCCTAGTCTCGCCTCTCGCTCCGCCTATATCTGGTTCGAGTCTCCTTCTCCTCTCCTCACTCCTTTAATTTTTATTGTTTTTAAGTTTTTAAGTTTTATTATTAGTATTATGGTTTTAAATTCCGTTGCTCTGCTGCTTTCTGTTGCCCCTCTTTATCTTCTGCTATTTCTTTTACTGTCCTATTATTATTTGGCGTTCTTTTCTTCTCTTCCTTTCTCAGCAGCTGTCACTTTTTTATGATTGTACACCGCCCTGATGCTTCGGCCTGGGCGGTTTATCAAATGTTTTAATAAAGATAAAGATAAAAGATAAAGATCCCGCCTGGACTACTGCAATGTAGTCCTGGCCGGTCTCCCTCAAACCCAACTGCGAAGACTACAACTAGTCCACCACACAGCTGCACTTATTCTCACTCATGCTTCCCGCTTCGACCACATCACCCCCATCTTGATTCACCTACACTGGCTTCCCCTTGCTTACCGTATACAGTTCAAAATCCTTATATATGTGCACAAAACCATCCATACCGGTATTCCCCTCTACCTTGCCAATCTAATAAATCTTCACTCGTCTCACCGCTCCCTTAGATCGGTTCATCTGAACCGCATGTCCCTCCCCTCCCCATCACAGGCCCACTTTGAGTCCACCCGCTCCTCAGCATTTTTCTTTTTGGGCCCGTGACTCTGGAACTCGCTTCCCATCGCCCTCCGTCTAGAACCCTCCTACAAGACTTTTAAGGCTAGGCTGAAGACCCACATTTTTTTGCACCGCTTTTAACCTTCCTCCTCCTCCTGCTCCCCTTTCTCCCCCACCCCGTTGAACTAGAATGTTTGTAATTTTGTGTTTTGTCTGCTTCGTTGCTTTATCTGTTGCTTTACTCTCTCTCCACCCTATCCTGTCTCTTCATTATTTTTGGCGTTCCTTTTCCTTTTCAGCAGCCTATATATTTTATTGTTGTACACCGCTCTGGTGCCACTGGTATAGAGCGGTATATTAAATGTGACAATAAAGATAAAGATAAAGATAAATGCTTGTATTGGGTCAAGTATTGATATCCTGGGCTGATTCAGGTCGCTGCCCTGTAAGTCCTGCCAGCTCAAAGGGGACATGCTGCTTATTCCACCTTGAAAGTGGATTAAGCAGCACAGATCCAGCGATCGCGGGTGGAGATCCCTCTCCGGGGCCAGGGTTGGGTGCAGGAGGTCCCTGCCACCCAATCCAGGTCCCGGCTGGCCAGCCATGGGTCAGGCGGCAGGGAAGAGGGGAGCCAGTCAGTGGCGCCTGTGGGAAAGATGTCCCCACAGGCAGGCAGGGGCAAGCTGGGTCGTCCTCGGGCCTGATTCTGTGTACCACAGGAACGTTTAGTTCGCATGGTGTAAAGTCGGGTCCTAACTGGTTCGTCTTCCTCTGGGACATCCGGATGGCCCAGATGTGCCCCTCTCTGAATCGGGCTACATATGTCTATAAAATAGCCTCACAATAGACACTTACATGGCCTCCCAACCTAGAAGACCTTTTGCAAAATTACCCTCTTATTGTAAATTGCCTTGATGCATTTGAAATGGGAAGTATATTCAGAATTTTAATAAATAAATTGATGGTTGGAATACTTTGGAACATTTAGTAAACTCAGTCACCAAATATAATCCCAATAGAAAAATTATGTGAACCTACCTTGTGAGATACAGTCAAAGACACTTCAGTCTTCTCACAGAGTAACGATTAGCTTCCTGATATAAGTCTTTGACGCATGAAACCCTGCAGGACTTTCTGAAGCTTGACAATACCCTTGTGTAGTGTTCTCTGCTAGACCCACCTCATTTTCTTTATTACATGGATTCTTTTTCTTGTTGTTCGAGTAAAGCAGAAGCTTAGCACTACAGTTATTTTTATTTGGTCTCTTGGGATATCGTTTCTCTTTTTTTTCTTGGTTTAGTGCTTTTAATGTCATACAAATGGATTATTCCCGTTCTCTTTCTCACTTCCCTCCTCCCACTTTTTCCTATCATACGTCACTTTGTCATTTGGGAACTTATATTTTGTTGAGAATAGAACTAATGACTGTGTAGCACTCAATTTGTCTCTACAGATTTTTTTCTTTTGCTGTAAAGTTGGAATTGCACATTTTCAGCTTTCTTCATGTAGATAGAGAGAGGGTAGTTCCATAACAGGCTGCCTTGCTGAGGAGGCCAACGAGGCAGCTATTTTAAGCCTATTTTATAAAGATACATAGGTGTCTATGTGTCCTTATAAAATACCAGCAAGAAACCTGCAGAACTCAGTGAAAATAAACCTGTATACGTTTAGAACTGCTCAGGAACAGGAGTCAATGTACATGTGTAATTCATGACCCTGCCCCTGCCCAGCCCAAACTACAATCCTGAACGTATCTACACCTAGGTAATGCAGAAGCACCTGCCTACTTGTTATCAGACAGACTTTTATTTGGGTGGGTAGTTTTAGAAGAGGCTTTTTACATGCATATGCAGGCATTTACGTGCAAAAAAGCCTTTTTACAATTTCCCTCAAGAGAGTAACTTTATAACACTGCACCTAGGCCGTGAAGGCACGTATGTCGGGTCTCTTCTATAAAATAACATACGTATCTATGTGTCTTTATCAAATGCTGCAAGCAGGAGCAGACATTTACACCTGCTCTGTGGTAAGCATAAAGGATTTGCCTCATTTTGCAACACATGCACTCATCTCATGTAAGTTTCTATTTGTGTCGCTCTGCCCTTTTTACTCTCTCCCCTCTCTCTTGTTGTAAGTTTCTATTTGTGTCGCTCTGCCCTTTTTACTCTCTCCCCTCTCTCTTGTTGTAAGTTTCTATTTGTGTCGCTCTGCCCTTTTTACTCTCTCCCCTCTCTCTTGTTGTAAGTTTCTATTTGTGTCGCTCTGCCCTTTTTACTCTCTCCCCTCTCTCTTGTTGTAAGTTTCTATTTGTGTCGCTCTGCCCTTTTTACTCTCTCCCCTCTCTCTTGTTGTAAGTTTCTATTTGTGTCGCTCTGCCCTTTTTACTCTCTCCCCTCTCTCTTGTTGTAAGTTTCTATTTGTGTCGCTCTGCCCTTTTTACTCTCTCCCCTCTCTCTTGTTGTAAGTTTCTATTTGTGTCGCTCTGCCCTTTTTACTCTCTCCCCTCTCTCTTGTTGTAAGTTTCTATTTGTGTCGCTCTGCCCTTTTTACTCTCTCCCCTCTCTCTTGTTGTAAGTTTCTATTTGTGTCGCTCTGCCCTTTTTACTCTCTCTCTCTCCCCTCTCTCTTGTTGTAAGTTTCTATTTGTGTCGCTCTGCCCTTTTTACTCTCTCCCCTCTCTCTTGTTGTAAGTTTCTATTTGTGTCGCTCTGCCCTTTTTACTCTCTCTCCCCTCTCGCTTGTTGTAAGTTTCTATTTGTGTCGCTCTGCCCTTTTTACTCTCTCCCCTCTCTCTTGTTGTAAGTTTCTATTTGTGTCGCTCTGCCCTTTTTACTCTCTCCCCTCTCTCTTGTTATAAGTTTCTATTTGTGTCGCTCTGCCCTTTTTACTCTCTCTCCCCTCTCTCTTGTTGTAAGTTTTCTATTTGTGTCGCTCTGCACTTTTTACTCTCTCCCCTATATCTTGTAAGTTTCTATTTGTGTCGCTCTGCCCTTTTTACTCTCTCCCCTCTCTCTTGTTGTAAGTTTCTATTTGTGTCGCTCTGCCCTTTTTACTCTCTCCCCTCTCTCTTGTTGTAAGTTTCTATTTGTGTCGCTCTGCCCTTTTTACTCTCTCCCCTCTCTCTTGTTGTAAGTTTCTATTTGTGTCGCTCTGCCCTTTTTACTCTCTCCCCTCTCTCTTGTTGTAAGTTTCTATTTGTGTCGCTCTGCCCTTTTTACTCTCTCCCCCCTCTCTCTTGTTGTAAGTTTCTATTTGTGTCGCTCTGCCCTTTTTACTCTCTCCCCTCTCTCTTGTTGTAAGTTTCTATTTGTGTCGCTCTGCCCTTTTTACTCTCTCCCTCTCTCTTGTTGTAAGTTTCTATTTGTGTCGCTCTGCCCTTTTTACTCTCTCCCCTCTCTCTTGTTGTAAGTTTCTATTTGTGTCGCTCTGCCCTTTTTACTCTCTCCCCTCTCTCTTGTTGTAAGTTTCTATTTGTGTCGCTCTGCCCTTTTTACTCTCTCTCCTCTTTTCTCCTTTCCTTTTCTTTCCTGTCATACCATGGCGTTCTTTTCTATCTTTCCTCCCTGCAGCCTATTTATTGTACACCGCTTTGATGCCTTATGGTTTAGGCGGTTTATCAAGAAACCCAATAAAGATAAAGATAACTCTGCCCCCAGCTAAGCCGAATCTCTGCCTCCAAGAACGCCCGTGTCTGTCCCATGCGAAAGTGTGCACTATGGAGGGGCAGCATAAAGGAACGCACCGTGAATGCACGTAAATCACCTGTTTCCTGGACCTTTATGTGAGTACTTTAGCAGGCCTGTACTCCATAAGTACGTGCATCAAGGTGATGGCTCATGCTTTCACTGGGGGCAGGCACAGGGGCAGAGCTTGGGTGGAGCTCAAATCTACACATGTAAGTTATAAAATACTCTAACTTGCATGCATTCCTTAAAAATCCATGCATGGGCATTTGCACCAGCCCTAGGATTGATGTAACTGATCGCGCCTAGATTTGTCGCACATGATCCACCACTTACCCCCCCCCCCCCTATTTTATAAAGTTAAATATGTGTGGACTTCACTTTATAAAATAGGCACAATAGGCACAAGCCAAAACACACATTAACTAGGCACAGCGTTATACAATTACCCTTGATGTGTCAATAGTGCGTACTTTTATGCATATATCCCCAGGGAAATTTAGAAGTGCCTATTTATATGGGTAAAATTATATTTTACCATGGAAATGTTCATATAGTAACCCCCTGGAATGGAAGAAAAGTCTTAGCAAATCAGGTCGACGGTCCTTCTTAGGTGATGGATTCTCACAATGCCAAGTGTCCTTCTGTAACCATGAACCAATTTAAAATGACTAAATAAACAGAAATAAAAAAGGAAACTGCAGTTTTAGATATCAAGGTGTTTGACTTGTTTCTTTCCACATTTATTAGATCACAGTAAAACAGAAGTAATATTTCCCATGCTTTCCTTACGTTTCACCACATATCCTGATGCTGGAAATTTTACCATCACTTCTTTTCAGTGGATGACTGGAGGTGAGCTGGGGGCAATGACTTTGAGGCATCTCCTAGCTCCAAAATTAGATTTCCCCTGACGCGCTTGCAATCTCCACTCTTGCTCATATATGCCCACACAGGCAGTGACTTGGCAGAACATAAAACTATATTCATTCAGGTAGTTTTCTGGCCGCTTGGGTTTTGCTGATTTGAAAGATCTATGGATTCTTCAGTGTGACAAAGATAGCAACGAGATGAAATTGAGTAAAGCATTTTTTCTTGTCAACGAAAAGTCAGCTACTCCAGCCAATAATGCTGCGAAAGGAGGGTTCAGCAAATATCTCGCTGTATCAATAATCACCTGGAATGCACTTACATTCTGGCACATATAGAATGAATTTACGTCTCTAAGAATAACCTTTGAAACTTGCTCATGGAACATAAGAAACAAATACTGCTGCTGAATTCTTTGCCTTAAGCAGTCTAACAAAAGGTCAGAGCTCTAGAAGGAACATGGGCAAACATCACGCAATAGAAGGGGATATTTTCCAGATTTCAGACAATGGACTGGAGACTGATTTCACTAAATAGCATTCATTGTCTTTCATGCTCAAACAATAAAAAGTTAACTATAGACCAACAGATCATGCTAATACAAAATTGTTCACAGACAATATTGCCGCTGCCCAGTTAGCAATAGGTGTTGCTTCTGCTCGGCTCCGGAACACTCACGACACACCCCGATGCTAAGCGCTTAGTATCAGTGCGTGCAGCAGTGGTACCCATGGATATCTAGCGGCAGTAAATGCTGTTCAGCGACATTTACATGGTTTGCAGGTCTACAAACCATGTAAATACCTTTGAATATTTGACCCGTACTTCTCAAACCTGCTCTTTAAAAGTGGAGAGGGACTATGTTATCTTTTGGGGAGAAAATTCATAACCTATCACCACCCTATATTGGAGTGATCTTTGGCTGCATCTCAATCTGCTAACATCAATTTCTAAAGATTGCAATAAAACTATGAGTAATCTGGCACAAACTGGCACAGAAGCTGCCACAATTGCTACTACCTATCATCTTCATAGTGCTATTTGATCTGCAAAGTACCCATAGTAACATAGTAAATGATGGCAGATAAAGACCAGCATGGTCCATCTAGTCTGCCCAGCACGATGGCAAGAGTAGGTGCACCTGCCGCTCCGTGCAGGCCACCCCTACCCACATCCCTGTTTAGGGGTGAACCCACCACTCCATGCTGGACACCCCTATTTGTTGAGAAATTAGATGGTTCAGTTTATTTTGATTTTATCCTATTGCTGTAAAGGGATCCACAGTGTCTGTCCCATGCCATTTTGAATTCTGTCACCGTGTTTGCCCCACCACTTCCATCGGGAGGGCATTCCAAGCATCCACCACTCTTTCCATGAAAAAGTATTTCCTGACATTGCCTTTCAATTTACCACCTTGCAGCTTCCTGTTGTGCCCTCTAGTTTTACAGCTTCCCCGTCTTTGGAAGAGGTTTGTTTGTTCATTATATCCCTTTAAGTATTTAAAGATCTGAATCATATCTCCCCTGTCCCTCCTCTCCTCCAAAGTGTACATGTTTAGGTCTTCAAATCTCTTCTCATAAGACTTATGACGCAGGCTCCAAATCATTTTGGTCGCCTTCCTCTGAACAGCTTCCAGTCTTTTTACATCCTTTGCAAGATACGGTCTCCAAAACTGAACACAGTATTCCAAGAGAGGCCTCACCAGTGACTTGTACGGTGGCATAAGTACCTCTTCCTTTCTGCTGCTGATTCCTCTTTGTATGCAGCCCAACATCCTCCTGACTTTTGCCACCGCCTTGTCGTACTGTTTTGCCACCTTGAGATCTTCAGAAATAATCACACCAAGGTCTTTCTCCTGATCCGTGCACACCAACCCCTCGCCCCCTATCGCGTACATTTCCCTTGGATTTCTGCTACCCAAGTGCATGACTCTGCACTTCTTTGCATTAAATCTTAATTACCAAGCATTTGACCATTCTTCCAGCTTTTGTAGATCTTTCCTCATGTTAACCACTCCCTCGGGGGAGTCTACTCTGTTGCAAATTTTCGTGTCATCTGCAAAAAGACAGACTTTTCCATTCTGTCCTTCAGCAATATCACTCACAAATACATTGAACAGTGCAGGGCCCAGAACCGACCCCTGGGGCACCCCGCTAATCACCTTCCCTTCATCCGAGTGAGCTCCATTTACCATCACCCTCTGTCGTCTGTCAGTCAACCAATTTCTGATCCAATTTACCATTTTAGGATCCATCCCCAAGCTACCGAGTTTATTGATAAACCTCCTATGAAGAACAGTATCAAAGGCTTTGCTGAACTCCAGGTAGATGACATCCATCGCATACCCCTGATCTAGCTCCCTGGTCACCCAGTCAAAGAACTCAATCAGATTTGTTTGGCAAGATCGTCCTTCGGTAAAACCATGTTGCCTCGGGTCTTGCAAACTGTTGGTTTTGAGAAAGTTCACTATTCGCTCTTTCAGGAGCGCCTCCATGACTTTTCCCGCCACCGAGGTAAGGCTCACAGGCCTGTAGTTTGACACTTCTTCCCTGTCACCACTTTTGTGTAGAGGTACGACATCAGCCATTCTCCAGTCCTGAGGAACCTCTCCTGTTTCCAAGGATCTGTTGAAAACATCCTTTAACGGCCGTACAAGAACCTCTCTGAGCTCTTTCAGTATCCTGGGATGTATCCCATCTGGTCCCATGGCCTTGTCCACTTTCAGTTTTGCAAGTTGTTCCAACACCTCATCTTTGGTGAATGGTGTGGCAACTACTTCATTCCCATTTTAATATTTGGGAGTCACAGGTGGTCCTTCTCTAGGACTTTCCTTAGTAAAAACAGAGCAGAAGTATTTGTTTAGCAATTTCGCTTTTTCAATGCCACTTTCCACGAGTCCGTTCACAGCACTTCTGACTCCTGCAATCTTCTTCCTTTCCCGAATATACCTGAAGAAAAGGTTTTGTTCCCACATTTCACATCTTTAGCCATCTTTTCCTCTGCCTTTGATTTTGCTATCCTTATTTCTCTCTTTGTCTTTTTGAGTTTGATCCTGTATTCATTTCTGTGTTCCTCTGTTTGCGAGCTTTTGAATTTTGCGAAAGCTGTGTTTTTTGCCTTTATTTGAGCAGCCACTTCTTTGGAAAACCAAATAGGCTTTCTTCTCCTCTTGTTTTTGTTTACTTTTGTTACATATTTATCTGTTGCCCCTTTTATTGCCACCTTTAGTTTAGCCCATTGAAATTCCACTTCCCTTATCTCCTTCCACCCTGTCAGCTCCTCCTTTAGATACTCAGCCATTTTATTGAAGTCGGTGTTTTTGAAGTTTAGGACTTTGAGCCTGCTATGATTGGCCTTTACCATGGCTTTTATCTCAAACCACACCGTGTGATGGTCGCTGCTGCTCACAGGGACACCCACGCAGACATTCAACACGCTATTGCTGTTGGTGAGCACAAAATCTAGCATTGAGCTTTCCCTGGTTGGTTCCATCACCATTTGTCTAAGTAATGGATCTTGAAGAGAATCCATGATTTTTTTGCTTCTTTCCAGATTTGCAGAAGGAGTAATCCAATCCACATCAGGTAAATTAAAGTCACCCAATATGATTGCTTCCCCCTTTGTGGCTATCTTGGCAATATCTATAATCAATTCGTTATCTATCTCTTCAATTTGTGTTGGAGGTCTGTAGACTACAGCAGTATGGATGACAGTGCCATCTCCTCTTTCCAACACAATCCAGAGCGCTTCTTCTTTTCCCCATGCCCCCTGCTTTTCAGTAGCTTTAATATTGCTTTTATCACTCTACCAATGGTCTTCTACCAGAGGGATTTGTTGTCCAACTATGCTGATGCCGTCCCTCTAATTGCATTAAGATTATGCCTGATTATCTCAACAAATGTTACTATTATCCGGAACTTAATATTCTACTAGATCTTACTGAGTTGGTAAGAACGATTTGGTCTCAGACTTAAATCGGCACTACTCTCTATATTTCATTCATAAGTAGTGTGCCCTTTTGCATCAATGACCATTTTCATTCTTAATCTTATCCAACCATTAATTTAACTTTCTTGTAGGTATGTTCTAAATGCATTCTTAATGTTGCTCAAATTTTTAATTCACAAAGAATGTGCTTATCAACGCCACCTTCTAGGTACCGTCTTTGCGGTCCATATTTTCATCAGGGTTTTTTTTCTTAGTTCAGCACTATCTGTGAAAAGATTATAGCAAACTTATTCAAAATTGATGTTTCAAAATTACCACCCATAGCTAGTCTCGCCAGTGCAGTTGTTCCTACCTTTCGTTTGTACTCATTGAATGTAGTTTCTAGCGTGCAGCCTTTGGCGTGTCTCCTGAAGCTTTCCAGCTTTCACTAAGACGCCGCGCATGCGGGCTATTGTCTAGTCTTGGTTTAAATGTCCTTGTTTCATTGAGCTCTGACATCACGTGGGTTTCCTATTTCTATCGATTATCTATTCATTCTTTTTCAATATTTAAATGTATGCTCCCCATTCAACCTCACAATTTAATCCTTCTGGAATAACTGATTGCAATCGGAAGATCCATTTTTGTTCCTGAATTACTAACGTTTGTTCTCTTGTTTTACCCTGTCTTCCTACTCTCACTATGTCAACACAAAAACATTTGAGCTCCTCAAACACATGATTTTCTTGCAAACAATGTGCTACTATTGGTGTCTCTAGTACCTTACACTTCAATCTACCTCGATGTTCATTTATTCTCACTTTGAATTTTCTTGTGGTTTTACCTATGTACAATAGACTGCATTGGCATCTGATGCCATACACGATATATTCAGAATCACAGGAAGTTGTATTCCTTAAGATATAAGTTCTTCCATGATATTCAAATTCTTTAACGTCCTCAGTTATTGAACATATGTTACAGTGTCCACACTTCTGGTGTCCCGTACAATTTGTTCGTTCCTCAACCTCACTGGACCGTAATATTGCTGGACTTAATTTCTCTTTAAGATTTTGCTGACGTGTCCAGACACATCGTATGTTTTTATTCTGTAACCCTGGAAGGTTACTTAAAATATTCTGATGCCGTTTTATAATGCGTTTTATTGAACCACTGAATAGTGAATACTTGGTAATTAAATTTATGTTGTCTTCATCAATCGTTTTATTATTAATGTTTGGCTGCAACAGCAGCCCTCTATTATTATATAATGCTCTCTTGTAGGCCATTCTTATTATATGTTCTGGATATACTCTCTGACGAAAGTCCCACATTAATCCTCTGGCTTGAATTTTAAAATCTTCTTGACAAGAACAATTCCTACGATACCTTATGAACTGCGAGAATGGCAAACTATCTTGCAGTTGCTTAGGATGACTACTGCTGTAATGGAGAATTGTATTTCTATCTGTCGGCTTTCAATGTATTGTGGTAACCCATCCTTGCCTACCCTTCTTAACCACTACATCCAAAAATACT